>NAJO01000023.1:600000-780984 GCA_002077065.1 Cryoendolithus antarcticus
AGCGCTTCTGGAATGATCCTGAATCGGAGAAGTATAGGGTCTGGCGCAAGGGATGCTATTGTACGAAATGTGATCACAGAGATGCAGATGGGAGGGGTATCATGGGCTTAGACTACGCTGACTGGTTGCAAGTATCGTGAGTGGCATGAAGCTGGTTTGCAGAACGACTTCACCTTTGCCTTGACATGATCCGACCTGAGGAGGGCTGTGACGTCGAAAGAGTCAATCTACGAATGCTCGCACCCGGCAGCACTTGTCGACCGATAGCGCATGGAGCATATCGCACTTGCAGCTCGCTGGTGACCGGCTATACGGGCACCATGAAACAAGCATGCGATATGACTCGAAGACAGCAAGCGTTGCAGATGCACGTCAGGCTAGTGACGGCTTTAAAACCCATGTAGTGGAAAACAAGACAAGAAGTACGTCGATCCTGCGTAACACACATGTGCGCCGTTCCAGGAATCTGAAATCTACCAGCGAGAACAGTCGAAGCGCTGCGCTTGACTGCCGAAGTGGCACATCGCATCTAGTGGACTCTACAATGACGGATGTAGGATCTAGATCCCAGGATCATGTACACACAAACCACTCGCCGCACTGTGCCCATCATCAACTTCTTTATGCCACCCGAGCATGAGTCGCATTATACGATTTATTGGGCAACGGTACACAGTTCTCTTCGGCGGCATTCATAAGCCCATACTGTGTCCTATAGCTCCCTCTACCAATATACTGGTTTCGCATGCAGAAGCCACACCTCACTTCGAGTGGCTATCACTTCACGCCACACCCCGTCCTACCGCTCCTCCCTTTTCCGCCGCCGTCCCTCCCTCTCCCTCTCCTTTTCCCTCTCCCTGTCAGCATCCCTCGGCATTCCCCTCCCCCTATGCCGTCGCCTCTCAACATCCTCAGGCTCTCGCACCTCAACCCGATACTCCTTCCTTGGCCTCGATACGTCACTCTCATACAGCGACCCTCGCTGGGTCCTCTCCTCAGTCTCTCTCCTTCGTGCTCGTGAAGGCAAGCCATCCTCTTCTCGGCTGAGGGCGGATACAGCACCTTCTCTGACTTCGTAGCGCTCGGTCTTATTTTCCGACTTGCGTGGCGTTCGGGCTGTCTCGACGACAACTGGCACTCTTCGCTCCTCCTCGGCTGCCTGCCGTCGAGGTGAGACTGGGTAGGTCCGATCATAGCTGATCACCCCCTTCCCTCGTGCCCGCCTCTCAAGAGCCTTCAGCAAGCTCCTAGTCTGCACATGCGTGCACGGCACCTCCACCCGGACCAGCCGATGATCATCCTTCCGCGTGCTGTACACAGTCCCATCACGTGAGAGGACATGGAGCGCAACATCTCTCGCCAATGCCAAGCCGGTAGGACATAGCGATTGCCGTGCAAGGTACTTGGCGTAAGGGTTCGTGCAGGATGGGCAGCCTTGGGCATGTGATTCGAAGTGGTATAGTGACCAGGCTTCTGTTGGTGTTGTGGGCCGGGAGACTGCGGTTATCGGGCCACCGTTCGCGGGAGAGGCGAAGCGGACTTTTGGTGAGGGAGGTGTTGAAGGGTCCAATGGGGCGGTGGAGGTTGGTCGGCCGAGGCGGATGGGAATGTTGATGGGTGAGATTGAGTGCCTGACGAAGGACGGCATGGTTCGCGTTGGTCTCGCGTTCGCTGCCAGCGCGATAGTTTGGGTGGTAGCAGCCAATGGGCTCGGTGTTGTCGGTGCAGTAGGAGCAGTAAGTTCGGGCAGCAGCACAGCAAGGCTCACCAGTAAGTCTTGCAAGGCGACGAATGGTAGCGCAGTCTTTGTATGATTGGAGTGATGAAGGAGAGCAAGGACGCATGAAGGAAGTAAGGGAGACAGATATACACAGCCCATCACCTACTTACCGGTTCCCTAAGCACCACAAAGGTTGCCTGACGAGCGCCGCGTGCGATTGGGCAAGCGGCCCAGACTCTGGGGCATGCTTCGCCGCAACGGGACACCTCTGATGACTGGCACAAGCAGAGGGCCCACCCATTGCAACTACAAATGCCCGCCATGGCGAAGCGAAAAGTAGGCAGTGTTGAAGGGAAAGGTGTGGGTGCGCGCCTCAGCCCACCAGGCTGCCGAGTCTCAGGGTGGTCTGCGATTGGCTGCGGAAGGCGGACTGCTCGGCTCGTGCGTTAGGATCAAACCTGAGGACGAGCCAAGGCCAGGCAACCTCTGCTTTCGGAGGAAGTGTGGAGTGGACAAATCGGCCTCGCGGCTCTGTTGGGTATTGTTGGCATTGTTTGCCGCGCGTATGCGAATACATACTGTATCTGCGACGGACCACTCGCCCAGCCGCCGACCAAATCGACGGCCAATGTGCGTCTTGGCGACACAATCGCCTACAGAGCATGATGTCAAAGCTGTCACGGCGTACGTCTGCGCCACGCTAGTGGGGTGCTACTTCACCGGCGTCCAGGTACTCGAGTATGACTGTGAGAGTAGTTCGTAACACCAAGAGCCGACGCAAACCTATCGCTGCCGTTTTCCGGCGGACTCGTGATGACCACGTTGCTCTCGCCATGGCGCGGTCTTGGGTGGCCTCGAACCTCCGGTAAGGCTGTTGACGTAGTGCAGTGTTTACGATCAGGCCACATTGCGTTCACACATTGTGGCTGCGCAGCGTGTTTGCTTGCATGAACTACTCGAGGGCGCTAGAGGGCATTGGAGGGCGCTACAGTACGTTGTTTCGGATCGGCTGATACGCCGAATGGGAGGGGCTTGCACAGCCGCGTTTGCTGCGACTGATCTCTGCACTCACACTCCAGAGGTTGCAGCTCTCATTCGAGTCATCGCTCACAGCTGCAGTAGCTGCCGACGAAGCTTCAATGCCAGGTACCTCGAGATCCACGTATCACGATGCGACTTGCTATGGAGTACAGGAGATTCAATCTCGACACCGCACTGCTCCACACCGAGTCACCTCACCCTACCTCGCCTTTGCTGAGGAGCAGTCACAATGCGCTTACCATTCGACGTATCTCTTCGCCGGCATCTGAAGCCTCGTGATGAGTACGAAGTACTACAAGAGTACGTAGACCAGACTTGTCTCACGCCACGCCCTGCTCAAGCTTTACCTCCATCAGATCATCCACGTGGCTACACAGCGAGGAAGTCCAGCTTCGCCTCCACATCATCGCGCGGATAGCAGCGGGTAGGGCAGACTGACTTCACTTGAATGCCCATGATGGAACACCTCGCCGTCTCGCTGGCGTGATGCTCCCTCACACCTCAGCCACTATCTACGATCACGTCGCACAATGTACGTCTCGCCTAACCCTAGGCAAGGAACAGGCCATCCCTGTGAGACCTCACACATGGCAGGATGTAGTACAGTCCCGAGTTCCTGCTTCACAGTGAGACTGCGGTCTGGAACTTGGAGCAAACCGGGCTGCTTGTGGCGCCGTCTCATCTTGGATCAACAAGGCTGAGTGTAAATGACACCACTTCAGCAGCAAGCCCGGCAACATGAACACGACCGTACGCCCTGCTCCATTCCATCATCGCGCGGCGTTCGAGGCACAGCGAGACACATAATTGTCATATGGCCTCGGCCGTTTCAGCTGCGCTTTGTTGCGGCCGATGAGGTTGGCCGTGCAAGCAGCTTTGTCGAGGCCTCAGCCTGTGCCCGTGACCTAAAATGAAGTTGCCCTGTCGCTTCGTATGACCTTAACGTTGATCGCAGGTACAACGTCCTGGTCCAGACCCGATAGCGCTTAACGTGTGATCCATGACCACGGAGCCAGTGAGGTGGTCAAAGCTGCGGTATTGGGACCAGCGTACTAGCGCTCGCTGCATACACATCCGTAGATTGCGATATCCAGATCAAACGGTATGTACACGTACGCTTGCTTCCCTCCTTCTCACCCTTACCGCCTAAACCCCGCCCTGACATCCTCCCTCCCAAACTCAACCTCCACCCCCTTCTCGCCCTCGCTACTCGGCCACACCTCCCCACATACCTTCTCAAGCCTCTCCAATAGCACTTCATAATGCCTCTCACACTCCTTCTGCACGAACGCCACCAAAGTTCTAGACGTAGCTTCATCGTCCGCGTCGCCGAAATGCTTTTCGATGCGTTTCCGTAAGGTGTCGATGCCGCGACGGATTTCTTTGCCGTCGAAAGAGGCGAGGGTTGAGCGCGCGGCTTTGCGGGAGTAAGAGGGGCGGGAGGCGATGGATTGGGGATTGGGGGAGGAGGTTAGGAGGGAGTCGAGGGAATCGAGGAAATCCTGCGATCGTCATGTTAGCATCTGTTACACGTGGACTGTGAAGGGAAGAGCTGAGCAACATACCATCAACTTCCCCAACGGCCGCCTCAGCACCCGTCCCACATACGCCTCCAACGCCTCCATCCGTTCCATCATAGCCCGTCCCCTCCACTCAGCCAACACACCCTCCTTTCCCCCATCATCGACATCCTCAATGTAGTGGTTCATATTCTCAATCACAAGAATGTAATAATTCAACATCTCCTTGTCCTCCGCATCATCGCCTGCCCTCTGCTGGCCGACGGTAGCCGGACCTTCCTTGGCGATGACTTTGAGACTATCAAACATCGCGCGGTTGATACGGGCGTACGCGTCGTCGACGAGTTTTCGGACTTCAGCGACGCAGGGAGCGGGGCCGTCGTAGTCGGCGCGGGCTACGGAGGCGAAGGTGTTTTCCACGCCTGCTGCGAAGTGCGGGAAGACGCGTATGAAGCGCAACACGCCTTTGCGCTTGTGGATCTTGACTTTCGTATCCTCGATAGCGCGGATCTGCTCGTCAACGAATTTCGCCCAGAGGGTCTCTAAGCGAGATGATGATTGCTCGAACGTCTGGAGTAAGAATTCTTGAGATGTGTCCGAGAGGTAGAAACTATGCTTCGCCAGCGCCGCAAGCACACCGACTCCCTGTATCGGATCCAAGGAAACGGTCCAATCGAGGAGGGCGGAAGTCTCTTGCGCGAAAGGAGTGAAGATCTCGGTCATTATAGAGGTCACGCGGCGGGCTGTGTCGCGGTCAGGATCGATGGATTTGGGCGTGAGGATATTCGTGCCTCGGCGGCTGTCTGGTGGAATAGCCGAAGCCAATTCAGGGAAGTCTATGGGCGAAATGGAGCTGGCATGGAACATGTCGACAATGAAATTCTGTTCCTGGCTTATGAGCGGTGCCATCTCGTCCATGGCGCCAGCGAAGACTTCGCTTGGAGACAAAGCGCCAGGGTTGCGGGACTCGGAAGGAGAAGACTTCTCGGCTGAGGCGTTCCGGAGGGTTTTGGCGAGGGTCTGGGAGCGTTTGACTGTGAGTTTGCGCGCTGTGCTTGTCAGGGCGCTGCCAGTGCTTTCTGTGCCTTCTTTCTCTGGGGTTGTGAAGAGGAGGTCGGCTTCTTCGCCTGTGGGTTTACGGGCGGCGCGTTTCCAGCCGGCGAGGTTGTCCTTAAAGGAGGTGGTGTATAGTGGCGCTGCGCGGGTGTAGTAGAGTCGGAGGATTGTCTGCCATGCAGGCGGCATCAGCTCTTTGGTGAAGAGGATGAGCGGACTGTACATCCAGAGTCCGGTTCTTGCTGTCATGAAGCCATCCTTGTTCAGTCTTGCCACTGAGGCGCCCGGAGGCGCTTTCATGACTTGACCCTGCGCCTCGTTCATCGTCGTAGTGAAGGTGTAGTCCAGATGCTGCATCAGCCGCTGACAGAACTGCGTGCTCTCCCTCTCATACACATCCTTATTCTCCCGCAAGGCTGCCATTCTACTGAGTTCGCTCCCTCCTGCAGCCTTTCCCTTCATCTTGCCGGCTGTACTCCGGATCGTCGGGTCCATAGTGACCATGGCCTGATACAGTCTCATAAGGCTCCCCTCAACCTCCTCGAGTCCGATGGCACTCCCCAGATCCCCATATCTCAACGCCTCAAACACACCTTTGTCAAGCGACATTGTCTCGACCAGATTCTGCAGCTCAGTCTGCAAAAGTTTCTGATTCGCACTCTGTACCTGCAAACCCTGGCTCTGCGCCTCAATGAACGCAATGTCCTCGTTCAAGCTCCCCAACTCAACACTATACAACGTGAGCAGTCCCTCGAGCTCATCACACTCCGCAATAGCCTTGTCGAGCAGACTCTCCACCTGCGCTACGCGCTCCTCTCGCGCAGGATCTGTGTGTGACAACCATGAGCCAGCCTCGACCCTTCCAAGTTCCCGCTTAAGGTCCTTTTCCAGGTTAACAAGCTGCTTCGGCTGTAGCACTCCATTGTTCCAGCCAAAGTCCGAGAGTATCGTTTCGAACTCGAGACCTCGACCGTCAAGGAGTGAGCGGTCTATGCCGAGCTCAGCAAGGTACTTCTCCTGCTGCAGACTTCGTCGCTTGACCTTGACCTGAGGTTGTCTGACCTGTCGTTCTTCGAGGAGCTGCTGATCTTGTGCGTCTGGCATGGGCGTATCCTGCGGTTGCGGCGGTGACAGCTGCTCGTCCTTCAATTGCACCCCATTCTCGCCATCGACAGCTGGCCGCGATCCGAACATCTCCGTTCGCGGCGACGACGGCGAGATAACCTGCACCTGTGGCGCTGCCTCTTTCGAGACAACGCGTGGCTGCGGACTCGTCGGCTCGACAATCGAAGCATTCGAATCGTCTCGTTTCACCGACGGCCGAGGCACAACAGCACTGATGCCGTCCGGCTCGCCTTCGCGTTGAGCCTTGGCATGCAGGATCCGCTCTGCAGCACCGCCTGGTCGCGGCTTGAAGGCATTTGCAGTAATGGCAGCTTTCTTGAACTTATTGGCTACTGCGCGTTTGCGTATCATGGGGCCAAGTCCAGGTCTGTAAGCCTCCGAATTGGTTTCCGCTTCAGCTTCAGCTTGATCTTTCTCTGTGCCCGGTGTCTGAGCTGGGCTTCCGAGCGGCGAAGGGCCGAGCGGTGAGGGTACGAAGGCGCCCGGCATCTGTAGACTAGGTTCTGTCTTATTGCTCACAGCAAGGGGTTTGATCTCAGGCGGAACTTCACGAAGTGGGGTGACAACAGTAGATCCACCTGCAGGCGTCGCGGCAAGCGATCCATCCTGCGAGGTGCCGTAGTGACTGCGATCATCAGGTGTCCGATTACCTTGCTTCAATGGCGGAGGTCGTAAGTCCATGCTGGCCTCGGAAGGTCGACTTTCCATCGGAGGTCGCCGCCGTGATCGTTCCGGAGCAGCAGGCGATGAAGGCTCTTGTATCTGAGGCAAAGCTTGGGAAGGACTAGCTTGTGTGTCAGATGGCCAGAAGGACGATGGCAGATTGCCCATTGCAGCCGCCACACCCGGATCAACGCCCGCAGATGAAGCTTCACTGTGACCCGTGAACGGAGCTCGCTCCTCAGCTCCTACAGATCGATCCGATCTAGGCTGAGTCGTCTCTAGCGGCGGTAGCTGAGGTGCAGAAGATTGTCGTTGTTCCTCGGCAGGCGGATGCTGCGGCGTGTTCATCCATCGCTGTCGAGTCGTGGCGAACAGCGCTGCACCTCCTGCCGCACCGCTCAACGGCACGACCGGCGGCTGATACTGAGCCTCCTCAGGAACGCTATTGACAGAAGGCTGTTGGCTCCTCTGCCGAAGCGGGCTCTGAGGTCTCACGCGGTTCGACTCGGGCGAAGGAGAAGACATACTAGGACTTTCCGATCTTGTCTGTGCATAAGGTCGCTGCGGGGCCTGCACAGCTCCATTCATGGGCGCTCGATCCGGTGCTGGTCCAGGCGACGTACCTGGCCTAGCTTCGGCCCTAGCATACTCGCGACTCTGACTCCGCATCTGATCGTTACTGGCGAATTGCCTGGGACCTCCCGATTGCGGCCCCTGCCGATACGGCTGCAAACTCGGTACCCTGGCCGAAGCCTCCGAGGCCGCTCGACTGCCACTCTGCGCTGGCCCAGGCGACCCCCTGTACCGACTCCCGTCCCGACTCTGCTCTGCCGCAGCAAATGGCGGCGCAGGCTGTCCAGGACTCGGCGACTCACTTGCTACCCTCGACGTCGGCGCAGGACTGCTCTGCTGCTGTCCCTGCTGCGGCACCGGGTTCCCAAGCATCAACGCTTGATCCTTCTCATCAAACCCCCTCAACTCCGGCACCAAGCCCTTCGTGTACTTCCTATAAATCTTGACCGTACTCGCAATGAAAAAGTCTTTCTCCTTGCTCGTCCCAGCTTGCCAATAGTAAGGCTTCGCGATCGTGACCACAAAGCCCGTGTTCCCCGCCCAGCTCCTCCAGAGCGCCTCTTTCTCATCCTTGGGTGCCGCGGCAGTGTTTGAGAAGGATTCGATTGCTGAGAGCTCCTCGAGATTCCAAGTCTTGCCAATGCTGAAGCTCCCGTTGTTGTTCTCCCTCGCCTTGTGCATGCGCACTCTTCCGGTACTTCGCACAGCAATAATGATCAACCGCGGTTTCTTCGTCTCTGATTCCGGCGGTGGAGGCGTGGAAGGGTAGTCGGCATCTTCGTGTATCCGGATATGGGTGATGTAGCTCTCGCTCAGCTGGCCATTGGCGTCCGTCTTGCTGAAGCAAGACTCGATTATGCGCCGCTTTTCATCCTCGAAGCGCTCGGCGCGGGACATGGCGGTGGTGGTTGAAGGCGCTGCAAGGGAGGGCGCGCTGGGACGAGATTGTAGTGCGCCGCCGCCGCCGCTGCTGGGGTGGCCCATGAAGCTGCTGCCATTGCTTTGGGCTCGCTGGCCGGGCGGGATTGAGCCTTGTAGAGGTCGCGACATGGCTTAGCTGGTTGTGGATGGAGTGACCGAGATTCTAGAGGTGGGGAGGTCGGACGGTCATGTGATACGGTTGTATGTTATGTGGGCAACATAAGCCAGTATCGAGGGGGGTATCTCCAATGGACCTCAACTTTGCGCGAGTCGTATTCGACGATCCCTCCCACACAGACTGATCGGCCCCGATAGCAAGGCTGATGGTCGCATCGATCGATACGAATTTAGTCGCGAAGCATGAAGCTATACGTGTACAGCATTCATGGCTGCATCGAGTGAGGTGGAGTAGCACTATGGGAGTGATGCAACGGTCCCGAAGCGGGTCGGCTTACAACGATTCCGCACTTGTACGGGGTACATACATCTCGTATACAGACATATGCCTAGCGCTCTTCACGACAGCGAGATGATATAAGTGAAGCACTGTGTACGTCAGTCTCTCTATGTAATCCTTCGTCTTATCCTCCTCTTCCTCGCCGCTCATACTTTCAGCGGACTCCCCGCCGCACACCCCTTCCCCGGCATCGCCACACCGAGTCTCTCCCCTACACTCGGCCTCCTTCTTGGCGTCCCAGGTCCACTCTCCACTCCCCTTCCAATGCTCCTCTCAGCCGGCACACGGAAGTCGCACGCCTTGCCTTTGACCCAGACTTCATCGAGGATCGCCTCCAATACTCCAGCATCCATGAACTCCTGATACTTCCGCCACAGCTTTAACGCCGTGAGCGCGTCTTCGATGGAGTCGTGGCCCACAGCCGCTGAAGGATCGGTGTCAGCAGGCGGAGAGGATTGGATGTCGATGCCTAGCAGCAGCCAAGCAAGGAAGCGGAGGGAGAGTTTCCGTCTCGCGCGAGAGCCGAGGGAGAAAAGTTCCTGCGTGTCTATGACCTGCTGTTCAGGGACGTGCAAATTGATGATGCGGAAATCGCTCTTCAAGCCGTGGCCGACGAAAATGACGCCAAGGTTCAGCAGGATCCAGAGCTTCTTGTAGACTTGCTTCAGGTTCACGAGAGTAAATTTGGAGACTCCCAGTGTCAGGTCACCAGGTCGGAGTCCAGAGTATGAGGTCAAGTAATCGTCTATCGGGTCTGAGATGGCTATGTAGTCGTCCATGAATGGCACGCCGGCGTCTGGCTCGTCGCCGCGCAAGACCGAGACGCGTGCTAGACCGGAGCGGTGTGGACGCGTGATGGTGCGGTGGCCTTCTGCTGAGATATCTATCTCTTCTCGCAGAAGGCGGACGAACTCGGCATCGATGGCAAGATGCGTGGCGGTGTCGGGAACCAAGGCTCTGGGGTCCAAGGGCCGGAACGAATCAGGCGAAATGTGGTTCGGTTGGGCAATGCTGCGGTAGAGAGGACTAATATCAAAATGATCTGGCCAGGTCGTATCGATGATGTGGGACAGTGCCTTCTTCTGGTAAGTGATCACCGAAGGCGTCTTCCACTGGGGGTTGAAGTTCAGTGCGTCGTCTGCAGGGACCGGGCGGACGAGGAAGTCGTTGAAGAGGTGCCAGTTGCCAGTCTTCCCAAGATCTGGGTCCGACACTGCAGCGTCAATAGTCGAGACCAGATGCGAGCTCTTCGAGTCAGCCAGCGTGATATCCGCAACATATCCCACAAGCTCATACACAGTGATGTTGTGCCTTCCACGGTGCAGATGCATGTTCAGATCCTGGCCCTCGTAGCAGTACAGCTGACCGTCATTCACTATAATGCCGATCTCCTTGGGCAGAAAGTCAGGAGTAGCCCACAGCTGCTTCGCCTCGGCCGTCTGCGCAACAGTGTTCAGCATCAACACAGCCGGCACAGTATGCACTACGCGACGAGACATGATAGGCTTGTATCCGTGGCAGCTATTGCACCAGCCGCGCTGTTGCTCGTAGCGCTCGATTGATGACTTCAGAATCTGTGAGAAGAATTGTCTTTGTGGCCGCGGCGAGTTCTTTGGGGGCTTCGACGGGTAGATTAAGTCGTGGCAATGCCAAATTTGCGGCTTTGTGGCTTCGAAAGAGCAGTGACCGCAGCGACTAAAGTGGCGCCCGACGGTGCCGAAAGCCTGCTGCACCTGATCAGTGCTTCCTGTAATAAGCCGGTTGTTCTCGTCCATTGCGTTGAGCAGGAAGCGATTCAATGCTTGGATCATGTTTGGGTAGCTAGCAACTGCGTTGTGCTCTTCAAGTATTCCGAGCGCTGGTGCGCTCGGATGCTTGCTGAGTGCTTTGAGGAAGTTCGTTGCCTGACAGCTCTTGCCCTTCGCCTTCTCGAGCATATCTATGAGGAAGCCCAACTCGCAAAGTAAACAACTATCATACATGCAGTCCTTAGCTGCATGCTGCAGTGCTAAGTTGCGAGCTACTGGGGTGAAGCGATAGAGCTGTAACAATGCGTTCGCGTACGAGTGCAAGATATGAGTCTCGAGTCCTGACATGTTGGTAGAATTGTAGTACCCGAAGTCGAAGTCCTCGATTCCGAATTTGCTGTACTGGATCTCGACTGGCTGGTAGAATGTTGGCGGCAGGGCTGAAGAGCCCACTGTGAGGTCGCCCAGTGCTTTTGCGATGTCCTCACTCATTCTACGAGGGGGATCCACAAACGCGCTGTCTTCGCGTGGTTTCTCGCTGAGGAACTTGGGCGCACCGAGCTTACCGTGACTCTTGTGCACAGCTCTTGTCTTGATGACCTGATTGCGACGACTTTTACGTGGATTTGGGCCAACTTCGACCATCATGTTGCCAGTGTTGGCCTTCTGTAGTGCTGCGTTCAGACTGGCGTCAAGACCAGCAGGTGGCGCTCCCAATTCGTGCACGAAGCTATTGGACCATGCGGACAGCAGCAAATCCCTATAGTGCGGCATACCGATCAAGTTCAATGGCGTCTCGGGTGACCAATCGAGCTGCCGTGCTGGTGGTATGGAGTCTGCAAACTCCACTGGCTTTCCGAACTCCACGAATTGACTCTTCGTCGGTGAACCCCACAAGACGATCTGGCAGTGACTATCGATCATGGCGAAGCCCTTGCCGGAGGGCATGAGCTCCAAGCCCTTTAGCTGGGCATCGTAAGTATTCGCAAAGCGCATAGTAGGCACATCCGGGTTCTGCACGTCGATTGAGTATATCGCGCCGTTTTGCGAGATGACAATACAAGTCGAAGATAATTTGGGATGCATTCGGATTTGAGCAGCACCTTGCGGAAACGAGATCGGAGGCGCAGGCTTGTTATTCTTGAGATCGTACACTCTGACTAACTGCTCAAGCGCCAAACCCTGATAGTGGCGTGGCGCCCAGCCGCAAGTCAAGAGGTAGTCCCCCCGCGCGTCCATGTCATTGACGGCACCATTGTAGGCTTTCCAGCTGTGCCGGACTGCCAGAGTCGTCGGATCCAGCAGGAAGATCGAGCCGTCCTGAGCAGCAGCACAGATCGCATTATTAGCGCGACGCATGAGCGTGAAGGACACTGGCGTTGTTGGCGAGATGGTCTCGGTGACGATACCCTTCTCAACGTCGATGCGATACCTCTGTGCCTGGCAGCCAGTTACGATGATTTCGTCGGTACCTTTGCCTGTGAAGCTCATGCAGCAGAGACTGTGCATGTCCGGCTGCGTGATGTGCCATAGCGTCAAGCCTCGACGGGAGGCCAGATGGACACTCTCGGGGGAGACTGACAGCACGCCTCGATCACAGAAGAGAAACTGCTTGACAGGAGCGTTCGCTGACGGTACACGCTTTTCTCGACTCAGATGGCCTCGATAGGAAGTGTACCGCTGCAGCTCCGCACCGTAGAACGACGTGACACGTCCCTAGGCCTGAGTAAGAAGCTGAAGTGTGAGGAACGGTGTCCAATGCTTGTTGCGAAGCATGAGGAAGAAGACAGTGAACGGAGTCAATCAGAGAGACTCACATGATCGTTGCCCGTCCACAGCAGCTCTTGCTGTGTATCGAAGGCGAAAGCAGTCACTGATGTAGGTCCAGCATTGAGGTCAGGAGCCGGAAGTGTGATCCTCGCTGTCTTCGTTCAAACGTATCAGCTACAAGACACACCATCATCGAGTCGAGGGCAGGCATTGGGTAAGGCAAATCATACCTCACTCCAATCCGCCTCCATCTCACCTCCCACCTCGTCCCCTCGCCTGCCTCCGAAGACAGAAGACTCGGCGCGCCAGCTCGGGTGGTATAGATCTGATATCGAGAAAGATAGAGCTGAGACGCTACCTACCACATGCAACCACGGCACTCGCCCGCGGCACCGCGGCTGTCGTTTAGATAGCGTCTTGCGAAAGTTGATGAGGTAAGGAACGAAGCACCTAGGTAGGCGTTGCGGTTCCGCCCGTGCAGCGGATTCTCTCCGCCTTCAGACCCCCACCTCGCTTTGCATGTGAGCCGGATGCGAATCGCTGACGTTGAATTGAAGATTACCGTACCCTGGATTGTACATTTCATATCGGATACTCCGACAAAACACATTTCCTCTGTACTGCATTGCCTGCAACGACATCGTGAGAACACCGAATCGCCCGAGGAACAATACAATACTGCCCAAAATGTCAAAGGAATTCACCTTCAGCGATGTGGCCGAGCACACGACGAAGAAGGACTGCTTCATGATCGTACATGATAAAGTCTACGACACATCCTGTATGCGCTATCCAAGCCATCTGTAGCCGCCTCTCGCCCTGCTAACTTCCCTCTCCCAGCATTCGTAGACGAGCATCCGTACGCCTCCTCCATCCCATTCGCCTCCAGGCACCCATCATTCCCCCAAGTCGCGATCAAGGACTGATGTATACCACAGTGGCGGCGAAGAAGTTCTCCTCGATGTCGGCGGCCAAGACGCCTCCGAAGCCTTCGAAGACGTAGGCCACAGCGACGAGGCACGGGAGATTCTCAATGGCCTGCTAGTCGGAACACTGAAGCGAGGCGTAAGATCACGCCTCTACACCTTCCATGAGCACCGCTGATGCGAGATCATAGGAAAACGACCCCCCCGCCCCCAGCGCAAAACCCGCCGGCGTCTCGGTGCCGAAGAACGCCTCCGATGCTACAGGCTTGGGAATCAGCGTGTATGCGCTAATTCTGTTTGGGGGAGCGTTGGCGTTCTTCGCGTACACGTATCTGTATGCGAATAAGAAGAGCGTGCAGATATAAGACCTAGCAAAAGGGCGACGACGAGGGATGATGTGGTAGAACAGATTGAAGCTGTGGATGGGAAATGGGTGCATGGCGATGTGAAGGGGTGGTGGTGTAGATGGGGACGTGCATGAGGAGAAGACGATGGAGAGGCGAAGGGTGGGGTTGATATGGGAGGCGGATGAGGGAGGTAGAGGGGAAGAGCGGCTGTGCATACAAGTTTAAACGTCAACAAACCCCTAACATCGTGGATATCCACGCTGTTGCCCTCGTTCTTGCCTGATAACGCGTCTTTGACGCTACTGGTGCCTTACGCTCCGCGTGACAGTGTGTTACACAAAGAGGAGAGTGGCTCAACGCGACAAGGTCTGCGTGTTCAGTTCTGACGCTAGTATGCTTTCTCGACTACCTATAGTAATCGCCCGGATCTCCCGCCCCTCCCTGTCCTCCCCCAGGCGCCGCACCAAGTCCCTGAGGCTGCGGCTGATAAGCCTGATAGCCTCCCTGCCCCTGCCCAAGATCTCCCTGCGGCGGATGCTGACTATACGCACTACTCGGACTCTCAAAACTATGCGTCCTCTGCCGACTCGGCAAGCTCTGCAGATCACTTCTCTGGCCAGGCACCTGCTGTGGAGGCGGCGCCTGCGCGTATGGATCATACCCGTGTCCCTCTACCGGCGGTCCAGGAGGTGCATACTGCGGCTGCTGCTGCGCGGGAGGGTAGGAGTGTCGGTTATCGACAGGTGACTCGTAACCACCTGTGGCGAGTTCCTGCGGGTTCCCGGAGTTAAGGGTGTGGATTGAGTTTGGGCGGATTTGGCCTTGGAATTGCTGTTGTTGGAGGTGTTGCGGTGGAAGCTGTTGATGTGGGGGCTGGGCGTAGGGGTCTGACGCCTGAGGTGAGGGCTTGCGGCGGAGTTGGGGGTCTTGTTGAGGTGGGTGAGGCTGGACGCCGCCGGGAATGAAGTGGAAGGGTGCTGTGGCTGGCTTCGACGCGGCGCCGGCTGAGGGAGGGTAGGGTGAGGGGTAGGAGGGTTGGGATTGCTGTTGTGGTGGTGCCTCGGAGGGAGGAGCAGGGGAGTAGAACCGGGGTGGTTCTTGCTGTGATTGCTGAGGAGGCGGGAGGTGAGTGCTGCTCTGCGAGGCGTATGGCGCGAAGTTCTGAGGTGGAGGGCCACCTTGTGGTGGGTAGCCGGCGGGAGGTAGCTGGGTTCCGTAGGGTTGTTGGTGTTGCTGAGGTGGATACATGTGTGGTGGAGGCATGCCTTGTCGGGGAGGTTGGCGTACTGGGTACTGTTGTTGATATCGTTGAGGCTGCGACATTGAGGCTTCGAGTAATGCCTCGTAATCCCGTCTTGCCTTGATGAACTTCTCGTTCAATTGTGTGAAGTCGTCTGCTGATTGTCAGTACTGTCATACACTCGCATAATTACAGCATTGAACTCACCTTTCTTCTGCGAGTACTTCCCGATCAGCTCCACCAACTTCGGTCGTATGCTCACTGTCCTCTGATACAGGTCCGCGATCTCGTCTTCCTCCCTCTCCCCTCGCCTGCCACTGCCAGTCTCTGTGCTCAGCAGCGCAAGCAACTTCTCGACGTTCCTGACTTCGCCAAACACCTCCGACTCCATGTCGGCATCCCGCTCCAGCTCTTCCTTGGTAGGATCCTTGAGCTTCTCCACATAGTTCAGCGGAAAGATACCAGTCTGCCCTCGCAGACTTCCCTTCCACCAGTCTTTGTACACACTCTCCAACACAGCAATAATGTCGTTCTTCTTAAACGCCAGCTCGCCTGCCTCGGAAGGCGTGAAGTCATACAGGGCCCTCACGCGACTGACAGTCGCAGCCGTAGTCCCTTGCGCCTGTGCTCCCGGTGCAGTCTGCGCGGGCTGTGGCTGACTGTCATCGCCCACACTGCCATTCGTCTGCGCGGCTGCTGGCGTCTTGCTCTCCTGCACACTCAGCGCCAGCGCCATCTGCAGCTCCTCTTCCTCCTTCCTCCGATCATCCCCACTGATCTGCTGCTTCACCGGCTTGCTCGGCGGCATCAAGCCAGGCTGGCTCGTCTTCAACTTCCCGTAGCTCTGCTCCATAATGCCTAGCTCATGGCTTCCCCTGAACTGCTCAGTCCAGCCTGCCATGCGCTCGAAGACCTTCTGCTTGACCTGCGTGTGGCTGTTCCTGTCGCTGGCCAGTCGCAGTAAGGCATCTGTGAAGGCTTTCGAGGCAAGCTCTCGATGGAGCTCAGGGCCGCAATTCTGGGAGAGGGCGTTGGCGAGCTCGAGAGTGTAGAGCTGGACGTTTGCATTTCGGTGTGCCAGTCGCTTGATCAGTGCGGAGACGGCTTGAGAAGGGCCTTGAGGAGTTGTGGAGACGCGATCGCAGATGTCGAGGATGAGTGACCAGTCTTCGGCGACGAGAGCTTCATCAGTCGCCTTGACTGGGTAGGATGTCAGTAGCTGCTCACATACTGTAGCCTTGTAATGTCAACTCTTACCCACTGACGCCTCCATGGGCGATGTTGCTGCGCGGAACATATTTGCTGTACACTATTGCAGTGTCACGGTGGTAGGCGACAGGCTTGGAGGAATAGAGAAGCCTTGCGCTGGTACAGATGTACATGTACTGTAGGTACCAACAGCTCGGCCAGTACAAAGTCGCACCGCCACAGAGAGCACGAGGCTGCTGCGTCATCGCCGCCGTCAAATGTCTGTCCGGCTATATTGTACAGGCGCACTCTTGATTCATGGCAGTTCCTTGATCGATCTCTATAGCATCGCCTCCGGAGACCTTGCCTTCACGACTCAACGTTGGTCGCGAGCAGACCCTGCTGTATGCCATAAGCTCAAGCATTATCGAGCGACGGGAACAAATCGAGTGGACGATCTCGAAAGCTCCGCTTCGACAAGCTCTGGGACTACAAGCCGGCAGACATGATATCTTGAAAAGTATCAGCCTCGAAATTCTCATCCAGAGCATTGTGTCTTCCGAGAAGCATGCTACGGCGCTCATATATGGTGCAACGGTCCTACGCCCGCTACAGGAGACTCAAACGCACGCATGCAAGAGGCATGCAAGAGGCCGTGTGCCATGACTCGAGACAGATCTCTTCCCCACAACCACGTTGACAAAGCCGCAGAGCCTCTTTATAAGCGTGGGGTAGTCCAACTGCAAGGAACACCCAGAAGCCGAGGGTAAGCGACGTACAGTATACTCTCCTCTCTTCCAAGAACAGCAGCATGTAGTTCCCAGTCTCTAGGCCAAGTATGGCATCCAAGTCTCTTTCGCGAGTCGCAAGACGTGCGTCCATCGCCGTATCATCGACGCAGGCGTCTCGAGCACATGTGTGTCTCCATTGCCAACGACGATGGCAGTCGAAGCTATCTCAAAGGCAAGGATCAGATCGGTGAGTAAACCGTAATCACAATATCCACGCGAAGCAGGCTAATCGATCCGCAGCATCCAATTCCCAGGCGCAATCAACAGCAAATTCACGACCAAGCTCGCCTTCTCTCGAGCTGGCGAGGACGACGCGATGCCGACATATCGAGTTCTGGACCAAGACGGCGCTATAGTGGACCCAGACGCAGAGACTCTGACAATTTCGAACGAAGAAGCTCTCCGTCTTTACAAAGACATGGTCACAGTCTCCGTCATGGACCTGATCATGTTCGACGCCCAACGCCAAGGCCGCGTATCCTTCTACATGGTTTCCGCAGGCGAGGAAGGCATCGCCGTCGGATCCGCCTCAGCACTCTCACCAAACGATCCAGTCTTTACGCAGTACCGCGAGCAAGGCATCTTCCAGTACCGCGGCTTCACGATGGACGATTTCATGGCGCAGCTGTTCGCGACTACCAAGGATCCAGGCAAAGGCCGGAATATGCCTGTGCACTACGGCTCCTCGAAGTTGCATCTACACACCATTTCCTCTCCCCTCGCGACGCAGATCCCCCAAGCCGCGGGAGGTGCCTACGCAGTAAAGTTGCAGAATCAAGCCAACCCCACAGCCGAGCAGAGAGTAGTAGCCTGCTACTTTGGCGATGGCGCGGCTTCCGAAGGCGACTTTCACGCCGGGCTGAACATCGCCGCAACCCGCTCTTGTCCAATAATATTCATCTGCCGTAACAACGGCTACGCGATCTCCACGCCCACATTGGAACAATATCGTGGTGATGGCATAGCGTCTCGAGGCGTAGGGTACGGAATCGACACCATCCGCGTGGACGGCAACGACATTTTGGCCGTACGGGAAGCCACTGCTCGCGCACGCGAACTAGCGTTGTCCGATGGCGGCAAACCTGTCCTCCTCGAAGCCATGTCCTACCGCGTCTCCCACCACTCCACTTCCGACGATAGCTTCGCCTACCGTGCCAAAGCTGAAGTCGAGGATTGGAAACGTAGAGATAACCCTATAGCCAGGATGCGGAAGTGGATGGAGGGAAAGGGGATCTGGGACGGGGAGAGGGAGAAGGCGCTGCGGAGTGAGGCGCGGAAAGGGGTCTTGGAAGCTTATCGGAAGGCTGAGAAGGAACGGCATCCGGCTTTGCGGAACTTGATGGAGGATGTTTATGAGAGTATGACGGAGGAGCAGGTGCAGCAGATGGCGAAGTTGAAAGATGTGGTGGAACGGTATCCGGGAGAGTATGATGTTGAGCAATTTGAAGGCGGGCTTGAGAGTTTAGCGCCGGATTGGCCGGGCAGGCGGAATACATAGATCATACACTCTCATCAAGCGACTGGAGACGACGATCTCACTTCCACCCCCCACCCCACATCTTCCCAACCCATCCCGTCTCCTTTCTCGCCCCTGCTCCTCTCCCATCCAACGCCCTTACCTCCCTATTGCCCACCCCTGGCATCTTCCCCTTCTCCAAGTCTCCTCCCCTATCTCTACTATCCAACAGCCCCCTCTTATGTCCCCACCCCTTACCCTCCAGTCCGCCTCTATGCGGCTGCCGCTGCGGCGAGTCAATCCGGATAGCTTTTCGACTCCCGCGATCGGCTATCATGACGCCGCCTTTTCGGGAGGATGAAGGAGGGGCTGTGGGTCCGCGACCGGTCAAACGCCGGGAGCCGCGGCGGAGAGTTTCCCGGATGGTCCAGGAGCGGCGTTTGGCGATCACGAAGAGGATCGTGCTGGCGACTACAAAGAG
This sequence comes from Cryoendolithus antarcticus, assembly GCA_002077065.1. NCBI lineage: Eukaryota > Fungi > Ascomycota > Dothideomycetes > Cladosporiales > Cladosporiaceae > Cryoendolithus > Cryoendolithus antarcticus. The sequence goes on from NAJO01000023.1 coordinate 619,024, forward strand.
AGGAGATGATTAGTATCGTTCGGACCGGAGGATACTGGCTGGATCTGGGGAAGGGAAGGCTTACTGCCGAAAAGGGCCACGAGAACTACGACCACGATTATGCCTGCTATCGCGCCTTTGGAGAGACTGAAAGAATTCCCACCATCCGAGCCCGAGGCGCCGAGGTCGGAGCCAGAGGATGCGGAGCCAGCGCTGCCTGGCGCGTTGTACTCGGTGCCGCCTGCAGCGCTCGATGCTGAAGGTGTGGAGGATGCCGCTGATGATATCGAATCAACGCTGCTAGTCTGGGTGGCGAAGGTCGAGCTCGGGAGATCCGCAGGCGTGGTTGATGTCGCAATTTGTTGGAGCACTGTTGGGGCTGCTGCAGGTGTTGGGTCTGCCGTAACGTAGACAACGACTGTCGCGACGTTCTCTTGAGCGCGAATTAAGGGCGCCAGCGCCAGAACGAGAGTGAGGAACAGAGATCGCATTGTTAGGTCCAGCCGTGTACGCGCAGATTCCGCGTCAAGAATGGAGTGCAAGACCATTCACGAGCGTCAATAGCGCGGAAGACAGTATACAGAGAGAGAGACTTGAGGGAAGAGACTCGAGGCCAGAGGGCCGACTCACCGCATTCTCGTGCTTTCCCAATGCTACTGTGCAAGCGCCCAACCCGGCACTCTGACGCAGGAGGTCTTGATGCGAGATCATGCCAATCGCTGTCTGGAAATGTCTCCAAGTCGGCACCGTCACGCAAATGGCGACGACTCGGCGTCGACGGGCGGCTAGAGGGTGAGGTCGAGGGTAGGTGTGCAGTTCGATTGGTCGCGTCGAGGCACGGACCATCGTGATGTGATGAGCCGGGCGTGCTGAGTTCTGTCGGGACTTCGTTCCCTTTGAATGACCCTCAGTGCTACTCCTCTACTCGCCACAATGATGCCGTGAACCTTTGCTTTAGCCATCGAGGCGAGACCATCTGGTTCTGTTGCGCGTTGGCCATGCCGCGGTAGCAAAATTTTGGTGGCAGTGTCGCTCTCACCGTACGACGCGAATGTTGAGGGTAAGAGAATCTACGACTGAACTGTCGTCTTCCACGGACGGTCAGAACGGACTCAGCCGAACGTAGGTAAAAATTTTAGAGCCTCGGCAAGATGTTTGTGCCCCGACGAGTGAACGCAGCTGGAAACGTCTACGCCAGAGCTTGGCATTGAGTTGCACAGCCACGAGCATGGCGTCGTAGCTACCTCTTACGAGATGTGATCGAGACCTGGACCATTTGCCTGTTGTTCGCACCGCATGTGCTGTTGCATGCGGAGGACTCCCATCTGGGCGTTACATGGAGGTTTGATCACGTCCACACGAAGGAGGCACATCAACCCAGAAGCTGCGCTGCAGCCGTGATGCTGGCCGCTCCTAGCCATCTATGATCACCTCCTTAGGAGTCGATGCAGGCGGCGTAACTATCAGGCTCCCGATTGGGATGGCAGGCGGGTAACAGCTGCGCATGTACTATGTTCTGGCGAATGCTGCTTGGAACTTGAAGATGAGATTCGCATTACTCAATACCGTGCCATTTAGTCCTACAGCTCCAAGCTCGAACCCAGCCTAGAGCTACCATACGCCACCATCCTACCCCTTGATATCATTTCATTGTCCTACCGTACACTCCGCCCATCCCTCCGCCGTCTCTACCTCATGACTGGTGGCGGTCCCTTAGGCGGCGCATACGCGCCTCCGTACGCCTGTTGCGGCTGCTGTAGCTCGATATTGTTGTTATTCCCGTAGTATCCAGCAGCTGCGCCCTGACCATAAGCTGGAGGTGGGTTGTTGCTGTTATTGTAGTACGGCTGCTGGTTTTGCTGATTGCCGTACTGCGGCGCCGCGCTGTTGTACTGCGCTGGCGCGTGGCCGGCCGGGGTGCGACCGAGTGTCCATCCGGTGCCACGGTAGGGCATGTGTCCTGCCTTGCGACGGCGACGGGCGGTGATGCAGCTGTGATGGGCCTGTTAGAGGTTGTGGGTATGCGACATGGCGGAAAGTCGCAAACTTACGAGAAGACGAAGAAGATGAAAAATGCGAAGAGGATAATCAGGGCGAGGACTAGCCAGCGCGCCCAATTGCTCCAGGCGCTGTTGCATCGGGTTCGGCCGTAGGCATCGTAGTAGCAATTGCTTGGAGGGGACACCGTCAGTATTTGATGTTATGAGCCGTGACTGCGCTGTACAGGGGCTCGAAAGAATGGCCGGGCGCGTTGCCAACGACTCTCACAGCTCTCCCGTATGTGGAGGTGGATCATACCTATTGTTGTTGTTGTTATACTGTCTTGTTACGAGCGCAGGCATCTTGGCTGTGATCGCACGCGAGGCCCTGGCTTCGAAGATCTAGTCGCAATTTGACGCACGAAGGTAGATTCGCAAGATAGGTCGTGGTTAGGCGCGTTGGTGATTTCCACAGTGCGACAGAGATAATTAGATGTGAAAAGTGGTAGAAGTCGTAGATGGCAAACGGTTAGGTCTTTGTACGCCGGATGACGAGGTCAAGCTTGGTGCCGGAGGTAATCGCTTGGCGTGAACGTTCGATGCGCAGCACTCAGCCACACATCTAATCACGGCGACCACGCGGTCTCGCAAATCTAGTCTGCAGAGAGATGGTATCTGCGAGGCATGATTTTCATGTCATACGCACGTTGAGAGCGCATTCGCTTCACTCGAGCGATACCTCCACAGCCTCACGGCGTGTTTCGTAACAGTAATTCCATTGCAACTATCTTACTCCTCTCCCCGAGGGCATCTCCGCCACAGTGATCTTCAAGATGACGTGCACCCAAGCCAAACTCTCGCAGCAAGGATCGCGCGGCGAGAATCTGGCTCGGCATTCACTCTCCACTTTCCTTGCTAGGCTCAAAGCAGCTCCTTGCGACTGCCAGCTCAGCGTGCATGAGCTGTCAGAAAACACAGCCAATCATCGCGCAAGGACGCGATGTCGAGAGGTGTGCGCTGGCATTGGGTCTGTGCGAGAGGTAGGTGTTTGGCAGGAATTTTGAAGTGAGTTGGAAATTGACTTCCCTCATCTTCTCTCCTCCATGCGCGAGGTGGGAGCACCTGGCGCAATGCTTGCGATGCTCCCAGACAGTGGCCGGACTGGAGACGTTGGCCCAAGGAACATGCTGGGGAGAGCATGACTTTCACAACAATCACGACACCGAGTGAGACCGAATGCTGGAGCACAGAAACAGTTCTCAGACGAACTGCGTGACGGAACGATTTCTTTGAAGAAGCATTGCTACTGTACTCTTATGCTTATCTCTCATCTACTACGCTCCGTTGCCATTTCCCAAAGGAAGAGATACTCCCGCACTTGCTGCGTAAAACATACCGCCCACTGGCCGTAAGCAAGAACAAAAGAGATCCAGAGCTCCCTTAGCCATTGCTGGCACGCAGCTCTCCGCGCTGTCATACATCTTCATGAGCAGGTAAAGTCGTAGGGGATGCAGATCGCTATGCGGTCGTGGCGTCGTATGATGTGATCATTGTCGTAGACTCTACAAAGTCGGCCGCTCACTTGCTAGCTCTCGCAATGAGCCATTGCAGCACAGCATCAAGGTTGGTCTCTTCCTTCGCACTGATACCGTAGCAGGACACCTCCCGATGCGTCACACGCTTGAGATCGAGAGCCTCAATAATCTGATCGACATTGAGATGGCCTGGGATATCGGACTTGTTTCCGAGGACGAGGAGCGGGATGCCCTCCATCGCCGGCTTCTCGAGCAGAATGTGAAGCTCCTCTTTGGCGACGGGCAGCGCCTCCTTATCCGCCGAGTCGACGATGTATCTGCGCTGTCAGTATATTGGAGCACAGGAGGCTATCGCAGGGACTTACACAATGGCATTGACGCCGCGGCAATATCGCTCCCACATCGATCGAAAACGTGGCTGTCCTCCGAGATCCCAGCTGCGTGCTGTCAGCATCACAACGTTGACCTAGACCCTCGGTGGAGTCAACGAGCGTGGAAGATCCTCACCACTTGAGGGTCACATGGCCTTTCTGGACTCGCTTCATGTTGAAGCCTACTGTCGGTATCGAGCTAGCGATCATGTCAATATGAGGCACACACGAGGGCACTTAGTGCGACAACATACTCGATGGTGAACTCGCCGCCCTGTCGCAGTCATCAGCATCGGATTTAATATGGGGGGTTTGCAATAACTCACCGCCAGCACCCGCAATAGTGACGTCTTCCCGGCATTTTGCAGACCGATCATGGTGATGTCCATCTCGGTCGCCCTGCAAGAACATCAGTACATGGCGCGTCATTCTCATCGGACGAATATCAATGGATGCATATCCCTCGATGAAGCAAGTTCAGGCAACGACTTCATCAGTTCTCACCGCCACTCACGACTACACCATCAGAAAACATACCAGAACAGGCTCAAGAGCCAATCATACAGCCGCCTAAAGATACCCGCCATCCTGATCGCGCTCCAGCGAGTTCGCTATTAATGGTCTGGGAGCCTATGGCGGGTTCGCGAAAGCTACTGCGCCTCGCGTGGCAGTGGGTCTAGCAGTTGGCGAAAAAGAAGGTACGGTGCGCGGCCGGACGGAACCACTGCAAGTCACAACTAGCACTGTCTTGACTGAAAGCAAGAGGCAAGGTTCCCTGGTTTGGTGGTGCAATGCAGATGAGCAACGAGCGGACTGGAAGTGTTTTGGAAGGCGCGCTTGGCGAATGTGCAGGTGGATGTGCGGGGCGGTTGAACTGGATCCGCGGGGGAGGGAATTGGTGCTGTGAGCTACCGGACGGGTAAAGATGCGATAGCTTGGAGACTTCACTTGGTAGAAATAGAAGTAAAGACCACCATGTGCAGAGACTCACCATCACCTCGCATACACACCGGTCGGCAGCGAAACGCGCGCGAAAGAAAAGTGGCACAGATCTGAAACGCTGTCGCTCGTTCTAGTGATCGCTGCACGAGCCGATTCCGGTCCGTCGCCGCCACCTCTGTGCCGATCGTGCTGTGTTGCCGCCGCCAGGTGAGACGAGACGGCGTTCCATGGCTTCCCGGACACATGGGACAGGCTGATGGAGTACCGGATCACGTTGTCGTTGCACAGTCCCCGATATCGTCAAGGCTTGGCAGAGTGATGGAAGGTGCAAGCGTGGGACCTGCGGGAGGCGGCCGAGGCCGAGCCTTATCGATACTTCGGCATCTGAATGTCCGAAGATTTTCTGAGGGCTTGACAAAAGTCTGGAAGAACTCATCTATGTCCAGACGACACTGCACTTGACATCTGACTTGGAGTTACGGCGCAGAGTGATGATGGATCGCCGCGCTGTAATCTAGACTCTCGTTAATTTTCATCCGCTGCAGCATACCATGGCACCCTCAGCGACGTCACCAGCGTCAACATGGGGCACCCAATTCGATACCCTCAAGCGACATAAGCTCTTCCGAAAGCCACCAGCAGACAAGACAGCATACCCTTCGCTAGCACGAGCAATAGCGCCTCATGTCCAATCCTACAACTCGATATTTGTACCCAACGGTCAACTCCACCATGCACTCCAGGACATCGGCACCAAGACCTTCTTGGATGGCAACCCGCTGGAACCCTCGGAGGAACCTCGCAACAGGCTCCGGATCCGCGTACGAGAAGTCTTCATGGAAAAGAGCCAATTGCCACCCACCAACAAGGTTGAAGCAACAAAGCGCGAGATCCTACCAGTGGAGTGCAGAGAACGGCACGTCACATATCGAGGTCGCTTCCGAGGTCGCGTGGAGCTTCGAGTCAACGACGGACCATGGAAGGAGAGTGTGCGGGACTTCGGCTATGTGCCAATCATGCTGCGGTCGAATCGGTGTCATCTGGAAGGTCTGACGCCTAAACAGCTGATTGACCGGCGCGAAGAGACAGAGGAGCTTGGAGGATACTTTGTGGTCAACGGCATTGAGAAGCTTATACGAATGCTGGTGGTGAACAGACAGAACTACCCGATGGCGATCATCCGCCCGTCCTTCGTGGGAAGAGGCAACACATACACCAAGTACGGGATACAGATACGGTCAGTCCGTCCGGATCAGACATCGCAGACGAATGTGTTGCATTATCTGAGCGACGGGAATGTGACATTCAGATTCTCGTGGAGGAAAAACGAGTTCCTGGTGCCGGTCATGATGGTGCTGAAGGCGCTTGTTGAGACGACGGATCGCGAGATATATGAAGGCGTACTCGGACGACTGGATGCTGATCAACTGGAGAGCAAGCAATTCGTCATCGACCGGGTAGAGCTGCTGTTACGAACGTACAAGGGCTACAACTTCTTTGGTCGATCGAGTACTCGAGCATACCTGGGCTCGAAGTTCAGGCCTGTGCTGAACGTGCCCGACGATATGAGTGATCGTGATGTTGGAACCGAGTTCTTGCGGAAGATTGTACTTCCTCACCTTGGATCGCACGACGTCACAGAAGAGAGCGATAGCGACAAGTTTCGCATGCTGATCTTCATGGTCCGCAAGCTGTATGCTTTGGTCGAAGGCGAGTGTGCGATCGACAATCCTGATGCAGTACAGAACCAGGAGATCCTTCTACCCGGCGCACTGTATGGCATGATCATCAAAGAGCGAATAGATGAGTGGCTGCTGTCCATAGGAGTCGCTTTACGAGACTGGGGACGTCAGAATCAGTACCCTGCTTTCACGAGCAAAGACTTCGAACGGGACTTTCTCACCAAGACTATCCGGAAGACGAATGAGAATCTAGGCCAAGCGCTGGACTACTTTCTCTCGACTGGTAATCTGGTGAGTCCTAGTGGGTTAGATCTGCAACAGACGTCTGGGTTTACCGTTGTTGCCGAGAAGATCAACTTCTATCGCTTCATCAGTCATTTCCGAATGGTTCACAGAGGTAGCTTCTTTGCCCAGTTGAAGACCACGACTGTGCGGAAGCTCTTGCCCGAGAGCTGGGGCTTTTTGTGTCCAGTGCATACACCCGATGGCTCGCCTTGCGGGCTGCTCAATCATCTTGCACACAAATGCAGAATAGTGACTACCGAGTCGGATGTCTCGCAGATGAGCAAGGTACTTGCAACTCTTGGTGCAAACAGCGGATCTATGGCCACTGTCGAGGAACACATGCCTATACAGCTTGATGGCAAGCTGCTTGGGTACTGCTCAGAGAAGCAAGCGAAGGTCATTGCCGACACAATACGACATTGGAAGGTCGAGGGCAGCCATGGCGTACCGGCACAGCTCGAAGTCGGCTACATCCCTCCCTCAAACGGCGGTCAATTCCCTGGCGTATTTATGTTCTCCACTGTTGCACGTATGGTGCGTCCGGTGAAGTATCTGCCTTTGGAGAAGGAGGACTTTGTCGGACCATTCGAGCAGCCCTTCATGTCGATCGCATGTACTGAGCTAGAAATCACGTCTGGCGACTCGACGCATGTTGAGTATGATCCTACTGACATTCTCTCGATCGTTGCGAACCAGACGCCTTTCTCCGACTTCAATCAGTCGCCAAGGAACATGTACCAGTGTCAGATGGGGAAGCAGACTATGGGTACACCAGGTACTGCATTGAAGTATCGCACGGATAACAAATCGTACAAGCTGCAGACAGGGCAGACACCAGTCGTGCGACCACCGTTGCATAATGAATACGGTCTCGACAACTTCCCAAACGGCGCCAACGCCGTAGTCGCTGTCATCTCATACACAGGGTACGACATGGACGATGCTATGATATTGAACAAGTCCGCTCACGAGCGCGGCTTCGGACACGGCACTATATACAAGACCAAGAAGCTAGACCTCACAGAAGAGAACAAGAATCGAAGTCGAAGTACGGTCGTTACCAATATGTTTGGCTTCGCCGAGGGCGGGGTCGTCAAATCGCAGTGGAAGGACACGCTTGATACGGACGGTCTAGCATTGATCGGTGTCAAGGTCAAAATGGGCGACATCATCGCGGCCTCACACACAGTGGTTAAAGACCCAATCACGGGCGACTACATCAATCGGGACGGTATAACACACCTGCACAGGTACAAAGACCCCGAAGAAGCTTACATCGAGGAGATCAAGCTCATCGGTAATGAGACGGGGTCCAACGAGCCTTGTCAAGCTCTCAGCATACGGCTTCGTCTCCCTCGGTCGCCAGTCATCGGCGACAAGTTTTCTTCTCGCCATGGTCAGAAAGGTGTGCTCAGTCAGAAGTGGCCGATGGTCGACATGCCCTTCTCCGAGTCAGGCATGCAACCAGACATCATCATTAATCCTCACGCGTTCCCCTCCCGGATGACAATCGGTATGTTCGTCGAGTCCCTGGCTGGTAAATCCGGCGCACTGCACGGCATGGCTCAGGACTCGACGCCTTTCAAGTTCAAGGATCACGAAGGTGAGACAGCTGTTGAATACTTCGGTCACCAGCTCAAGCGCGCTGGCTACAACTTCTACGGTAATGAACCGATGTACTCCGGCATCACTGGTGAGGAGCTTGGCGCAGATATCTACGTCGGTGTGGTCTACTATCAGCGTCTTCGACACATGGTGAACGATAAGTTCCAAGTCCGGACTACCGGTCCTGTCACGCCTCTCACCGGCCAGCCGATCAAGGGTCGATCAAAGGGTGGCGGTATTCGAGTCGGCGAGATGGAACGAGACGCGCTCCTCGCTCACGGTACGGCCTTCCTTCTCCAGGACCGACTGCTGAATTGCTCCGACTACACGAAAGCTTGGATTTGTAAGTCCTGTGGCTCATTCTTGAGCACACAGCCTTCGTATGCCGGGCAGTACACGCGCAGTAGGGGTGTCGAAGCCAATCGCGTGAGATGTCGAAGATGTAGTCGGAAGGTCAAGGGTGTGGTGGAGAGCAAGAGCGAGGCCTGGGAGGACCGGAGTGGGCAGAAGTGGCTTGGAGGCGAGGACGTGACTGTTGTCGCTGTGCCAGGCGTGTTGAGGTATCTCGACGTGGAATTGGCTGCTATGGGGATCAGGCTGGAGTTCAAGGTCGGGCCTTGAGGTGAGACTAACGACGGGTCATGAGCAGCTGTCAGATACTAGACGGCTGGAGGACAGTGCACTTCCGGGACTGCAGCAGTAGTTGCTGTGGTCGGACCGGCTTCGCGTTACTACCTCGGATGGTGAGAGATCGCCGATCGATCAATGGCCTCGCATCGGAACACGCACCACTTCGCAAGAAATCCACATAGCCTTAGTGGCGGGTCTAAGCTAGAGTATATCTGGTTGGGCAGAGATGTGATAAGAATACAGGCGTGGCAATGGAGCTTTTGAGCTCTTGCACCGGCCAAATATTAGGCGGCGATAGTGACGTCCACATCAAGCTGCTTCGCCGCGCAGCGTCGAATCATGCATATGGACCTCAGGCGCCATAGCATGGGCCACTCAGTGGATCTCTGAGAGGGTGCGTAGTATGTGTATTAGTGTGGCGAGCAATCGAATCGCGTCAATAGTGTGGCGATGGAAGTGTAACGTAGTGTGGCAATGGGAAGTAGTGTGGCGAGCGTCAAATGCCAAGCCAATTCTGCATGCACGGTCGAATCTCTCGCCGCTGACGCTCGCCACTCCACCTGCGCATACTGAAGTGTATGTGATGACCAACTCTGCCACGATGAGACGGATGCACGCAACTTGCACTTGCATGCTACGGCCCTCTCGCTAGTTGCCCCAGCTGACTTTCGCGTTCGCCACTCCTCCTACGCATACTGAACGGTATGAGGCAAGTCGGTTTGCGGAAGTAAGATGCCTCGACAGGTTGTTGCCGCTCGATCGCGTGGTGTGTATTGCTCTGCGGTCAGTGGGTATGCAAATTCATGGCCACAATCTGGGTAAGTATATATTGGGTCCCATATATCCCACATGATCTGCTTTCGGCTTCATCGCCATTTTGTACCATATCTCCGAGCCCTTTCCTCTTCGGTCGCAGACAGTCACCGCATTGAGAAGATTGCTACAACCCGCCCATCAAGGCTAGCTCTCGTGCACCATTCTCATCGACAGACGATCGTCCGCACCGGACCACCTCGCAACCATCGAGAGCTGTGCAGACTTTCACGCGAGCTCTGGCCAAGGCCCGACTCGTCGATGGACCAGGATACCCAGATTCAACTTCTCTTTGGAGTCATTGCGAGTATACTCGCTTTGATTGGGATCTACTTCGCCTGGCGCAGTCGGATTCGTAAATTTCTTTGCGTCCTTGGCACCATGTCCATGACACCCGTCAATGACCTGTCACATACCCTTCCGAGACTGACAGAGTACAGGTCGCCACGCGGACCCGATCCTCCCCGTCCACGAGACTCGACCTCAGTCTCGATCACAACGACTCTCACGTCGGACGATCTACATCTTGGAGGGCATCGAGATCCTTGAGTGGCCAGAACAAAGACACGCAGTCCCAAGTCCTCGGATCATTGAGCTCTGACGATCTATACCGAATTAGACCCGTTACAATGTTGCTCCAACTTCGAGGTGGATTAGGCAATCGCGAAAGCTCGGGCACAGGACTACGTTCACTCAGTCAAGCCCACAATGATCCAGGTCTCACGACTACTTACGGCCCATACCACGTCTTCCGCCGAGACGGATGTGGTGTATGCTGCTGCGGGCAAGAAATCATGGAACCAGAAGGTCGCATTACCATGTAGACAAGTGCTTGACGTATAGTAAAAAGTCTTGTGTGGACGTACAGTCTTGCCCTCAATATGGGAATATGAGTTCAAGAGGGTCGCACGGCGAACATCCACCCATATTTGCCTGAGGCACCTTCGATCTCAACGCACACAGGCACCACTTCATACATATAGACATGTCAGCAATTCTCGACACCACCTGGTCGGCTCAAGACTTCCCGCAGCGGCAGCTGCAGGTTATTCGTACGTCGAATTCCGTCCGCCAAAGCTACTAAGGTAGGCGCCGTGCTGTACGCGCACTATAGCCCGCAGACTCACCAGACAGCTTGGGCGTTGGCAAGCGGAATCTCATCTGCAACTTAGACGATGCCAAGGTCGTCCAAGCACCTCTGTGATCATTGATCGGTGACTGTGGTGATTGGTTGGGCTAAGATCTTCAGATCTACCGGCCATGCAGGGCGTATGCAAGTGCAGGGTTAACAGACATTGTTGGACTGAGCTCACCTCTAGCACTGCCACGCGATCGTCCGTCAAGAGAATCCTCAATACGGTTTAGTGGCTCATCGGTCGACCACGAAGTGCCATCTTAGCGTACCTAAGGTACTTCTTGTTGCCTCTTGTTGCATGTGTGCTTCATCAGCACTTCTTGTTACCTCCTGTTGTGCTCCAGCACTATGTCCTACTGTTCAGTGCCTCTGCTGACGGACGCTAGAATAACGCCACCACACAATATCTGCAACTGCTACTTAAGTGTAGTCCTTTCTCTCTCCATTTGGGCGCACTTGCAGACTATCCCGCATTGTCCCCTCCATCTTTGACCAAACCTTTATACCACATGTCCAATCCATAGAGCATGGCAGTCACATACTGTCAAGCGCACTTATGCTAGGAAGGGCGGCGCTGTAGTTGTGTCTGCTACCGATTGCTGTCGAAGACATCGCAATTCCGCACCCATCTCAAAGCTTCGCGTCATTATCGACCGACACAATCAAGATCAAACGAGGCTCGCGATCGTGTCCTAACAGACCACATCTGGAAGATAAACCAGAACCATAGCGAGTCTTGACAACGCTCATCCTCCCCGCCAACCATTAGCCAGATCCGTGGCCCAAGTCGTCATATCGTTTCCAGGATCGTGGAGGAGACACCCTCGTCCAGCTCCTATTCGGCCTCATCGCATCTATACTGGCCGTGGCAACACTTTTCGTCTCACTTCGATATCCAAACCGGGAGTCCTGTACCCAATCCTTCAGTCAGTCGACAATAGCTGACAGCGCCAGGCCACAATCAACCCATGCTGTCCTTTCACCACAATGATCTGCCATTGCCGCCGCGTCGCCGGTCCAGACGAACACTGTACATGTTGGAGGATATCGAGTCGTATGGCTGGCCAGAGCAAGGCATGGCAGCGCCGGGTTCCCGAGTCACGGAGATAGCATAGCTTCACGATAGACCCGACTATGTCGGTAATCACAGTGACCCTGAATGCGCTAATTCTGGATGAAGTCCAGCCCAGGACAAATAGAGCTTGCCGTTACGCATCCTGCTTCGCGCAGTGCGCTGTAGTCTCTCGTATCGCAATCGCAATGTTCCGTGGTGTATGCCACAGTGTTGTGATTCTGAACAAGCGTTGTGAGCCAACGTAAGTACCAGTGCATCTCGACCTAATGGCGACCCAATGCCCAAGAAACTCGTAGTCGGACGACGTCGCCATTCTGCATTACAGGCCGTGGCCCCATACATCTTGTGACGACACATGCTCGCACACTCACCTAACGGCATCTTCTGTGTCCGCGCGATGGATCGACAGCCCTCCACCGCCGTGCGTCTTCGTCGAAGGCTGAGTCCTGACCACACATGCTTGCACACTCACCTGACGGCTTCTTCTGTATCCGCGCGATGGATCGACAGCCCTCGACTGTGTTTGTTGAAGGCTGAGTCCTGGCGACCCGCTCCATTGTCGTCCGCGTCAAAAATGACAGGGTTGGCAACTGTTGCCTGAGCTGCAGGCGTGAGATGCATCAACGAAAAGAGCCGAGAACAATCTGCAAGAGCACTTGGGTCAGGACATGTTGCTAAGCACCGGAGAGCAGCAAGACTTATAAGAAGTAAAGCACCCAGCCTCTCCGGAGCTTCTCATGATGTCTGAATTCGAGGACCTCTTTGAGATTGCACTGGTACCCGTCCTCAGAGTTGCTGGTAAGTCTATTTACTTGCTATCCCTTAAATGGACTACACATTCGTTCATACGCGTGTTATTTGGGACGAACTTTGAGCCATGCGACTAGTGTGCATACTGACTCGATGCGCGACTGGTAACACGCAATGCAATCGCTGGATCAGTCACTTAGAAGCTAGTGTCATTCCCATACCACGCGCTGAGCGGCCTGGCTGCGCTTCACGCCTTAGGTATAACTTGGGTTCATTTTGGCGTGTATGACGGGGGGGATCATGGGACGTCCGTGGATCGAGTATCATTGTTGCTGACTTGATTGCTCTCATAGAATCTGGGGACCAATCGTATATACCACACAACGCGGAGGCGTGTTCGACTTCTGTACCAAAGGAGGCTTTTGTCGAAGCTTTTATCGAATCAGATCGGGCGGTCTTGGTCTCCGTGTCGGGCAAGAAGATGGACCAAGACACCCTCGTCCAACTCCTCTTCGGCCTCATCGGGTCCCTACTCGCCATCGCCACGATCTTTGTTGCAATTCGATATCGCAGTCGTAAGTTATGTGTCCATGGCGCGCATGGATGTAGGCTCACCAATCACGAGCAGATCACACTCCACCTACACGGCCGCTATATCACGGCCGCTTCCGTTATTCACCTCGTCGCCGCTCGAGACGCGCAACCTATATGCTGGAGGATATCGAAATGCATGGCTGGCCGGATGCAGAAATAGCAATGCCGTTTGCTCGAGTACTGGAGGTAGAGTGAAGGTTGACGATGGGACGGGCCATGTGTGCTATGATCGGAAGTTACAATATGCATTGTTGCTGATTAGCTGCTGCTGCGTCGTCTATGAGTACATACCTTCCATTGTTCTCGCTAGGATCTTCAGTGTCGGTGCCGTTTCGGCCACGTCATCGTCGCACGACACTCCTCACATTCCCTCAAAACCTCCTTCATCCCCTTCATCCACATCCCCCTCACCCTCAATAATCTCCTTCGCAATCTCCCTCTCCCTCTCCCTTGCCTTGGCAGCTTCAGCAATCTCTTGCTTATGCTTATGCATCGGGTACCTCATAGCCATCACACACTCATCCCGCATTCCCAGCAAAGCCGAGATCCTAGCATGGAAGGCCTCACTAGGCTCCGTGGTACCGTAAGCGTCTTTCGGAGGCGTCGTGAGCATGTGTCCGTTCTGGTGGTCTAGCGAGGCCTCGATCACGCCGTCGCGGATGGCTTTGGCAGTGATGTACTCTGCTGACTCTTCGGAGGAAATGTGCAGGCGGGTGCAAATGTCGCGCAGGGAGATACGGGAGTAAGAGAGCGAGAGCATGCGGACGCCGGTTTTGATGACGTTTTGACGAAGGCGTTGGATCAGAGTGAATGTGCCGTCTTTGCGGAATTGAGCAGAGTGCGTTTCGACGCATTTGAGGAAGGCATCCAGATCGCCGACGCGCACTGCTTGGACGAGCTTGAGGTAGGGGTAGAGTGCGGATTCGAGTTGGGGTTGGCGGAAGAGCGAGCGTTCGGGGATGTCGCCCATGAGGAGCTCGACAACGATGAGGAGCTTTGTAGCTTGCTGGTAGAAGCCTATTGCCGGACCGGATGTAGGAGATTTGCGGGTTGCGGAGACGAGGTGCTCTTGGGCTTGTGTGTACGCGAGCTGAATGGCGCGCACTCGGCCGAGGTAGTAGAGGTAGCGGCAGACTTGGTTGTTCGATGCTGTGGAAGGGAATTGAGTTTGTGCGATGAGAAGATCGGCCTGGGTGATGTCGGCTGTGGAGATGTAGCTGCGAAGGAGAAGTACTGTGACAGCCGCCTCAGTGTCGGTGTCCTTTCGAATGACGGCAGATCTCTGTGCTTGCAGCAGCTTCGGCCGAATTTCGATGACCGGCGACTGTCGTGATGGTGGCTTCGGATCGAGCTGCTCATGGAAGAGTGAGTAGTAGAAGTACGATTTGGCACCTATCGGGTCGAGTGTTCTCCGGTTGAAGCTTCGTAGCTTATCAACGAACTTATCGCTGAAGTCCGCGCCTTTCTGGTATTGCTGTGTGTCGTAGAGGTAGACCTGCACTGTTCAGCGTTGTGTTCCTGACTTCATTCGCTCTCATCACTCCACATACCTGCACCAGCACGCCCAAATACGACCAGATCTCGGGTATCACCTCCTCATCTCCACCCTTGACCGGCGTACTCGATCCATTCTGCAGTGCCTCTCCCTTCTGTGGCAAGACCGACTCCAGCACCTTCCGCGCGGGAAAATCTGGCTTCGGAAATGCTGTTCTTATACCATGCAGGATGGGCGCGGGCGTGTTCTTTGCCTTCCGGACGGTCGATATCGACCGCAAAGCGCGGAGTGTGAAGCGCGCATCGAACGTCTCGACGGCTTGCGCTAACAGAATGAAGTTGTCGGTGATTACTAGACGCGATTGATCAATATGGGTATCTTCAGCGTGAGGCAACGCAGGTGTACGCACTGCGCTCAACGGGCTTTTCTTGGACTGGGGCGACGGCGTCGGCCTGCTTCTCGCCATTGACGGCATCGATGTCCATCTTGTCCGCCATGCTGAGGTGTGTGAGGAGAGGAGGTGGATGTGTAGTATTGTGTGTGTTGTCGCGTGCAGTCTAGTGATGTTCCAGCCAGCGTTCACGAAGCCAAGACGCGGCCTCATTCCGCCTAGAGCTCTGAGGTCTCATCATGTTAGCGACGCGCTCAGACGCGACTTCACTTCACTCATGTTGTGCAGATCATGTGTTCGTAGACATTTGCTGCTGGAGAGTGCCACGGAGCCGCTCTGTAGCTGACTTGCCGGTCTCTCTGATTGCTGGACCGAAGGACCGGTCTACTTGGAGGTATCTGGAACAACCCTCCTTGCATCACGATCTGGCGTTGGGTTTGGCAGCAAGCATTGGCTACCACCAACGATGGCATCTCTGCTCTCCTCCCATCTGGAGCAGATCTCACTGTGCTCCACTTCCATAGCTGAGCTCTCCTTTCCTGGCCCAAAAATCTTCACAAATGCCCTCCTCTCGACCCACGACATCACCGCTTTGATTCGCGATACTGAGGCCCACGAACGTGCCTTGTACCATCTCGCAGCCCCATCTCTGCCTCAGAAGCCTGCAGCTACAGACTACAGCCAGCCCGCGACCCAGGCATCTCGACAAGCGACGGTTCACCCGGCATACACAGCCCGTCAGCCGAAGAACAAAGCTGTTGCTGCCGTCCTTGGTGGGGATCTGTATCAAGCTACGCGTCGTCCGGAAGTCGGGTCAAGGCCGAAAGGCGAGATCGACGTCGAAGTCTTACTCCAAGGTGCCGAGAAACTGGCAGCTGTCTACCCCATTCCTGGCGCCGCGGCACGGATGTCCGAGCTGCGGAGACGGCAGCAGCAGCTCGAGGCCAATGTGGCGCATTATGAGGAGAGAGTGGCGAGGCAGACGAGGGAGCTCGAGAGGATGAAGGGACGGTGGGAGAGTGGTGACGAGGGCGGAGCTGGCGTGGAGACTCAGCAGGATGGTGATGGAGATGAGAGTCAGGTGATGACGAAGGAGGATCTGGAGAGGGAGGAAGAGGAGGTCAGGGAGCTTGAGAGGAAGAAGAGGGGTCTGGAAGAACGAGTTACGGGGATGGAGAGGGACCTGGGAGGGTTGATGAGGTGACCCGGCTTTGTGATCGTGCCAATGAGGCACCTGATCTAAGACCATTGAAGTGCAAGCCGTTTCCCGAATCCTCAAGGAGAACGAGCACACCACAAGTGCCGTGCTGGATAAGTCCGACACGCCGCAAGGCAGTCTTGTGGTAGCTCAAGCTGTGCTGAACTCCATCATCGCCATAGCCAGTCAAGCTCCCGGACTGGAGCCGACATCATGAAAACCACCTGGCCACTGTAGATTCGCAGGGTGGCTGTAGCATCATGCTGCATGTCAGCCCTTTGGCGACTCGGATTTACGCTGCTCCGAGTGTCCGAGCAGCTCAGTAATCGTCATCTCCGTAGCGACCCTCGTTCCGGCCAGCATGGTACGAATCGTCGACACGATCGCCGAAGCGATCCACGTCGTCGCCGAAGCGCTCGACGTCGCCAACCTTATCGCCGGCCCACTGAGACGATGTTAGCTTCTCCTCAGCAATGGCGCAAGAGAATAAGACTTACGTTCGCCACATTCTCGGGAGCATCCTCAACATCGTCAACTGCGTGGTCCCACTTCTGCTCGACGCGACCGTCGAAGCGATCGATGCCACCCTCGATATCCTGAGGGATGTCCTCCACCTCGCCAACTCTGTTGCCGGTCCACCTAATTACAACCAGTCAGTAAGATGAACACCGAATTAGGCACAAGAGGGGACGTACTGCGCAGCGTTCTCGGGGAAGTCCTCAGCATCGTTCTCCCAGCGCCGCTTGTCGCCGTCCCAATCTTGCTCTACGAGTGTTGGTCAGCTTCGTCACATCCAATGTCACTTCAGGGAGGAGCACTCACTCAACTCCTCACCCTCATGCATAGCCAACGCCCCAGCTCCCAGTCCCAACGCCGCACCTCCCAGCCCATAGGCCAACCCATGCCCACCCTTCTTCTGCTCCTCCTGGGCGTAGCCACTCCCATAGCCGCCCTGCTGACCACCGTAGCCCTGCTGACCACCGTAGCCCTGCTGACCACCGTAGCCCTGCTGCCCTCCATAGCCGCCCTGCTGACCTCCACCATACCTGCCCTGCTGCCCACCGTACCCACCACCAGGAAACTGAAACGTCCTCTCGCCGGTCTGCTCGTTGATGTAAATGTGGCGATTCTCGCGGTCGTCCCAGCGGGCTACCCAGGGATAGGGAGGCTGAGGTGGTGCGTTGTTGCCATAAGTTTGGCCGTAGCTACCACCTGGCTGATTGTAGTTCGCAGGCTGCTGCTGTTGATTGTTGTGACCACCCATGAAGTTCTCGGCCATCTTTTCGAGGAAGCCTGCCATGTCGGGTGGATGGGAAATGGGAGTGATAGACTGAGATGAAGAGTAGGTGAATATTGGGGGAGAGTAGCAAAGTGATGGGCTCAGAGTTGAAGTGAGCTCGAAGCAAGGAAAGAGCAAAGGTTCTAGACTCATTGACCACGTGGGGCAAGGTGCAGCAAGCAACATGCCACATTGCGTCATCGCGCCGACGTGGCACCTCGGTTGTAGACTACATTCCACCACGCTATCATTGACTGCGTCCAGTGAGACAGTCATATCAAGAGATAATCATCGAGAGAACAACACCGGCTTGAGAAAGAGGTACGAGGTTAAGTTCGAGCGCCGATCTGGAAGGCTTGTGGAAGGCTTATCTCTGGAGCCAAGCCGCTACCAAGCTTTCGATCGACTTGAGGCGAGGACTGCTCTTACCCTTTTCATTGCTGGAGATGCTACAGTTCATCAAGATGTGCTATATCTGCACACTGGAAGAAAGTCTTGTCGCGAAGGCCTTCGTCGTGCGGATGGCAGAGACATGGATCTCTGTGGACCATTTAGAGGCGCGAGGGAGTCAGGCGGGTCTTCCAGTATGCTGACCCTTTGGCAGCGCGATAGTGGCCGAGAAGCGATTGACTCAAGGACGTCTTTCACGACCAACTTGTTATGTTCAATTTTGAGGTAGCACCGAGAGCAAATTGACAAGCGTCGTCTTTACGCAGGAAATCTCTGTCAAATCCACTGGCCTTAAACGATCACTGGACTGGAGTGGCCGCGTTCTTCGATCCGTCCTAAGATCGTCCAGGCTGAATCCACAGAGTCTCCAAATTTCGGAGACATTACATTTCGTCGAGCTGTTCCGTAAGTCATGGACTCATCGAACTTCTCTATCAACCTGCTCGAAATGCTACCCGCCGAAGTCGTCAACGAGATCATACAGCTACTTTATTCCGAACACCTCCTTGTGGCGCTCAAACCCGAGGCGCGCCTTAATCGTAGCACTCTGCTTCGAGGTCGTAGAATCTTCAACAGTCAACATTCTCCGCAGCTGATCGATCCTCTACTCGTGAACAAGCGGATCGGAGCCGAAGCATCAGAGACTCTGTACCGGGAGGCGACATTTGTCTTCTGTCACTTCGAACGAGCGCGGGCATTCCTCAATTCAGTCAGGCCTGCAAATCTGGCGAATGTCCGAAACGTCGAAGTCTGCTTTCCAGGCAGCTATAGATACAGATTTGCGACGCGCAGTATCATATCTCGTCTGGCAGTGGAATTGCTCAACGTTACGCGCCTGAGGCTGCACATAATTGAAGGGTCCGAAGCAGCTGATAGCCTGTACATAGGAGCCGTGAGGAGGTTTCACGCACAGCGGTATGTTGGGGAGCTGATCATGGAACACCACCTTGGAAGGAAAGGCAAGGCATTGCATTGGACTTCTGCAGATGTATTGACCTGTCCAGAGATCTGGCTAATGATCGAGAGTGGTTTCAGAAAGCTTGCTAGACCACATGATCAGGAGTACCCTTTCGTCGGCAATATGGTGTTGGCTAAAGCCGTGGCTCTGCATAGGTCTAAATCATCGCTGGGAGGTACAGCGTGTTGGATGCGTACGAATGAAGCTGGGGAGGAAGGAGAGTACTACTAACTGAATATGGAGCAGCCATTAAGTAGTACTGTTCAGGAGGGCTAGAGTGGCACTCGTTATGCCAACAAATCCAGCTCCAGGCGCTCCAGACTCCTGGAATCGCCGAGGTAACATGAGGTAGCTTATATACACACATAACACAAGTACTCATACACTGACAAGACCACCCACGTCTACTCCTCCTCGTCGCTCAGCTCACTCTCACTTTCCTCCTTGCCCTTCTTCCCTTTCTCCCCCTTCCCCTCCGCCTTAATCCTCTTCTTCGCCTCCTTCTCCCCCTTCCTATCAATCTGCTCCTGCAGCCTACTCCTCTCCGGCTCCCCCTTCCTAGCCAGCTCTCTCTCTAACCTCAGAAACTCCTCGCTCTCCACATCCATCCCGACAAGACTCTCTAGCAGCTTGATTTCAGTAGCCCAGATCTGCTTGTCCTCCTTGTCCTTTCCCTTGTCGTCTTTGATGTTGTTGCCATCGGCATCCTTCACTTCGATGGGTGTTTCCAAAATCAAGGGTAGGCCTTCGAAACGAGGTTCATTGACGACGTTGTGAAATGCACGGAGGCCGAGGAAGCCGGTGCCGATATTGGCGTGGAGATCGCGACGGGAGTTGAAAGGTGCTTTGGAGTCGTTGATATGCATTGCTTTTAGATACTTCATCCCGACCTTTTCATCGAAAGAGTCCATTGTGGCTTTGAAAGCTTCCGGCGTGCGGAGATCCCAGCCTGCTGCGAGCGCATGACAAGTATCTAGACAAACGCCCACGCGATCTTTGTTATCGACCAGTGCGATAGTGTCGCGGAGGTCTTCGAAGGTTGAACCTAGGACATTGCCACCTGCCGCCATGTTCTCCAGCAGCGTCACGACGGATGAGGTCGCTGCATGGGCGCGGTTGATGTTGCTAGCTAGATGTGCTATGGCTTTTGCGCGATCGCCGTTAGTGGAGTTCGCGACGCCAGGGTGGAAGTTGTAGAGCTTTATGCCGAGGCGTTCGCAGCGTTGTAGGTCATCGAGGAAGGCGTCGTAGGCTTGTTTCGTGCGATCTGCGTCTGTGTGGGCGAGGTTGACTAGGTATGAGCCGTGTGGTACTACATGCTTGGTCTGATCGTAGGTGTGGGATTTGCAATGGTGGTGAAAGGACGAGGCTACTTCGTCGACTAGAGGTGGATTCACCCATTTGCGTTGCGACTTCAGGAAGAGGGCGAAGGCATTGGCGCCAATGTGAACGCTATTCACTGGAGCATTCTGGACGCCTTCAAGTTGTGTAAGTTGAGATGCTTTGGTTGACTATGAAAGCTACAAGACTGACCTCCTGCACTGCTGATGTGGGCTCCAATGAAGAGCTTATGCCCGATCGTCCGCGCAGCAAGTGGCATCGCTTCTGCTTCCTTCTCCTCCTTGGTCTTCCGCTTGCGGACGACCTTCGGCTTCGCTTCCCCGCCCTCGTCTGCTTTGGTCTCAAATATGATTGCCGCTTTCTTGGTAGAGCGTTTCTTGACCTTCGGCGTCTCGCTTGCATCGGCCGCACCCTCGACAGTCTCCTCTTCGGTAGCAGTCTCAACAATCTCGGCCTTCACTTTCTTCGCGGCAGCCTTTCTTTTCGGCTTTGCGCCTGTTGGCCGCCCCCCGTCGATCGCGTCACCCTCGATGATCTCCTGCTTCACGATCTTTGACTTGACTGTAGTCTTCCTCTTCTTCGCAGGTGGCGGAGAAATGGCAGGGCCGGCGTTCACTACTAATGAGGCACTCTCGTCGATATTCTCTGGCGCCGAAGACAGACCCGAGTCCTCATCGCTTGGATCGGGTAGCGTCTTGCGCTTGGGCATCTTCGTAGCAGATCTTGTAAATGGTGCGACCCTATGGCAACAGTACCAGATCGCTGAGTGGACAACGCCGCGATCTTGCACTGGACCTGCCCAAGGGAATAACGGGCGAAGTTTCCAGCACTGGTCCCGATGGTGAAGCGTGTCATGGTCGTGCTTGCCCGACGTGCTTAGCGCGTTTGTTCACCGACGCTAGCGCAGGAACCCGAGAATGACCCAAAGGGCTCCTCCGCCCACGATTGTAGACATAAACGTCCCCCAAAAGAAGACGGAGAAATCGACATCACTGGGACATAAGGGCGGTCAATACTCATGACTGATATGACTACTAGTCTACTTCTTTTGTCTCGAGGGCGCAATCATGGTCCATCGCATAGGATGATTCCGAAGGACTACACAATCCCCGAACCGCGACTTCGGGGCCAAGATAGACTCGAGACCGCTTTCGAGGTCCTCCTCGATAGCTTGTCGATTTGTGCCCTGCTGCTTGGCAGAGCCGCCCTTCTCGGTAACGAGTTAACACTTCCATCAATTCCCTTCCCGTTCCCTGCGCCTCCGTTTGCTCAAACGGACATGGATCAAAGGTTGAACCTTTGTAAACGGTCTTTTATCCCACTGCCTTTCACTCTTATTAATCATATTGCCCTCACACACCCATCAATTCTGCTCTTCAGCATCAAGGCAGCATGGCGGAGTGCCTGAGCTGTGACCGTACCTTCCGTACCCAAGGCGCAGCGAACCAGCACATGAACGCCGTCGACCATTGGCCTGAATGCCAGACTTGTCCGCGGACCTTCACAAGCCATCATGCTGCTCGACAGCATATGGATGCTCTGGATCATTGGACTCCTCGCTTCGAATGCGGGACGTGCGACGAGCTCTTCTCGACAGACTGGGAACTCGACGAGCATGATGCGAACGAGCACTATGGTCCCACGCACTATTGCGAAGAGTCTGACTGTGGTCGTGGGTTCTGGACCCAGCAAGATGCAAGGGAGCACATGGATGATGAAGGGCACTGGAGGGTGCATTACTGCGATGATTGCGATCGTGGCTTCCAGAACGAGGTATGATCACTTCGCCAGCAACGTTCTGTCACAGTCACTGACTCGAAGCTAGAATAACCTCCGCATGGTGTGCTGAATGTTCGACGTGGACTCGTTTGACTTGCTGACTTGACTTTACAGCACATGAACAGTCGCACACATCGCGGACAGCGATTCCCCTGTCCCTTCTGCGGCGCTGCCTTCACCACCGCGAGCGGCGCCACGCACCATGTCGAGACCGGATCGTGCCCAAAAGCACGCAACATCAATCGCGAGAACCTCCACACATTCATCGATGAGCGCGACACCTCCGGTATCATCACCAACAAGCAGATCGGCTGGCATACCAACGATAACGAGAGCTTTGTCGCTGGTGAGGCCTCTTGGAACGGACACGCGTACGAGTGTTACCTTTGCCGCCGCAACTTCAAGACTTTGAGGTCGCTCAATCAGCATCTCGACTCGCCCGCGCACAAGCAGAAGATATACCACTGCTTTGGAAGAGGTTGCGGAAAAGAGTTTCCCACCCTAGCGGCGCTGTTTGGCCATCTGGAGAGTGAGTCTTGCGGAGCGACGAGGTTCGAGAGCGTGCAGCAGAATGTGGCGAATGTGTTCAGCGGGAGGGCGTTGACATTCCGATAGGCATGAGGTGCACGCAGCGGGACCTTTACTATGGCGCATGATCAATGCTGCTGATCTGGGCCCGACTGGTGGAGCGCGCTACTTCTGGAGCCGTGCATGGTCATCGGACTCGCCGTCAGTTAAATCAGCCTTAGTACGGGCCTCGTGGGCACTGCTAAGTCGGTCTAGCCTACGCCCGCTTGCATGTATCCACCATCCACCAGGCGTACATGATCCATCACACTGCAACTCACTGCGTGGAACGGGTGACTTTCAACTGCTCGCTTCGTAATTCCCTCTTCACGAAGACATTGGTCTGATCCAGCGCACTGGACAACTCCAGAGGCCTTTCATTCATATTCTATGCCACTTCTCCCGCCAAAAGTCGGTTCAAACACGTGCCGCATGGGCGGTATCAGGCTGTGCTAGTCGAAGGACTTCATGCGTTGTACATGCAAGGCTGAGAGACGCTTGACTTACCCCTCTATGTGAGTTGCAATGCAGATGAAATATGAGAGTACTACTCGCCGTTCGAAAGGTCTGCTTCATTTCTTCAATATCGCTTTTCGTTTCTTCCGCCTTTGACTGCTTCAGAAATTTCACACCAGAACACCGGGTATACTTCTTCATGTCCATTTCGAGACCAAAGATAACTACTGCAGATCGTCGAACATGCCTACTGTCACAAACATCCTGGCCCTGGCAGTCTTAGCCCTAACGTCCACGGTCATCAGCGCGCCCACCGACGGCCCAACCGAATATCTCGCCGAAGCCCTCGAGAAACGCGCCGGTGCATGGATCGCCGGCCAATCGCAATGCCCGCAAGACAATCTCACCGTCTACACCGGCCCAGCCGGCGGCAGATACCTGATCAAGTGCAGCGTGGACACCGAGGTGGGGGGCTACCTGGCTGAGTCGCCCGCTAATACAAACACACCGACAAACTTTAGGGATTGCATGGCGTTGTGCGGTCATTACTCCGGCAAATGTACCCGTGTATCTCACATCGGAGCGCCCATGGCGGATGGGACCTGCTATGTGAAGGGATCGACGGGTAACGTGAAGGACGCTGACCAGTGTCATAAGGTGGGTACGAAGATTAGCTAGGGCGTTGACGATTGTGCGTGTGGGAAGACAATGAGTTGATGGAATTGAAGGTCTCAGAGCTGATGGGTTGAAGTGATGAGGGCTGTTATAGCTTTGCGTGGACGTAAATATGCCTATCGCGCATGCGTCGAAGATGAGTCCAGAGCAACTCTCGCCAGCAACACTCAGCTAGCACGAGTGAGCAACCGGTTCATACCCACAGACTTGACCAGCATTGCTAGCCAGATCTCACACCAACCTGGCCCCCCTCCCCCACATCCTCCCTACCCAACATAAACCCCACACTTGCACCCCTGATTCAACTCCTCATCGCTCCCCTGGCCCTTACAGCCCAAACACCAATCATCCCTACTCCCATAACTCCTCGAGCCAAACTCGAAAATAAAAGCCGCTTCGTCGTTATTCCACCCCGGCACAAAAACATCCGTCGCCAATTTCCGCACCGTAATAACTTTCTCCCCGCCGAAATAATCGATCCTGAGCAGCAACGCGCATCCATCAGCCAACTCGTCCTTCCCAACGCGATACGTAGCAACGCTATGGCACTCGGAGTCGTAGAGTCCGAGGGTCGAGAAACGCGTGTCCAACGAAAGCTGGTAATTCCCGCTTGCTTGCGGTGTGCACAGCGCGTCTTTCGTCTCGGCGTACTCCATCGGCGCATCTTGGACATTGGCGAGGGTGCAGGTCCCGACGTCGAAGCCGCACTTACACTGCGATACAGGCCGTAGCCCGCCATCAGTGTAATACGTACTGCATCCTCCGCACTCTTTGCCATGCGCGTTGTAGTGCTTGCCGTCGAAGTCAAACGCAAACCACGGCGCTGCGACGTCCCAGTCGATGCCACCTACCACCAACGGCTTGCCGGGAAAGTAATCCATTTCGTAAGGCACGCCGCAGTCATTACCCGAGTCGTCGGTGCCGTAAGCGGCGACGGGGACGCAGTCAGGGTCGAAGATTACGAACCCGGTTGAGCCGGAGATGCCTGCGAGGGCGTTTCCGGAGTCGAACGTGGGGACGGAGATTTGGCTGACTACGAGGCCGAATTGGTATTGGCCTTCGCTGCCGGGCGTGCAAAGCGAGTCCGGGACGCCTTGGGCCTTGAGGTCTTCGACGTCTTCGAGCTTGTTGATTAGGACACAAGCGGCGCGTGTGAGACGGAGAACAGTGAGAGTAGCGGCGAGGCTTGCGATGTTGAGCGAGAGCATGGTGGTGGCTTAGAATTGTGCGGCGGAGATGTGCTAGTTGTGGGTTGCGAGAGTTGTGAGTATGTCGATCTGAGCGTGGTATGCAGCGGGAAATGCCGGACAGAAACGTTGATATTTATTCTTGGTGAAGGGGTGCGACTGAATGCGCATATATACTACTAAGAAGACGGTAGGTGTTTGTCTTACCGAGCGTACACATACACCGCACGTCGAGACTATGACTATTGATAGACGACATTGGCTCTCCGACCACGTCTGACCACAGGTTCGTGTTGGTGTCGTTCCCTAGCTCAGGCTACAGAGACAATCAGCAGTGCTTGGAGTGAAGGATGCGTCGAGGTACCGCCTCCAGTCGTTGCTCTGCATAGCGGCTGACTACTAGCGCATCTCGTACCTTAGTACATCCAACGGAGATGATGTTTTGACGCAGCTTGGCACACCTTGGCGGAGGATGACTTTGTCATGTTCAACCTCTGCCGAACCACATGCTCTGCTAGCAATCAACGCTGAGCAAACGCACTCGCGAAAGTAGCGCCGTGGACGAAGTGGCGGCCACAATGACCCCAGCTTCACTCTCAGACTTGTTGGTAAATGGCTCTGTGGAATGAATGGCATCTTCGGAGTCCCCGCAGCACTCAGGAGCCCTTTCCAACAGTTACTCGGGCGCTAACATGCCTGCTGAAGGTTGATAGCAAGTCTTGAGCATCTTTCAACGGTATGACCAACGTCGACATTCGTGCTGGCGATGCCGATGCAGGTCAATCAGCTGGAAGGCGGTCGTTTCTTCGACACATGCCTCCCTGGAGTGCCATCAGGTGTACGAGATTGATGTGTCGAAAGAGTGTGGTTGCGTACTCCGGGAGAAGCACGAGTCTTGACCTGCCAGTGAGCGGTATGTTCAACGAAGAGCTGCAACGCGTTCATGAGACTGAGGCTCGTATGGACGCTGGAGGTAGCCACTAGGCGTAGGTGCAGTAGTATGTTGCGGTCTCTTGCATCTGCATCTCCGACTACGCATCGACTGCGCGATAAGGAGGAGAATGACTGATATGTCGAACGATGATGTTCACTTCACTCCGAAGGCTCAGCACGTGATCACACATCGGATTGCCTCATTCGGATCGAGCCGAGCTGATGCATTGTGCATGAACAGCTCAATCATTGGTAGGGCCGCTGCCGTGAACCACCTCACTCGCTCACTGGCCTCCATCGACTCCTTCCAGTCGCCGACCATAGTACTTACGCCTTGCCAATTGACACCACTATCACGGGAGACCCAACGTCCGTACCACTACATCCATTACTGCCAACGGACGCGGAGACGGCGACACCAATCGCGTGGAAGTAAAGTCGGTATCGTTGCAATACAGCGCACCCAAACACACGAGAGCCAGTGTACGACAATCCACTTTGATAGATGTCACGCTGCTAGTCAGTGCTCGGCCCACCATTACCACTTACACCCGGTGACGATTAAACGCCCCGAGTGATCGCCCTTTCGTCATCGCCGCAACGCGAGCCGGAGTATCCGCAAGCATGGCGCAACAGCAGATGATCCGCCCGAACCAAATCGACACTCTACCATATCTCGATGATGACACTAGGAAGCACTTCAAGTCCGGTTTGACGGGACTATGGCAGCAGTATGAAGGGAGTCCCGAGGGCAGTCCAGCCAAGAATGAGGCGCGAAGTCGCATACAGCAGGCGAGCTCGAAACTCATGCAGAGGATGTCGAGTGGGAATCGCCCGGGATCGAGCAGTAACGGGCAGCAGCCGCGACCGCCACAGATGAACGGGCAGATGCCGCAGCAGGGGCAGATGGCTCCGCAGGGAAATGGAGCGCATATGGCACAGCAGATGCAGCAGCAACAAGCACAGCAGCAGGCACCAGCTCAATCACAGCAGAATTCACAGGCCGAGCTCGTGCAATTGCAGACGAGGGTCAAGGCGCAGGTCACAGCACTGAATGTCTTTCCTGAGCCGACGATCAGTAGCAAGGAGGAGTTCGACGCGTACAAGCTCAAGTTTCAAAACATGTACGGGCAGCATCTGCTGAAGAGGGCGCGCGCTGAGGTCGAGATCCGGGCGGTGCAAGCTCTGATGAAAGACGCGCGCGACAATGGCAGAGAGTCGTCGGAGGAGTGGAAGACACGAGGCATGGCGGCACAACAAGCGCAACAAGCAGCGGCGGCGGCAGCCCAAGCCCTGGAGCGAAAGAACAATGAGAACAAGGTTGCATACACTAATAAGCAGAACCGTGCGCAGGGTGGTCAAGCACAGGCACAGATTGGTGGTCAAGCTCAAAGGCCAGTGACGCAGAACGGCGGTCAAGGTGATGTCAAGATGGAGCAGCGAATGTCCGCATCACCACCGCAACCGCAGAATCATTTCACGCAGCAGCAGCCGGGTCAGATACCACAACAACAAGTCCCACAGCACCTGCCGCAACAGCAGACTCCACAACAGACAATGCATCAACAAACCCCGCAGACTGCCACTCAACCTCAGATGCCACAACAGAATTATCCACAGCAGAATGTGGCGCATCAAGGCATCCAGCAACAGCAACAGCGTCAACAAATCAACACCCAACAAGCAGCGCAATACGGCAACCAGCAATACCAAACCCCCCAATCCGCCGTCCCACAAAGCGCAATGTCCGCCCAGCCCTCAGGTCCTCCCCGACCACTCACACAGAGCGATGCCCTAAATCGTGCCAATTCCTACAGCCAAGCTCAACAACAATCGACCTCCAACCCGCAACCCCCGCAAGCCTCCCAACCAATGCAAACCCCCCACGGCACCATGTCCGCCTCGACTTTGCAATTCCCACAATCGGCTACCCAACACACGCCCACCTCAAGTGGCTTTCCACAAACCACAAACCAGCAATTCAACAGCGCGAACACCAAATTCCCCATCCCCAAAACTCTCTCGCTCGGTCCGAACACGCAGCAGCCCGTCGCAGGCCCAGCTTCGCGCCCAACAATGCTAAACCAGTCCGGCCTCCTCCACGCACCTGGAATCCAAAAACCCCCCCCTTTCACCCTCGAAGGCGAAGGCGACCACGTGCTCTCGAAACGCAAACTTGACGAGCTGGTGCGGCAGATAACCCATTCCTCCGACCCCGGTGATGGCCTCTCGCCGGACGTCCAGGAATCTGTACTTTCAATGTGCGACAACTTCGTCGACAACTTGATCCAGAGTAGTTGTCGACTGGCTAAGCTGAGACAAGGACAGACGCTGGAGTTGAGAGATGTGCAGATGGTGCTTGAGCGGAATTATGGGATTCGGATTCCGGGGTATAGTTTGGATGAGGTGAGGAGCGTAAGGAAGTTTCAGCCTGCTAGTGGGTGGGTGGGGAAGGTGCAGGCTGTGCAGGCGGCTAAGGTTATGGGGGGCGGGAAGGGGGATTGAGCTCTGAGGCAGGGCAGACTGGCAAGGATGGGTGGGTTGGTGGCGATGCTGAGGGTTCGCATGGGGAGTTGCGAAGGGCAAATTGGGCTTGTGCGTTGGCTTTAGCGTCGGCGCTGGATAAGCATGGGCGTTTGGGCTGCAGATCAAATCGGAAGGGACGTTTGATTCCTGTACATGATAGTCGAGCGGGCATCTGGGGCATGGATCACTGCTCATGAGACGTGCTCGACTTTCATTTTCCGCCCAGTATCTCACTCAGGGCTCCTTGCTCTCATTGAGACCGTGACTAGTCCTCCGAGATAAGAGCTTACTCCACATCAATGTCCCCTGTGCGACTCGCATTCGTTCGACAGAAGTTAAGTTCTTGTTTTGCTCGACCAGTCAGTCCTTGCAGAATGGTAGGGACACCTGTTGACAGAGTCTACATCCGTAGTCTGCGGTGAATTTAACGAACGAGGTTTGCGCCTTTGCAAAAGCACAGCACACATTCGAAATGGACTTTTGCGATAGCTTCGATGTTCTCGTAAAATTGATTGGGAAGAAAGAGGGCGGAAACGGTGTTACTGACGGGGTGTCAGACTAAGGCAGCTTCCTCCAATGAGTGCGACAGGCCTCGCCTACCCTCCACCCTGACAACATACAGACTAGGGGGCGTACTGAACGGCAAGATGTCAAATTATAGACGAGCTCACGCTTCCCAGACAGCCATTCACTTTCTATCCTACGTTCAAAATAGCGTATCGACTCGTCGATCCCAATAAAACTATCCTCACAGGAGCACTGGGAATCTCGCAAGCCCATTCGAGGGCAAACTCTACGAAGCCGATCTGTATTTCGTACGAGTCACATTCTGAGCGAGACTGACACGTCTATGCCTAAGGTCAGGTCAGTCGCTGACTTCGGTCATCATGGTCGTCGTTGGTCTCAAATGAGGCGGAAGCTCCGCGTCTGCCACTGAGTGCGCTCCATGGCCTCAGCCGTCATGCCATACCTCGTGAAAGGAGATTGATCCCCAGTTTCCTTAGCTACTTTGAATTCGTAGCAGAACAATCGCCTCCACGTCCCATCGCCGCAACTCTCAATGACCAAACATATCACACCTCCAGGGTAGCCGTCCTCGAAGACAAGCTTTACAAGCGCAAACTCCTGACACTCGTGGGGCACGTGATGCTGGAAATATTCGCAGCTCAGATGCGACTCGCGAAGATCTCGCAACAATATGAATGCAGGGTGATCCCGTTCCGGTAGTAGCCGGGGATCGGGAATCGACAACGAGGGCGCACTCATGTCTATATGAGCGTGAGTAAGGCGGCCGAAGATGTCTCCACTTGCTGGAATGACTTCCACCGCTTGTATATCAGCGAGGATGGTGAATTTTGGGGAGTAGATATGGGCTATGTTTCCGCTTGTGGAAGCCCAACTCCAGGATGGTGCGCAGCGATCAGGATGGGGCGCTTCAGACTCCTCCGGCATGGAGCTAACCTCTATCTCACTCAAACTCGAGGCACTGTAGGACAGCCAGCATAGCCCGACTACCAGATTGCCAAAATGAGATCTGGGAGAATGCCATATTCCGGCCACGTATCTACCTCCTATAGCGCTGTAAATTTTGTTCGCAAGACCTCCCATGGCAGGCAAGCGATCGCTAGCGTGCGTCAACTCTCTTAGGGCATACTCGCAAACTGCATTCGGCCAGAACGTCAGTAGATGATCGAGATCGTGTCCACGTCCACGCCGACGTATTTCTGCTACTAGCTGTTTGGTCTTCCCGCTCGACTGTCCATTCTTCCCAAATAGCTTCCGATTCGTCTCGTCGATCATCCCAGAGCAGCATTCAAAAGAAAGCTGCTTCGGTCCGAAGCTCAATGTACGTGGGGCAAGCATTCCTGAGATGCATGATCAATCACTGATTTTGAGGTCGTTTGAGATCGGACTTACGCTCTTGCAGTGTCCAGGCTCTCTTATGTACCGCCGAATCCGTGATATCGTCCCAGACTGAAACATGGTGCGAAAGTCGGACGTAACGAGGCACTGGCAATTGTTGCCATCTGACAAGCACGCCAGGTCCTGGCCTTGTACTAGTCTCGAGAAATCCTTCATGCGCGGCGGAGGATGTTGATGCCTCGATGGTGATCTGCGAGCCGTAGAAGATGTCACCCATCTTCGAGATCTCTAAGGCGGTGTCTGCTGCATCGTCTTGCCGGATACATAGTGCGTCAATCCAGAGATATGTGATTCCTAAAGCTGTCGCACATTTGATGGCATCCCTGAAGGTCTCTGGTAGCTCACTTGGGTGGAAGCCGTGCGAAAGCCACGGCTCAGAGTCTTTGTGCAGCGTCAAGAATGGTACGCGTCCCCAGCAGTATGAGAGTGCAGCATATGGGGCGTCCGTCGCTGCATTGTATACGACACGGACCAGATCCTGACCGATATGCAGGAGCCGAGATGGGCGTTCCAGCTTGGTACCCTTCTCCGCTACGCATTCTGCATGCTGGGCCTGACATTCGTCCAACCAAGATTTGGCGAGGTCAAGGCGCTCCGAAGTGCTCAGATAGCAGTGTCGAAGCAAATGGTCGTCTGCGTGTTCATAATCGTCGTCAGAGCGACACGCAACGAAGCTGGCCAAGTGCAGATCTAATTTCGGTGCCTCCTGCGTAACGGAAATGATTGGCAACTGTAGGCTGAGCGGAGCTCTATGTGCAGCGAAATGTATCGGCCATTCGTGGTGGTCCTTTTCAAATTGAGGCGCGGTCATCTGTGCCTCTCCATCCAGGATGGCCCGACACAGATCGCAGCTTTCCGCGCTGGCTGTCAAGGCGCGTGTGTTCGACCGATGCTCATAATAGTCAGAGTCCCCACGACGCAGATATCTGTCTCGGACCGGTCGCGAATGTTCGATCTCGTCTATGGCTGCAGATCGAGATAGCACCCAAGCTTTGTGAGACTTGTCCCAATTTGCATCTTTTTGCCCGACCGGCCCTACCGCGCGAA
Source organism: Cryoendolithus antarcticus (assembly GCA_002077065.1). NCBI lineage: Eukaryota > Fungi > Ascomycota > Dothideomycetes > Cladosporiales > Cladosporiaceae > Cryoendolithus > Cryoendolithus antarcticus. The sequence continues at coordinate 650,604 of NAJO01000023.1, forward strand.
GCATTGACCTAACGTCGAGAGCTGCGCAAAGCTCGCAAAGACGCGTACTGGCCCAGTCTTTGTCCATATTCCGCCAAGGACGTTACGGGGATTTGACAGGACAAAGCCTACCTGCTGCACAAGAGTTCTTGCAGCCTACTTGGAGCGCCACGTCACTGAGCTGTTCGCAATGCCTGTGGCACACCTACATTGCATGAGCTCGTGGTGTACGAGGCGCAGTGCAGCCAGCTACGATTTACTGAGGCTTTCTGTTCGAAGGAAGGCTTTCTGTTCGAAGGCGAGGGGATGGCCAGAATCCATTGTGACAGCGACTTCGCAGGCGTGCCTAGATATGCCTATCCGAGTCACTTCCATTGACCTGCCTTCCTCCATCTCACGGGACAGGTCGGCAGATGATGAGTCGTACGAAGGTATGTACATTATCTTGGACCGACAGCCTCAGGTGGAGCATGCTGCGATCTCCACGCGGCTTGCGACCGGCGGCTTCCAAGCATGAGCTTGTCGAAGGGCGCATCAGTACCGCTGAACTATGAGACCTAGGCTCAAGGGTGTGTCGCCATCCCATTCACAGCACAACCTTATCTCGTGCGCGCGATCAAGATCTTGTGGTCAGCATGCCGAAGGGCGCGACTGACCTGCGTTTCTGGTCGTCGTCTCACAGACACCCGGGGCTTCTCGAGCGGCCTGCTAAGGTATGTTCGCCATTAGTTCAATCGCTTTCCAAGCATCAGATCTGTTGTTTCTTCCTTATTTCCTACTTGTCATCACACCACCCTTCCTACTGCAATGTCTGTGGCCTCCAGCATCCTGAACTCCCGCACAGTGTACCGCCGCACCCCCAACTCACGAACACTATCTCGTTCCTCAGAGTCCCTCCCAAACCCCCTCCCACCCACCTCCATCCTAATCGAAGTCCACGCAGTCAGCCTAAACTACCGCGACAGTAACATCCTCAACTGCACAAACCCCTGGCCAGTCCTCGAAAACGGCATCCCTTCTCAGACGCAGCCGGCACAGTCGTAGCCCTGGGCTCGCACGCCCCACGGTTCGCAATCGGAGACCGTGTCTCGCCGATCCTGGACCAAGATGCCATCACAGGCGACGAGCAAACCCGACGATGGCTTGGAGGCGAGTTTGATGGTGTGTTGGCGAGTCATGTGGTGATGGACGAGCAAGTATGCATCCGAATCCCAGAGCATCTAGACTGGACTGAAGCAGCATGTCTCCCAAACGCTGGACTGACAGCATGGAGCTCACTGATCAACGCTCAAGGCGAGCTCCCAGCAGGCCGCACAGCGCTGCTTCAAGGTACGGGAGGCGTGAGTATGATGGCGCTGAAACTCGCCATCGCCGCTGGGTGGAAAGTGATAATGACTTCCTCATCCGACTCCAAGCTTGCAGACGTTCAGGCGGTGGGTCCAGAGGGACGGGTGCAGGGAATCAATCACCGCTCTGAGCCTGCTTGGGAGGAGAAGGTGCTCAAGCTCACGGATGGCAGAGGCGTGGACCTGGTGGTTGAGAATGGTGGGATGGAGAGTTTGGTGCAGAGTCTCAAAGCTGTAAGGAAGGGAGGGACGATCAGTCAGGTGGGCTATCTGGGCAAGCAAGATACGGCTGCGCTGGCTGGGTTTGTGAGCTTGATGATTGATAAAACTGTCACTTCAAGGGGGATCAATGTCGGGTCGTGTCGGGAGTTTGAGAGGATGAATCGGTTTATTGAGATGACTGGTCTGCGCTTTGACGACGTGATTGGTCGTGTCTATGGCATCGATCATATACAGGAAGCTCCGGAAGGCTTGCAGACCGGGTCGACCATTGGAAAGATCGTCATAACGCTCAAGTGAGGCTGACATTGCAACGCAGACCGAGTCTGTAGCACTGCGACTATGCTCAACGCTGTTCGCTAATCTATATCAATGTCGTCCATGCAAACTTCGTTCACGAGGCCGCGTTGCGTATCTCAATTCCGACTTCATCTGACAGGTCTCACCGCACATCCCACACCTTCACCGCCCCATCAACCCCACAACTCACTACCTCCCCCTCAGCCGTCCAACACACAGCCCCAACCCCCTCCTTATGCGCATTCAACGCCTTCACCCTCCTCCCCGGGTCCTCAAGACTCCAAACAAACACATGCGTGTCCAAGCCCCCACTAACAGCAAACTTCCCATCCCCACTCCACGCAATACTGTTGACCCGCCCACTATGCGCACTCCAGCGATTCGTCTCTAACTCCCACTCCGGATTCCTGGACGTCGGCGCGCGGTAGACGAGGATCTTGCCGTTCGCGAGGCCGGCGGCGAGGTGCGTAGATTGGGGCGAGAGGGCGAGGGTCGTGGGGTTTGAGGGGAGGGAGGTGAGGGTTGTTACGGGTGTTAGAGCCGGGTTGAGGGTTGGGGTGAGGGTGTAGAGGGTTATTGAGGGGGAGGTAGAGGAGGCTGCTGCGATGAGAGGGCCGAGGGCGGAGAGCGTTGTTGGGGGGTTTGAGAGGGGGAGGCGGGAGAGCTCGGAGGAGGAGTTGTAGAGGGTTATGCCGCTGTTGTCGGCGATGAGGGTGTAGGGTTTTGAGTCGATTGTTGTTGAGGCGATGGCTTTTGGTTGGCCGTTGGTCTTGATCGGATTCGACGCGAATGTGGTTTCTGTTGCAGAGATGCTGCGTAGTGTATCGTTCCAGCCGATCGTGGACACTGTCGAGCCATCGCTTGTTGCTGCCAGACCGGAGACGTATGATGTGTGACCGTCGCCACTTACAGGATACGCCACTTCGTTCTTCAGATCCCAGACCAGCGTCCTTCCATCCGATGAGGCAGTCCAGATCTTACCACTGCCAGGCACAGCCACCGAAGCCGTGATCGCCTTCGCATGCCCACTCACAGTCATGACAGGTCCGTCCTCCCGCCCTTCGCAAAAGTAATTGAGATTCCCATCCAGATCAATCGAAATGATCATCCCATCCTCCCTCCCGGGCACCCACACAATCCCCACCTGCTGATCTCCCACCGCCCCCTTCTCACCACCCATCCGCCAGAATCGGGTGCATTCACCACTTTCCACCTCCCAGACCCTCACCGTCCGGTCCCCCGAACAAGTAACAAATCTCTTGCTATCCGGCGCCCAGCTCAGCCCAAATACACTCCCCGCATGCACGCCTTTCCCAATCTCCTTCACCACCTCCCCCGTCTTCCCATCAAAGACCCAAATCTTCCGATCACTGCCCACACTCACAAACCTCTCCCCATCAGGACTAAACTGCACCCCAAGCACATATTTCTCATGCCGTCCCCTGACATTCGTCTGATACTTGAACGGCACGCCATGATACCAACACAGCGTCGCGTCATCACTCCCCGTCACAGCGCGTATAGGCCTCTGCTTCCTAACATCCACGCAATTGATCTGCCCCGCGTGCCCACTAATCTCCCCCACCGAGTTCCCAGAGTCGGCCGTGATGCAGGCGCCATACCTCTCCCTCCCATCCCCTACCGCAATAATCCTCGCACTATCCCCATCCCACGCCACGTCCCTGATCCGACCAGCGATAACCTCATAACTCCCCTTCGTGTTTTCACACCCGACCGAGTCCCAAATCTTGACCGTGCCCGAGGTGTCGCCTGAGGCGATGTAGAAGCCACTCGGGGAGAATCGCGCGATTGTTGGCGCGGCGGTGTGGGCGGTATATTGTTTGCACTCTGAGGGAGTGTCGATGGAGCGGACGTAGATTGTTTTGTTGGCGCAGTAGGTTATGTGTGTGCCTTTTGGGTGGGCTGAGATGGGGGTCGGGGAGCCCCGCGTTGTGGAGGGGGAGGGAGCGAGGAGGGTGCGGAGAGTGAGGGACATGGTTGCTAGAAGGTATTGCAATGGGAAGTGAGGTAGTCGAAGGTGAAGTCAGAGCTGGGTAAATAAAGTCAGCTCGAGGTAGGCTGAAACATTGGAAGGTCCCTGCATAGGTGACGAATGCGGGACAGGAACAGGACATAGTGGGGTTAGGCGATCATGCGGCAGCAATATATGCTCGAATTCTCGCTTCAAGGCTTTAGTCCAAAGAGTTCAAGTGAGTCTTCTCGCCTACTGAGCTCATCTCGTACGCAGGATATCTCATGCTAGGTACCTGAACGCCATCGCTAATCCTCACAATGCAAAGTTTCGCACATGGTTATGCGAAATGTATACCCTCCTCATTGAAGGCCACCAGCATCCTCAAGAAGTCCCCTTCATCACACAGCCTTGCTCGCTTGTTTTCGAGCTGCCTGTCTGTGGTTAGGACTTTGTTGACTTTGCTCCGCACAAGCGCCGATACTCGACCCCGTGCCTTTCGTGCAGGCGTTTTGACGCGAGGCGCAGGCTCCTTGAAGAACGAGGGCACATCGTCTTCGTCATCCAGATCCATCGCGCTTGGTTCACCTGCCTCGTCCTCAGCAGGTGCCATATCGACATCCATCGATGCCTCCGCAGCAGCAGGGTCAAGCGGCGAATCGTCCAATAGAATGTCATTCTGCGCGCAGAAAGTCCTGTAGTTTCCTTCCAGCATGTCCATCACACTCGTCGTGCCTAAGAAAGCCTGCCTCAACACCCGATTCTTCCTCACAAAGCAAATGCGCAGCAATCCATCCCACTCATCATAGCTGACCCTCGGCCGCGGGTTCTTCGGCGTGATCCGCACAACATTACTTTCCACTTGTGGTGGCGGGTTGAAATTGTTCTTCCCCACCTTCATCACATGGTCCACTTTAGCCCACATCTGCGCATTGACAGACAGCCGCGAGAAGAGCTTATCCCCAGGCTTAGCGAAGAGTCGCATAGCGAACTCCCGCTGGAACATGAGTATGCAGCTTCGAGGCGAAGGGCTGGTAGCCAGAAGCCGAAATGTCAAGGGCGAGGAAATCTGGTAGGGCGTGTTGGAGATGCAGACATCGAAGTACGGGAACTTCTCCATCTTAATTGCATCACCCAATATCAACTCCAATCGTTTCCCTTGCGGCGTGCCTTGAAATCGTTTCGTGACTTCAGCCGCCATGCGGGGATCTTGCTCAACGGCAATGACTTTCTTCGCTTTCTCCAGAATACGCGCGGTTAAATTTCCTGTTCCAGGCCCAATCTCGAGGACTATATCGGACTGTTTGAGATCGGCTTTATCGACTATAGCTTGGGCTACACCAGGGTTTTTGAGAATGTGTTGGCCGATGTCGGTGTTCATCTTGAAAATGTTGTTGTTGCTTCCACTGCTTTTGGCGGGTTTCCGAGCTGCGGCACCGACGTATGGATTGGATTTTGCGATGCCGCCATTGCTGGAGGGCCGAGGGGTTTTGGGCATGGTGTATTCGGGGGTGGGGAGGGAGAGGCCTTTGGTCGAGCGGTTGGAATTGCGGGTGCTTGCTGATCGGGATTGTGTGCTACGACTGAGAGCGAATTGTCGCAATCGGGCTAGCATACGAGTCTTCTAGACATGAGCCTGTGTTGGTGGACTTTAATCTCTCCAACAACAATTTTGGTCGTCACATGCTGGCAGGGAAGGTCTGCCGTTATCTGAGATCTCATCGCGGATCTCGGCTTCCGGGTAGACTCGCCGACAGGGCTACAGTAGCAACAGTCGGCCAGTTACGGGCTTTTGAAGATGCTTCGTGCTAAGCTGCATTGGGAGCTTCTCGATGTCTACGGAACAAACCTCAGCAACATGCGCCGCTCGCTCAGTAATCTGGATCGTTGCCTCACATTCCTCCCATATCCCGCCCATCTCTCTCCCACATCTCCCACACAGCTGGACGCAATGTTCCAGCAACTCGTACCGCGCGCGGCGGCTCGCAATGCCCTGTCATACAGCTCCCAGAGCACCTCCGCCCTACGGTCAATCCCCAGCACATCTCTCGTCCAGTCGCGATTACGGCAGCGGAGGGGTTATGCGACACCTGCTGGTACGTCTCGGCATATCGTAAGGGACACACATCAACGTACTGACTCTTACTCAGAGGAGAAGGACCTCGTGATCATTGGTGGCGGCGTGGCGGGCTATGTCGCAGCCATCAAGGCAGGGCAGGAGGGTTTGAAGGTGAGCAGGCAGTCTGAGCTGTCCCCATGGACAAGCACTAACAGTCTCAGGTGGCATGCATAGAGAAGCGCGGCTCCCTCGGCGGCACATGTCTGAACGTCGGCTGCATACCCTCCAAATCCCTCCTCAACAACTCCCACCTCTACCACACCATCCTCCACGACTCCAAATCCCGCGGCATCGATGTCGGTGACGTGAAGCTCAATCTCGCCGGCATGATGAAGGCGAAAGAGACCTCCGTCTCCGGTCTAACAAAGGGTATTGAATTCCTCTTCAAGAAGAACAACGTCGAGTACATCAAGGGCACCGGCGCCTTCGCAGACGAGCACACAGTTGCCGTAAACCTCGTAGACGGAGGCGAGACCAGCGTCCGCGGCAAGAACATCATCATCGCCACCGGCAGCGAAGCCACACCCTTCCCCGGCCTCACAATCGACGAGAAGAAAGTCGTCACCTCCACCGGCGCCATCGCCCTCACAGAAGTCCCCAAGAAAATGGTCGTCATCGGAGGCGGCATTATCGGCCTGGAGATGGGCTCCGTCTGGTCGCGTCTCGGCGCCGAAGTCACCGTGGTAGAATTCCTCGGCCAAATCGGCGGCCCAGGCATGGACGCAGAGATCTCCAAAGCCACGCAAAAGATCCTCACAAAGCAAGGCATGAAGTTCAAGCTCAACACCAAAGTCCTCTCAGGCGACACCTCCTCGTCCGAAGTAGCCCTCCAAGTCGAAGCAGCCAAGGGCGGCAAAGCAGAAACCCTAAACGCCGACGTGGTCCTCGTAGCCATCGGCCGACGCCCCTACACAGCCGGGCTAGGGTTCGAGAACATCGGTCTCGAAGTCGATAACCGCGGCCGCCTGGTGATCGACCAAGAGTACCGGACCAAGATCCCGCACATCCGGGTTATCGGCGACTGCACCTTCGGACCCATGCTGGCACATAAAGCCGAAGAAGAAGCCGTCGCGGTCATCGAATACATCACCAAATCCCACGGCCACGTAAACTACAACGCCATCCCCTCAGTAATGTACACTCACCCGGAAGTAGCCTGGGTTGGCCAAAACGAAGCCGAACTCAAAGCCGCAGGCGTGAAATATAAATCCGGATCTTTCCCCTTTAGCGCCAACTCGCGGGCCAAAACCAACCAAGACAGTGACGGGCTGGTGAAGTTTCTGGCTGACGCGGAGACGGATCGGATTCTGGGCGTGCATATTGTTGGGCCTAATGCCGGGGAGATGATCGCTGAGGGGACTTTGGCACTGGAGTATGGGGCTAGTACGGAGGATGTGGGCCGGACTAGTCATGCGCATCCGACGCTTGCGGAGGCGTTCAAGGAGGCGGCTATGGCTACTTATGGGAAGGCTATTCATTATTGAGCGTGCTGTGGAGCAGCGGAGGAGGAGTGTGCAGCAGAGCGGCTCGGGATGGGAGGGAAGAGTGGAGGCTGTATGATGAGAGCTGGCGAGTGGGTCGAGGTAGTTGGGTGCAGTGGTATTTCAGCGCGGGAAAGGCGCTGCGTGTCTATAGTATGTTCTTGAAAGCGCTACAGGTTCGTCCTTCGTTCATCAGCCATACCATATCACAAGTCTAGTGTCTGCGTCTCGGCCATAGCAGCCAGCTTCAACAAGCGTGCATCCCTCACTCATTGCCGCTCTGCAGCCGCTGTCAAGTCACCGCCTCCGAATGCAACACTCCGCTTTAACTTCCTCGAATTTGTCCTCAAGGCTTACACCTCCCCATATACCTTGGATACAAACACGCCTCTCTAACCGTATGCAGCCCACACAACCACGCCAGAAACCTCTCCAACCCAAGTCCATACCCTCCATGAGGCGATCCACCATACTTCCTCATATCCGTATACCAGTAGTAAGGCGCGGGATCCATGTCCTCGCGTTTGTACGCAGCCATCAACTCCTCATACTTGTACATCCTCATACTCCCGCCCACAATCTCGCCGACGCCAGGCATGAGCAGGTCGACGGACTCAGTGACGCGATCATCATCAGCGTCGCGGGGCATGTAGAACGATTTTATCGGCGCGGGGAAATGGGTTAGGAGGATGGGCACGCCTATGATGTCTGTCATGCGCCGCTCGGCCGCTTCGGCTATATCGTCGCCGAATCTGAATGCTCGCGGCGGGGAACCCTCGGGCTCAACGTCCTCGTTCAAAATCTCGTGCTCGTTCAGCCAGTCTATCGCGTCGGCGTAGCGGAGACGTTTGAAGGGTCGTGAGGGGAGGGTGAAGGTGGGGTTGAGTTCTTTCAGCATGGCTGCGATGCGGGGGTTGGCGAAGACGAGGTCCAGCACGGTGCAGATCAGGGATTCCAAGTGAGTGAGCAGGTCGTCAAAGGTGATGAAATCCAGCTCCCCTTCAATGTGAGTGTACTCGGACAGATGGCGGCGCGTGAGCGATTTCTCGGCACGGAAGGATTTTTCTATGCAGTACACATTTCCGGCGAAGGGGATTGCGGTTTCGAGGTAGAGTTGCGAGGACTGGGTTAGGTATGCTGGCTCGCCGTAGTAAGGCAGGGAGAAGAGCGTGCTGCCACCTTCTACCTGCGTTTGGACTAAGGCGGGCGGGGAGACTTTGACATAGTTCATGTCGTGGTAGGCGGTGTTGAAGGCGTGTTCGACGGCGTCGCGGACGAACATTACGGAGCTGGCGGTCTCGCCACGGAGTACGAGATGGCGCATGTCGAGGAGGGTTTGCGCGTCGCCTTTGGCTTGCACTTTATTGGTGATTGCCTCCTCGCCTCCGGGCGCTTTGCCGATAATCTCGAAGTAGTCGGCGTGCAGCTCGCGGTTGTCTGGCGCATGGGCACCGGGTGGCACCTCCCACATCTCACCCATGATCATCATGGAGGTCTCGCGCGTGAGGGTAAGGGCGTCGTAGGTTTTTGCCAGGGGACCGGTGAAGACACATTGCATGTAGCCATAGCCGTCGCGGAGGGTCACGAAGAGGACTTGGGCTTGCTTGCGCTCGCGGTGTACGCGGCCGTAGACGCGGACACGGGTGCCGCGGTTGGGCGAGGTGTAGTCGACTTCTTTCGTGCGCTCGCCGGAGCCGAGTTTGACTTTCGCAGGATCCTTTTCGCCGAGGGTAATCCGAGTGGCGCGTGGTAGTGATGTGTCCTCCTCGATGACGATCTTCTTGGCTTCTTCGAGGGCTTTCTCTCGTTGCTCGTCCTCTTGCTTTTGGCGATGTGCGATTTCCTTCTCCTTGCGGGCTTTCTTCTTCTGCTGATCGGAGTAGTTGACAGCTTTCTTCAGAGCGGCTTTGGCGGCGGGCTTATAGGTTGCCTCATCTTCGCCTTCGTCTTTCCGCCTCACGACGTAGGAAGCTGTGTCGGTGTGCTGGAGATAGGCGAATTGGAGGGATTTGTATGGGTTGGTTTGGGATCCGTCGTGGAGGGTCGAGTCGCTGCCGACTTCTTCGTCGATGTGGACCGCTGGTTTGTCCGCCATGTTGTTTGCTGTCTGTGTTGTGTTGTGAAGCCGTGCGAGTGTCGGTGGCAGCTCACATATATTTTGAATGTGGAAGTAGCATTGGAGTCATTATCGGAGCTCTGACTCAAACAAGCTTCGTAGCTGCAGATTATTGGACAAGGGTACACACGCGACAGTAACGTCAATCCGACTCCATGTATTGTTCCAACGGAGCCATGCCGCGTCTCGTTCGTGCATGCGTTCTTCCCCGCTCATCTGTCACTCGGATCTATCGCAGTCCGCCATACGGTCTCAGCATGATCCCCGATAGGGTGAGATAGCTTCAACGAGCAAAGCAAACCTTGGCGAAGTGCTACCGGGCATCGTCGAGACGAGATGGACGTAGCCGTGTCGAAAGCGCTACAAGACAAGCTCTACGATAAGCGGAAAGCTGGAGCGCTCGAGTGAGCACGCCGCATAGCTAAAATGTAGCATACCAACTCCTCTAATACTTACAACTGCAGACTTGAAGCCCTGATTCGGAGCTGCCTTGCCGACAACAACCATGATCGGATAGCCAAGATTGTCCACCAGCTGTGCCACGACTACGCATACGCTGTTCATCAGCCACATGCTCGCAATGGCGGACTCATTGGACTGGCTGCAGCCGCCATAGCCCTTGGCTCGGTAAGCTCGTGCGAATGCCACCATGTGCAAAATCTATGGTACTGACGATTGCAGGAAGTCGCTCGCTACTTACAAGAGATAGTGCCTCCAGTTCTGGCCTGCTTCTCGGACCAGGATGCTCGCGTGCGATACTATGCGTGCGAAAGCATGTACAACATCGCCAAAGTGGCCAAGGGCGAGATTCTGCTCTACTTCAACGACGTCTTTGACGCTCTGTGCAAGCTGGCGGCTGACTCTGAGCTGTCCGTCAAGAATGGTGCTGAGCTTCTGGACCGACTCGTGAAGGATATTGTGTCAGAGTCAGCTGCCACCTACGCCAGTATCATTGTCGACAGCAGCTCGATCGAGCATGGATCAGATTCAGGGCATGAGCCGGAGACTGCTTTCTCATTGCCCAAGTTCATACCGCTACTACAAGAGCGGATCCATGTGCTCAATCCATTCACTCGAAGCTTCCTGACCAGCTGGATCACTCTACTCGACTCCATACCCGATCTTGAGCTTGTAGCATACTTGCCGAGCTTCCTCGGTGGACTGTTGAAGTACTTGACCGACGCGAACATTGATGTGCATACGACGACTAAGCAGGCTCTTGACAAGTTCTTGTCGGAGATAAGGAAGATCTCAGCTGTCAAGAAAGGCATCGCTGAAAGTAAGAAGGGTAAAGATGCCGGCCGACGAAGAAGTGGGTCAAGTACTGCTATCGATAGCCCCGACGTTGGTGTACTGAAGGTCGAGCTCAAGGCTGCCGACGATGCGGAAGTCGACAACGCAGAAGCTGACGATGCGCCTGCCGATGATACCACACATCCTGACGGCGCATCGTCTGTGTCAGCTGCTCTCGAGAACGGCTCGGACCTTGACGACCCAGAGGACGAATGGATTCCTGGTCAAGACGTGCAAATAGAGTACCAGAAGATACTTGACATCTTAGTCACGTTCCTGAGCGAGTCGAGAAATGAGGAGATTCAATTGACTACGCTGAAGTGGATTGAGGCTTTCCTGGACATTTGCCCGGAAGACATACTCTTGTTCACGCCTCGACTACTCGCTCAAGTGCTGCCAGCGCTGAGCTCGGATGGCTCGATGGTGAAGCAGGCGGCTGGTCGCGTCAACCAAGCACTCATGAACTATGTTGTGTCACTGCCCGAGGAACCGTCGAAACAAACAGAATCCACAGAGCAAGCTGCTCGCGCACCGTCCGGATCCGCACCAGTCGCACCCTCCAATGGTCTTGGGCGACTTAGAGAAGCTACCACAAACCTCGAGGGCCGACGAGAATCCACGCCCGCACTCAGATCGACTCGCAAGCCTCCAAGTCCAGAGCCCGCAGAGCCGCTACCGAGAGCACCAGACAGCCGTACGCCAGAGCCTCCTGCTGAGACAGCATCCATTGCTAGCAAAGCACACATCGACTTCGACTACGAAGCTGCTGTCAATGCGCTTACGCTACAATTTCTTCACGAACACGAGGCGACGCGTGTGGCAGCACTGGCATGGCTGATCATGCTACATCGCAAAAGTCCACGGAGGATCCTTGCGATTCATGATGGCACATTCCCTGCACTACTGAAGACACTGTCAGACCCTGCAGAAGCGGTCGTGACTCGAGATCTCCTGCTCCTCAGTCAGATTTCAAAGAACAGTGACGACTCCTACTTCACATCGTTCATGGTCAACCTGCTCAAGTTATTTTGCACCGATCGCCGGCTTCTCGAGACTCGTGGAAACCTTATTGTCCGGCAGCTTTGCACTTCTCTCAGTGCTGAGCGCATCTATCGCACCATGGCCGACATCCTCTCCTCTTCCTCCGACCCCAGCGCCGCAAATCCCAGCCCGGACCCTGAGATCGACGACATCGAGTTCGCCTCCATCATGGTGCAGAATCTGAACAACAATCTCATCACCGCGCCCGAGCTTTCCGAGCTTCGCAAAAGGCTGCGGAATCTCGACTCGTCGAAAGACGCGCAAACGTTCTTCACGACTCTTTTCCGCGCATGGTGCGTGAACGCTGTGGCGACGTTTTCGCTCTGCCTACTGGCGCAAGCGTACGAGCAAGCATACGAGTTACTCAAGCTCTTCGCCGAGATGGAAATGACAGTCACGACACTCATCCAAATCGATAAGCTCGTCCAACTCCTTGAATCTCCAGTCTTCACCTACCTCCGCATGCAGCTTCTCGAGCCAGAACGCTACCCACACCTCTACAAATGCTTGTACGGTCTACTCATGCTACTACCACAATCCTCCGCTTTCGCCGCCCTGAAGAACAGACTCAATTCCGTCTCTGCAATAGGCTACCTGCACATCCCTAATCGCGGTGCCGCAGTGCCAACAACACCCTCCTCAGTCTCAACCTTCGAACGTCAAAACAGACTCAAAGCCCGCGAAGACGGCGGCATACGCTGGACTGAGCTACTGGAGAAGTTCCGCACTACACAGGAGCGACTCCGCAAGGCACAGCAAAGAGCACTGAATCCGCACGCAGAGCTCGAGGAGGCGGGGTCGCCTGAAAGCGCGAAGGCGGTAGTGGAGAGAAGGCCTCCTAGTGCAGCGAGTGGAAGAGGCGTGGGGCACGCGCAGCAGGGCACGAAGGATCAGGGTATGATTAACGGGCAGGCTGGACTGAGAAACGCAAGGACTGGGGGATTGGCGCAGTTTGGACGGTTCGCGGGAGGAGTGGCGAAGGGGAAGGCGAAGAAGTAGTGGGCTGGACATGGTTCGCCGATGGAAATTTGTAGAATATCGAGCATGTGTATCACCTACCTTTCCTTACGTTGGCTTCTGAGACAATTTGGAAGTCGTGTAGAGGCTTGATAGTAACGAGACAGTATGTTGCTGCCACCTTGGCAAGATCGACACAAAATGACCCCGGCAAATCCTCGCTATGAATAGGTCGACTCCAACTTACCACTGTTTGCAGTGAGCTGTGCCGCCGCGGCTGCGGAGCACTCGGGAATGCTGTTGAACGAGGAAATAGGTCTAAGAGGACATTACGCCTGCGCAAACAGGCTATATCACGTATAGCAAACCTTCGTAGACGTATTACCTTATAACCTTGCTTCTACGTATTCGATAGTCCCGAAGTAGTCGTAGAGACTATAATCGCGCGTAGAATACTAAGGATCCGTCAAGTTCGCTAGATTACGCACGATACTCACGTGCTTTCCGAGACGCTCCGAGTTGTCCCCGATAAACTCCTTTTACCTTAGTATACGCATGTAGATACCCTAGAGGGGTCGAAAGGGGTAACGAGCGACGTGAGTGACATATTAGAGCATAGCTATAGTGTATCTACAGCAGTTAGAGCGACCTATCGCGTGCTGTCGCTGCTACTAATCCAATGTCTAACCTGCAGGTCCTCCGAAGTCTCCGCAGCGGAGGTGTCACAGCTCATGGCAAACAGTGGTAACGATAGCAATCTACAACGCACAATCTACAAGCGAGCAGACGTAGACAGGTGACCACACCGCATCGCTTCCGTAACGAAGCGGACATAGCTTCATGCTACCGTAACATCTTAAGACCGCGGCCAAGTATGGAACATCTAGCTTAATCTCTCACCTGGCACAACATCGTCCAGAGCTTGAACAATATTCATCACCTTCCCGTCCTTCACAACGGTCTCAGTTATGTCAGAAATACCATGTTCTGGAGATGTCAGAGCATCAAAGGTTCTGGCTGAGAGAGGTGAAGAGTCTGACGAAGATCTTCCACCCACGCCCCTGATGTCCGCGATCCTAGCCCAAGACCACACTCTCTTGATCTCTCTTCTACAGTCTGGTGCATCTCCCAACGAAGGTCCTCGAGGCTGGTACGGCCGCACTCCCCTCCAAGCCGCCGCCCTTCTCTCGCCTCTCTCTCCTCAGATTCTTCGCACTCTTCTCTCCAGAAGCGCAGACCCAAACGCACCAGGCGGCAACAACGGCGGACGTACCGCCTTGACGCTAGCAGCTGGTGCTGGGAACCGAGAAGCCATGGAGATCTTGCTGGAAGCTGGAGCAAATGTCAACTTACCGCCCGCAAGGTACATGGGTCGCACGCCACTGCAAGCCGCGTGCGAAGGCGGCGATACCTTCATCGTCCGAATCTTGCTGAACCGGGGCGGTGATGTCAACGCACCACCAGCGCATAATCTTGGGCGAAGTGCGCTTGCTGCTGCTGCGGAGAATGGGCACGGGGAGATCGTGGAGTCGTTGCTAAGCTTGGGTGCGGTTGTGAACGCACCCATCTCTCGAGCTAACGGCATCACCGCGCTCCAAGGTGCAGCACGATTCGGAGACTTGGCAATCGTGGAGATGCTACTGCAAGCGGGAGTAGATGTGAATGCAGAGGCAAGTCACACGTTCGGTACTACTGCCTTGCGAGCAGCGGCCGAGAAGGGTCATGTAGAGGTTCTCAAGCGGCTACTGGAAGCTGGAGCGGACGTGCACGTAACGTCGGGAGCTAGGGGACTTACGGCACTGCAGGCTGCGAATATCAATGGGAGGGAGGATGTGATTGCAGCCTTGATGCACTTTTCTGCTGCTAGCTCTTCGAATCCCTCATCATCGTACCTCGTTGACTTCGTTCTCGTACTCCATCTTCATCTCGACCGCGTAGAAGCGGGAGGCATGTACTCTGATCCGCAGTGTGAGCTGCAGTAACCCCGCGCCTGCAAGAAATCCCTACTCGCCTGCCTGTCACCGGCGCACTAAACGAACACAACCCCAAAACGCCACCAAAACACTCCTATGCACGCCGCTCGCATCACTTGTAGTACTCAGCCACCTCAATCAGCCCACCTAACGGCAAGGTAGCCATCATGGTCGGGCTTTGAACCACTCCCAAAGATGTCCCCACCCCCGTTTCGACTGGAGCCCAGAATGGCCCATCCCATAGTGGCAGTCCATAGCGTGTCCGCATCGACGGGTCGGTGTTGCTGCGTCCGTCAACATCACGGTGCTGCGCATGCGTGCTTGGATTGTGCATTGGCTGGGTGGCGTTGTCAAGACGTAGACGACGAGCAGGCGGCGGCATGAGCTCTGAGTCCGAGGGCCGCTTCGCGGAATGATCGACAGACCACAGTGTGGCTATTGGAGACGACGTCGAAGCTGAATTACGCATGGATGGAAGTAGTGAGGCACTTCGTGCGTATGAGCCAAGCATCGGTGGAGTAGCAACATCGTAACTCTTCGACGGTGATGCTGGTGAGAAGATAGCGGCGGAGCGTGTCTGACGTGCTGGAAACGTGGAGCGGACTGACGGCGAGCTCGCACAGTCCTGCACCGGCGTTTTGTATGGCGACGGTGAGTCGATCACGTCATTTGACCCATCGTAGGGCCAGGCTTGGTATATGGAGGAATCCGGCGGAGGGGTCAGCCAGGCGGCGCGAGCTACACCGCCAGCATGCATGTGAGTCACCTCCGACTTGCTATTGTCGGAAGGAGAGCCTGGCAGCGATGACGGTGGAGTCGTCATGTACACGCCCGGCGGCATGGTTGGCAGTGTGTGGTAGCCAGCGGCAGCGAGGAAGTCGCAATACTGGCTATCGTCCATCGACTGTACCGCCATCTTCCTATTCATCGACTGATTAGCACGCTCCATGACGCCGACGAGTAGTCGAAGCCCAATGTCAATGGCGATGAGGATCAGGTGACAGTTGAGGGACTTGTGGCAGGTGTGCACCAGAAGTGTGGCTCCCTCTCGATGACCGACGCGGATTCTGATGATGGCAGCGTGATGTTTCTCACTTCATCGTTGCGTGGCAAACAACGTGAGGAGGTAGTGGAGGAAGAGGAAGAGGACCAGGTCGAAGCGTGGGGCACAGAGATATCCCCTGCAGGTGCTCACTAGCGTCATCACGTGATGTTCCATGGCGGCCCCAGGCATGCGGCTTTGTTCCCGAAGCTTCACCCCTCCATGGTGAATACAGCACAGCAGCTCGCAGTAGTACACTCGCGCGTAGTCGCCCATGCGTAGTCCAGTGGCATGACCTAGGTGCCGCGCCAAGACTTTACGTTCATAGGAGGTCGAAGTCGTCCATGGCATCCCGATACTTGTAGATCGACTTCTTGATCTTGGACGAATCGACCCAAGTTACGAAGTCTTCCATGTTCCTGCAAATCTACGTCAGCACGCTTCCTCTGCACCTGTAGACTCATCACACTTTACCTCGTGACCAGAAACGCCGAATCCGTAACCACCTCAGTGCCCACTCTCACGTGACCCTGTTCGATGAACTTGTTCGCTGCACTGACATGCTCCGCCATCCTCAGTCTGGTCATCACCACGCCCAGTCTCCGCCGACAGAAGGCTGACACAGTGACCTTCCGCTCCACATCGCTCAGCTTGCCCTTTCCCCCGCCGCCTATACCTAGTAGGCCCAGGTCATGGAGCTTCTCCAGTAGCTGATCCTCCTGCTTCCTCCGAAATGGCGACTCGGGTCCGAGGAGTGCTATGCGATGCGCTAGCTGACGTAGCTGGCCTGCCAGACGGTTGTAGGAGCTGTAGTCCGCTGGGTTGGTGAGGGAGAACCGGCGGATGATCTCTGCGCTGCGGTGGGTGTTGTCGGAGGGGTAGCTGACGAAGTCGACTTTACGCAGGAGTTTCTGCTCATGATGCTTGAGTTTGCGCACCATGTTTGCGATGTATGGAACTTCGCGATGTAGATATTCACTAGGGAGTGGTTGACGTGAATTTGTCGAAGTCGATTAGGCTGGCGCTGGTCGGAACTTCGGCTTCAGCGGCCCGACCGCAGCGAAGGCAACTTTTGGAGAAGTGAAGCCGACAGCGAATTCTGAGTCAATGGTAAGAACAACGTCAGATTAAAACATCTGTTGTTCACGAGCTTTGCAATCATTCGATCGATCTGTGGCCGGTAATTTCGCTAGTCAGTCATGCCTACGGTGCACTTGCTCGACTACGCAGCCGGCAATATCAGGTCGCTTGTCAATGCGATCGAAAAGTTGGGCTGGGACGTAGAATGGATCAGATCACCAGATGATGTCCCCAATGCAGAGGTACGAAATGCTGCCATACCACGTGAAGAGTCATGCTGATGGCTGACAGGCCTTTTCGCAATGTAGAAGCTGATCCTGCCCGGCGTTGGCCACTTCGGCCATTGCCTTACTCAATTCGCCAATGCTGGCTACGTCGAGCCTGTGAAAGCCCACATAGCGTCTGGCAAACCCTTCATGGGCATATGCGTTGGCATACAAGCATTGTTCGAAGGCTCTGATGAGGCCAATGCTGTACCTGGACTAGGTGTTGCCAAGGGTCGACTCGGGCGATTTGATAACAGTGACAAGAGCGTTCCCCATATCGGATGGAACTCTGCAAGCACTGTCTCGAAAAGCTCTGATGCAAAGCCGCAAAGCGTTTATGGTCTAAGCCCTGACAGCAAGTACTACTACGTTCACTCGTACGCTGTTCCGTATCGCAAAGGAGAGCTCGAAAATGACGGCTGGACGGTAGCAACAGCTACCTATGGCAATGAAGTGTTCGTTGGCGCAATTGCTCGGGACAACATTCTTGCAACGCAGTTCCACCCCGAGAAGAGCGGGGCAGCCGGCCTGCGCGTCCTCAAAGCCTTCCTTTCCGGCAACAAGACCGCTCCGCTATCTGCAGCGTTGTCTAGGCAAGGTACGCCAGGCCTCACTCGCCGCATCATCGCCTGCCTTGACGTTCGCGCCAACGATGCCGGCGATCTTGTCGTGACGAAAGGCGACCAATACGACGTTCGTGAGAAGTCTGGCTCCAATGCTGTACGGAACCTGGGCAAGCCTGTGCAGAAGGCACAGGAGTACTACCACCAAGGGGCGGACGAGGTCACGTTCCTGAACATCACATCGTTCCGCGACACGCCACTGAAAGACCTACCTATGCTGGAAGTGCTCCGGCAGACGGCCGCAACGGTGTTCGTGCCGTTGACGATAGGTGGCGGCATTCGAGACACTCTAGACCCTGCAACTGGACGGAGTGTGCCGGCACTAGAAGTCGCAACACTGTACTTCAAGTCCGGAGCGGACAAGGTGTCAATCGGTAGCGATGCAGTCACTGCAGCAGAGGCGTACTACGCCGCGAATCGCACTCTCACGGGCAAGACCGCTATCGAGACCATCTCCGAAGCCTACGGCGCACAAGCTGTGGTCGTATCAATAGACCCGAAACGAGTTTACGTTGCGTCCGCATCTGACACAACTCATGCTACGATCTCTACTTCCCTTCCTGGAATGATTGGCGAAGCCCACTGCTGGTATGCCTGCACGTCCCAAGGTGGTCGCAAAACCCACGACCTCTCCGTCACCGAGCTCGTCACTGCAGTCGAAGCAATGGGCGCTGGTGAAATCTTGCTGAACTGCATTGATCGCGACGGTACGAACTCAGGCTTCGATCTCGAGCTCATTCGAAGTGTGAAGGCTGCGGTCAAGATCCCGGTGATTGCCAGCAGCGGCGCAGGCAATGCGGATCACTTCACTGAGGTCTTCACGGAGACGAATGTAGATGCTGCGCTCGGGGCGGGCATGTTTCATCGAGGCGAGTGGACTGTAAAAGGCGTAAAGGAGGTGCTGGGAAAGAAGGGACTTGATGTGCGGCCGTTTGAGGATGAAGAAGTCTGAACTCTGCATGGGTGCCTGATGCCAAAGGCGATTGCTGGCTAGCCATAAATCATAGACCTATAAGCAAACGCTCTGCGCGAGGCGCAGTGCATATAAATGTGTCACTCTGTGTTTCTTACCGTGATCAGGAGCGCAGAGCCAGATGGTAAGGAAAGAGCCACCCAACTTTATGAGCTTCTTTGAACGTCACTTGTACGACTACTCGGAGGGGCGTTGCCATTTGCTGCCCAAGTCGTGAAATTAACCAGGCCACCATACGGTATACTGAAACGTTGTTGATCTATCCTCCTGCCTCACAGTATAGAATATGCGTGTCCCCTTCAAGGACGCGCAAGTCAAGTCAAAAAATATCGCCGAACGAGTGCCGGACGATCGCGGATGCCGTGCATGAGCTGTGGCGCCAATACAGTGCAGAATGTTTCTTTGTGTGTGCGCTAACTATGCATGCGATCATCATCAAGACCGCGAGGACGTGAGACCGAGGTCAGCGTCGCATGTGAAGTCTCGATGGCCGTTCTAGCAGCGTAATGAAGCCCGCACGCTCAACGACTGCGCCTGACACCATTGATACTACGAGGAACCGACATGAAGCGCCCCCTCGAAGTTCGACTGGGCCATTGCAATCCTTTGCCAAGTGAGGTCATGCTCAGTCATCGCAGATATCTGCGAGCTAGTCGCGTGCGGCGTGACGGCTGGGCGCATTGGCGCGGTGCCAACACGCTAAGCGAGTGCGAAATGAGCTCCTGGCAAATCGGATGTTCAAAGCACCGGTGCTGTGTCAGCTGTGCAGACTTGTGCTGACGGCGTTTGCTGGGTGAGGCGAACAGTGATGATAGTGGGCAGATGATATATCGTTGCAGTAGAGTTGATGTTGAACAGATTGCGAACTTCATCGAATTTAGTGATGTTGGGGAAGGTTTGAACACTTCGTAGAGGATGAAAGATAAAGATGAAAGTTGAGCAAGCGCGTTTGACCAGGCGCGGGTGCGCTTTGTCCCCGAAGCTGAGAGGTCTCGCGTGGGAGGCCCGTCATCATCTTACCGTGAAATTGGGCTCCTCTTCGCGTAGTGGTAGCCACGCGCACACCTACCACCGCAGCACTTCCGTGAGAAGCCGTCCTCACTCTAACACTCCATCAGCCTCTTGCCTTACCTTCCTTTGTTTCGGCGTACCCAGCATCAAGTTCATTTCGACAAAGGTCCCGATCCCCGCGCCAACACCTTGTACTTCCAAGTCTCGTGCTGTGCGACAGCTCTGTGCTGCGCCCAACTTGGCACTAGGCGACATCTTCGAGGGACTCTCTCGTGAACCTGAGACACGAGATCCTCTTGATACACCTAGACATTGCGCACACCTCATTCACACATGGCGACAACCTACTTCTCCCTGGGAGGGGAGGACTCGACCCAACGCTTCTTCTCGAAAACCAAATTTCCCGTCTCCTTTCCTGGCCTGCCTACGATAATACCACATCGATTACGGAGGAAGTTCAGATCAACGAAGTCGAGGATAAGAGCACGGCAGAGTCCTACATCGACGATAACGCATCTCCAAACATCGCTCAACCCTCAGGAGACGATACGGTCGCTACGAACGCATCAGTGGAGCGCATGGGATGCGCAATATATCTTCCTGGCTATCCTGGGGATATTCTCCCTTAGCGTCATTCAATCGCCTGGACCCTTCATGAAGACGCTGATAGCTTCCGCACTTCTGCTGTCGCTCCTTGTACCGCTAACGCGGCAATTCACTCTGCCTTTCCTCCCCATAGCAGGCTGGCTAGTCTTCTTCTACGCTTGCAAGTTTGTGGCTGGCGAGTATAGGCCACCGATCTGGGTTCGCGTGCTCCCAGCGCTGGAGAACATTCTGTATGGAGCGAATCTGAGCAACATCTTGAGCGCACACAAGTCGACGTTCTTCGATGTGGTGGCTTGGATACCGTACGGACTGACGCATTTCGGCGCGCCATTCGTGTGCTCAGGGCTAATGTTCTTGTTCGGGCCGCCGGGCACGACACCAACATTTGCGAGGGCTTTCGGGTACATGAACATCACAGGCGTCATGATCCAGCTCCTCTTTCCCTGCTCGCCACCCTGGTATGAGAACAAGTACGGGCTGGCTCCGGCGGACTACAGCATGCCCGGATCACCCGCAGGACTGGCCGCGATCGACAAGCTGCTCGGAGTGGATCTATACACCTCCACTTTCACAGCCTCGCCAGTGGTTTTTGGCGCCTTTCCCTCCCTCCACTCAGGTTGCGCAACGATCGAAGTCCTCTTCATGTCGCACACCTTTCCCAAGCTTCGGCCACTCTTCACAGTCTACCTTCTCTGGCTCTGGTGGAGCACAATGTACCTCTCGCACCACTACGCAGTCGATCTCGTAGCCGGCTCTATCATCTCAGCCATCGCTTACTTCATCGCCAAGTCTCGATTCCTGCCGCGACTGCAAGCGGGCAAGATGTTCCGCTGGGATTACGAGTACATTGAGTGCGGCGAGGCTAAGGCCGACTATGCATATGGTTCCACAGGCATCGAGCTGGATGAGGAGAATTACCCTGTCATTGGCGGCGATAGCGATGAGTGGACTCTGGCCAGCAGCTCGGGGCGAAGCAACAGCAGTCGTAGTCCGAGTGCGGGTATGCGAAGTCCCGTGCTTGGAGATGACAGTTGGGAAGGGGAGACACTGGCGAGTAATGGAGAGAGCTCCATGGGAAAGAGCTAGGAGCTCCACAGGCAGAAGAGGATTTCGATGGGTGGATTTGTGGCTGTCAAGATGCCGAGAGTGAGGATTTGATAAAGCGAGGGATCGCTACTGAGCAGACTCGCCTTGGCTACGCTCTTCAGCGATTTGCCCGCGGACTTTGACAGCCAGTGGCCGATTTTGCAGCGCAATTCAGCGCAGTACAGCAAGTGGGTGGGATCACCAACGGCGCATATTGTATAGATGGACACACATTACGGCCGTTACGGGAGCGAAAGACCTGAGCGCTGGCTAGCGCACAGGCTGGACGGAGTATATTGTGCGTATGAAGGTACATGCCGAGCGATGGGGATGTATGCTAGTGATAATATGTAATAAATGCATGCTGCTGGACTTCCTGTCGCCGCCGGAAGGGGCGGAAGGAGTTCAGTGGCAATCTCTGAACAGCATTGAGCACAAGTGAAGTCGGAGTCAGATTTGGAGAAGGTAGATTTGGACCGCGCACAGCGCTGGTCTGCTATGGAGCCGTGAGTCTTCGTTGCCTGTGCGCAACAAGCAATGCAAAAGCCATGGGTATCGTTCCGCTCATATCCTTCCGCCCAAATGCATCGAATGTCATTCGCAATGCTCTAAAAGCGCCAATAGTTCGCCCAACACCAGTGCCATTTTATACATTTTCGCTGCAATGTTTTCCTCCTCGCCGGATTCGCTACGACCGCAGCCGAGCCAGCGTTCCGCGATTCAGCTGACGCAAAGCCAGTGCTCCTGCAGCCCCGATCACGACGCCTAGGACGAGTCGTTGGTACCTGCCTGGCAGGAACAGTAACAGTGCAAGCAGCCCAAACGACGCTCCCAATGCTGTCTTCCCGTTCGTCGCCCACCAGCCTCGGACTTCGACAAGTTCGGTGGACTTTCGACGGCCAAGAATTATAAGGTCGGTTTTACGCTCGAGAAAGCCCGTCTCCGGCTCACAGATCCCAGCGTTATTCTGGACCAACTTCCGGTAGCTCTCGATAGCAATCTCAGCGGCATCATCAGATTGTCCAGCTTGCAGAGACTCGCAGCCCCAACCATCTTCAGCCTCGCTGGCCGCTTTCACGGCTTTGGAGTATTGCTCCATTTTCAAGTAGATCTTGCCCAGCAGATCCACTCGCTGAGCATACACGCCACCCAAATACCTCTCCTGCCGTCTCGAAGCGGGAACCGACTGCTCTACTACTTCCACCTCGGACTGACCAGACGAGTGTAACGGCTGGGCAAGATGTGAAGCCATAGCGTCTAGTGATGCCAACTGCTCCTCGAGCTCAGCAAGCTCATCTTGCAGGTGCAGCAGAATCCGATGGTGCAGATGGCCGAACTTTCTGTAGAGCGGTGGGGCCGAGTCTGGTGATTCGCTGGCGATAGCACGCGCGAGGCGGTCGTAGCCGTGCGGAGGTGCGTTTGGAGGAAGACTAGGTGGCTCCGGTGCTGGTGGTAGGGGTTGTGGGTAGTGGAGCGAGGGAACTGCGGACGGCGGAGAAGGGGCGTGAGGTAGATGAGGAGGTTGGTAGTATGGCTGCAGCGCCTGGTGTGAAGGCTGCGGTGGCGACGAGCCATCGGATCTGTGAGATGAGGTTGAGTGAGAGCGATAGGTGGTGCAGTGTGGTTGTATGTAGTGTTGAGGTGGGTATTGATAGTAGTCGGTATGTTGCTGAGGGTCTCGCAGATAATGTGGGTACTCGCTGCTGTGTTGGTAGTGGGCATACGAGTCGGGCGAAGTATGCTGATCTCGATGCGAGCGCAAGTCGGATGGCGCAGATGGAGGAGATGACCTTGGTTCAGGCTCGTCTTCATCACCGTCCTCAATCACGTCGCTCACACTCGGCTGCCGTCGTGACGATCGTACCGCTGATTTCGGGCTGCTACCAAGCGAGTTCTCATGACCAGAGTACTGTGGATCGTACTTGCGTCGCAGCTCAGCCACACTGCCGCTCCGAGTCGCAGTGGGCGACGGAAAGCTTGAGCGCGATGATGGGGTATCTGGTGCGTCGCTCGACCCTGCGTCCGAAGGCTGATAGTGTGAGGACACTGACGATGACGACGACCGCATCGAGTGGCTGTCGCGATGCTCGTCCGCATGTAACGATAGTGCACTTTGCAGTGCTGCCAGTGAGGGCGGACCACGGCTCGAAGATATCGAGCTCACGCTACTGTGCCGAGCGCTTGCTGATGGCATCCCGTGCACTCTGCTCCTCCGCCTATCGTAGGTCCGTTGTGTGATAGTGGAGTTGCTGCCACTGGACCTGCTAGAGGCACTCGTCAACGCCGATGAGACCGAGAGAAGCGACGGATTAGCCCGGGAGATCACGAATGGTCCTCGTGGGACGCCACCAGATCTCAGGGCGGACGAGTCCTTGTATGCCTCAATGTCTCCCGACGCTCGTGTCCGCCGTGAAGACTTCTCGCCGTGTTCTTCTCGTTCCGACGCGCGTGCACCAGTCTTTGAGCTCAGGCTCACTTCACTAGACTCCAGAATGCGACTCAGCTTTGGCCAGAAGCGTCCTGTATCGCTTTCTGGCTTCAGTACTTCCGCTTTACGCTTGTGCAGCCGTTCACTGGTCAGTCGCTTGGACTTCCTACGTCGTTTCGGCCGGGTCTCAACGTCAACCCAAAGGGCAGGGCTCTCGTCGTCTTCAGGTGCGACAGAGCCAGTGCCTGAGCCGTCGAGGTGTGTGTGATCCTGTTCGCGGGTACTGTCCCTCACATGATCACCTCCTTGATCAGGGCTGGTGCGCCTCAGTGGTATGAAACTAGATGTTTGCTCAGCCTGTGGCAGGAGCATATGTCATTAGCGACAGGACTATGAAGATCTTGTAAAGACGGCAGTGAGGTAGTACAAGAATATCTTCGTGGGCGTAACGCAAGCCACTTACCAGATCCATACCGGGCTTCTGGGAGGTCATATATCCGTCTGAGGTTTGAGTTTCAGTGTCAGGTGCGAAACGCTTACAGGTCGCCTAGTGCATGATCCATGGACAGACACAGGAGGTCTAGCAAGCAACACGCCGGAAGTCCAGGAGACATCCATCCTGCGCACTGCACGGCGAAGGATCAGAACAAACAGGCTTGGAGGGGCATGCCACCAACGACGACACCATTTGGGCTGACCGAGCCGAGCGACAATAGAAAATGAGGATGTGTCTCACTGCATCGCGCTGTGTGACCCGAGACGCGGGCAGATAGGCTTCTCAGGGGGTGCCTTGTATTAGATATCCGCCAGGGGGCCAGTGAAGTCAAGTGCCGCCGGAGCGTGTGTTGGCGCGAGTAGCGCGCAAGCACTGCAAGTCGTGCAGAGTGCGTCTGCAGAAGTGGGCCATGGTAATGCCGAAATGTTGGGGATCTTGCTCTTGTCGATCGCTTGGGCATGGACGCGACCATGTCCGCACATTAGTGGTGACTTCCAGCGTCACCCTAGTTCGCGGGGACATTTGATCAGGGATTAAGGTGCTGCCAGATATAGCGCCAGTGGCATCCCCCACACCATCGAAAGCCCTCTCGATGAAACCGGTTCCTGGGATGGTAAGGCCTGGAAATTAGAGTTTCTATGGTCACGTGCGGCGGCTGTTCTTTCCCGCGGTTCCAGACGAATTCGGAAGCCATTGCATGTTGAAGTGAAGTTATCGCAGGACTTTCCATACCTAGGACACCTCGGCCGTACGGCCAAAGAGAATCGCCCATCATGGCGCGTAAGATGATGGCCAACGATCAGATCGTGAAGTTGATTGTCGGCGCTGGTCAAGCCTCCCCGTCGCCTCCAGTTGGTCCAGCATTGGGTAGCAAGGGCGTGAAGTCAATGGATTTCTGCAAGGTGTGGAGTGACTTCATGATATGATGCGCAACGACTTACAATGGGATCAGGAATTCAACGCTCGTACAGCAAACTACGTGGTCGGCACCCCAATCCCCGCGCGAGTAACAGTCCGCCCGGATCGGACCTTTAGCTTCGAACTTCGAACACCACCCACCGCACAGCTCTTGCTAGCCGCTGCAGGTGTGAAGGCGACTAAGAATAAGACCCGTGGAGCTGGTAACGTTGCCGGACCGCACTCACGATTGGGTGCCGAGGGCAAAGGGAAGGCAAATTTCGACAAAAGTGCAGCACCTGGAAACGCTGGGCTAGGCAGTGTGGGAGAGGTGAGCTTGAAGCATGTGTTTGAAATCGCGAAGATTAAGCATTCGGAGTCAAGACTGAGTGGTATGAGCTTGGAGGGAATTGCGAAGAGCGTAGTGGCGCAGGCAGGAAGCATTGGGGTAAATGTGGTCCGATGAGATTGCCAAATGGAGCTTGTGGATTGGGGTGCATGAAGCCCGGGCATACGCGAATGCCAGAGGCACGATCAAGAGGGTGTCCGCGGATATCGAGCTCCGCTTCGATTAGATGGCACCCCGTCAGCGCTGCGCCGCAAGGCTCGATCTCTTCGTCTCGAAAGACGACGCAGGTCACGACACGCTTAGCGCAGCAGCTTGAAGGCTGAGGGAGAGATAATGAGGAAGATTGAGGCGCGAACGGCGAATGCGCGCAGAGCCACTGCAGGACGGTCTATGACGACAAGGCGGGATAGTGGGAAGAAGACTGAGTCCGAAACAAGGAGCACGAGCCCAGCATATGTACCGAACAGCGACTTATGAACAGCGATAACAGCGACCACTGATACTAGTAGTTCCCAGCCATGGCAATTTGTGACGCGCGGCGCTTGTGCAAGACTGCCCTCAAGGCTCCGAGTTGCAACGGGTACGGCTGACCCATCCTAAAAACGGTCAGCAGTTGTTCGGACTCGTCGCTTAACCACTTCGATACTCACCATGTAGCTAGCTGCGTATGCTAAAGAGATGTCATCATCAGCAGCTGTTTCACTATGCCCGATGAAAAATGATACTCACATCTCTCAAATCAACCCCAGTGTTAGGATGCACCAACGCGCTCAGCGGGCCACGATTCACCACCAGCCATCCTACGAACGCCCCAAACTGCTTCGGATCAAAGACATTCACCTCAAACATCCCCACGGGATGCGGACCGACAGGCTCATCGAACATGCGGTAGATCCTCAACTCCGGGAACTCGCGGCGAATGCGGGTGTGCAGTTCGCGGGCGAATTGGAGCTCGGAAAGAACTGAAGAGACGTAGTAGATATGGATATCGAACCCGCCACGGGTGTCGTTTGAGATCGGGGAAGTGAAGGTGTGGTAGGCTTCGCTTGGGCGAGTGGGTGACGGGTTCGGCAGGGATTTGGCGTCCGGCCCTTCCTTAATGGGTTCGCTGCGAAGAGAGTAAGCAGTGGGGACTATTCATACGATTGTGTCGGTGAAGCTGTTCTTACTCTGACAACGGCTTGCCGCCTTCCCAGCCTACGAGCGGAGACTCATAGGTGTAGAGACTTGGATCAGACATGCTTGCGCTGAAGTGTGGCAATGATGTGGGTTTGGTCTCAATAAATCACAGTAGCATGGCAAAAGCCTTCGAAGTGTCCGTTTGCACATTGCATATCATATCTCCCCACCTTGTGCTCGTGCATAGAGTTGACTGCAGCTCGTAAGCGATCGGAATTGTTCCGACGAGCCACTGCATTCCCTCTGTCGCATCTCGTCAGTCCGCACAAAATGACGGATCGCCTATTGTCCAGGTCCGCGCTCTTTGTATCACAATGTCAGACCTTGATCGTCATTCTCTTCGCATGGAAGCATTCGCTGTTAGATTGCTCGGGGTAGAGCTAGCTTTCTGTGCCTGACGCTAGCACGCGGTGTTGGGAAAGTGGAGTTCTCTACATGCATGGCAGTCGCGTGGCCATCAGCAACTGCATGAACAAAAGCCTGTATCAAGTGCACGCTTACATTGGTGAGGTTATCTGTTCCAAGATGGGCGCATTCGGTACTTGTCATGAGCGATAGCGTTCGGTCAGTGCATTAGTGTTTGAACGTGCCTGGCACGCACACAGTCGGCACATGACGACCTTAACGCTCTTCAATCCAATCGAGAAGCACAGAGTGACTCCGACACAACCTTGCGGCAATGGCCCGGACCTCGATGTCGAGCGATGTGCGGCAATGCACAATACGCTGCTGCTCTACGGCTGGATCTGCAGTGGCAAACGAATCCCAGACATGCAGAAGAAATCCTGGTGGGGACGACATGGCAACGCTGAGCTGAAAGCCCTTCTACGTCCATCGCTAGCAAGGTATCTGACGAAGATCTTCGATGTGCCCGGTCACAACTTCTTCTACCACATCAGCGGTCTCGCAAGTCGGCATGACATGCTGGAGCTTGGCGAGCGACTGAAGGATGACGATCGACAGCCTCTGCGTGAGGAGAAGCACCGGTATATTGTACTGTATAGCACGCCGAGAGAGCATGTCAGCCATCCGGCAGGGATCGTGTAAATATGCCTAGTCGCATTGAAGTTCGTTCCTGATGTCTGGCTAACTATGCTCCTAAGCTACGACCAAGACACCAACAAAGCCATCTTGATGCCGACTTACAACCATCTGTTCGACTTCAAGAGCCCTCACCTCCCGTGGCAAAGTCTGGAAACGATGCTTAGCGCCTACATCGACATGGTCGAAGCCGAGAAGGTAGTGGCAATTCATGATGGCGTCGTGGAAGTATCTGGACTGTCGATCAACATGGGCGCAGATCGCATTGCAAATAGTATGCGGCCATGGGTAATGCAATCTTACACCCGAGGAGACCTTGAACGCTGCCTCGATGTCTGGAATCGACTAGTCACAGCTCTCGAGACTCGAAGTGGCGTAGTGAAGTCTGCCGAAGACGAGAGCAAGGAGCCAGATCCTTTATGTTCGCGCACAGCTCTCAACGTGGCTGGAGTCTCTCCCGGCTTCGCATACGATCTCTTAGCTCGTGCACAATACTCTCAAGTCTGGTTCATCGCACCAGGCATCCGACTGCCGAAAGTCGAGGAGTTCCTCAATCAGCCTTTCAAGCACATCGCCAAAGCCTACCCGAAGGAGACCGCGAACATGAAGATGCCTTTCCTCTTCCTTCGCATACCAGGCGAGATTCCGGCCAGCGATGCAAAATTCCGCTACCCTTTCTCTACAGTTGAGAGCGTGCCCTGCGGTCTATACCTCGACGCCTTTCCGAACGCGCAGAATCCGTTCGAGGACGCATGTCGATTGGTTCTACCGATCAAGCTGGGCAGTAACAAGTATGCTCGGACGTCAGACTTCAGACCTATACGAAAGAGTCACAGCGATCTGTATCAAGTCGAGATCAACCCGTTCGTTATGCGTCATGGCCCGAAGTTGCTTGCGATACTGGAGAATTGGCTCGAGAATATCGAGAGTGGGCATTGGGCTGTCAATGAACGGGGTGTTGAGGGTGGCATCGGTGCTTGGAGACAAGCTGACACGAGAGAAATGTGGTGGAGGTATCAGAGTAAGCATTTGTTTGTGTGATCATGGTGTCGCGAATGATCCCGGTGTCGCAGTGCTCGACCTCGAGTACAACATATACCACGATCACAGCATTTGAAACTTAGCCAGCACCCAAACCGACCAAGATGCTGTGGAGCTGCAAAGTGGTATTGTTACAGTGCACGATCATTGGTTGTTGATCGCTCGGTGCTAGCCTCGGTCGGTTGTCCTCAGGTTCCGAAGTCAGCGCAACCGGTGGAAACCTGACTTCGTCTTCGACGTCTCCTGCACCTCCATCTGCTCGAATCTCCCTTCCACCCTCAGCATGGATCGCAGATTCTTGGAGACACAGTTGATTGTATACACTTGGTCTCCTCAGTCTTTGACCGGTATCGAAGGTGTCATTGGTCGCCAAAGGCATGGTCAGACAGCAACACTGCTTCATAGCACTCGTTGTGGTACGCACGACTGAATGTCCTCAGGTAAGTCATCAGCTATGCGCAATTCTCGACAGATCCTATAGTGATATCAATGTTCCTTCACTACTTTGAATTGATCTCGAATCCCAACTCCTTACATTGCGTGCTCATCACGCCATTGTTGTCGCGATCTTGCGTGCTTGCAACACTCATACTATGAAGCAATACGAGTGCATTCCTTTGTTACACAGCAGCTCGATCACTCGCTATTCGCTACAATCATCAGAAAGAGTAGCATTATGGCACCCTATCTCGACTCGGACTCGGACGCTATCAACGATATCGAGTACGTTGCCCACATCACAGCGCTTACGGCTCAGAAGAATGGCATTGATGTCGATACAACCAAGGACACTCCTCAATCGAAGTCAGGCCTCCTCCAAGCCTCGCCTTACACAACTAGGGAGCACCTCCTCGACCTATCGACTCTAGCGCCGCCGCTGCAGCTCTTCGCAAAGAGTCTGCTGCACATGCAAGCGCTCCGGTCAGACTACGCCACAGCACCCTATTCGCAAGCTTTCAATTGGCAGTCGATCGTCGACGCCTATTCCGACGTCGCCACAGATAATAAGGTACAGCTTCGCCTCGAGCCACTGCATTATTTCGTCGTCGTCTTCCGGTCTCGGATCAACCTCGATGCGGATAGAATTCTACTCGGGCAGCTCGATGCTGCAGCTCATGTCGAGGCAGTCGACGGAGGAGGCTTGCTGAAGTATTGGTTTGGAACTCCCGACGCGAGTGGGAGGAATCTTGCGACTTGTACGTTACGTCACCCTCAATCGAAAGCCGTTCGATCTACTGACACAGCTCCCAGGCATCTGGCGAAATCGCGAAGATGCTCGTCGTGGCGGCGGTGGCCCTGGGCACATTGGTGCCATGATGGCTGCCAGACGCATGTACAATGAGTGGTTCGTCGAGCGACTCAAGCTGAGTGTTGATCCTCGTGCGAGATCGTGGAGTTTCTCCGTGTGGGAAGGCACGCTCGATGGACCCACCTGAAGCGGTACATTATCTGCTGATGGTCATCACACCCCGATTTAGCCACCTACGCGGTTGCAACGCTGGACAGCTTTGGCCTTTGGCCATGTATTCGAGTGCAGCAGCATGGACTCTGCAGCAGGGGCCTAGGGGAAGCTTGACACCCAAGTAGAGGTTCGCGTTGGCACGGTGTTGCCACTCGATTACACAGCTTCACGAGGGTCTCGCATCTGCGCGATCGCTTCGGGTCTCAGGCCAGCGAACAACGGAGTTGGATGGGTGGACTTCGAGCGTTCTTAGCGATACTTGTAAAGCAGCTTTCATGTAAGCTGCACCATCAAACTTGTGGTCAAGTCCATTTTATCCCATCTGAAGTAGCATCCTGTCTGTGTGTAGGTATAGCGATCGAGTCCATCCGAGCTCGAGTAAAATCGTCTGGCGCGACCACTACTAATTGTCCAGGCATGATGGCGATCTAAGTTTATCGTGACTGGAAAGTACATATAGTGAGCTCTGAGAGTGAGCTCTGGACCCCTGCTGCCCGATCAAATCCATCTGCATGTGAAACAGTGAAAGTGGGACCGAATGCTCGGCACGCGATCATGAGGACCACTCTTTCAAGCGACTCAGTACACAGTACACCACATACATCGCACAACAGTCGCTCCCTCCGCATTCCAATCGCATCCACATACCGCGCAAAATGCCCAAATCCAACATCTTCGACCTCCTTCCCCTCGTCCTGCTCTTCGTAGTCCTCATGGGCGTGGCATGGATTGGCTTCCAAGTCTATCTCTGGAGCGGCGAGCTCGCTGATCGCGGGCAGAAGCATATGGAGAAGAAGAACATCAATTTCAGTAAAGACGGTGGACTAAAAGTCGGAGTGAAGGAGATGAGTGCTGAGGAGTCGGCGGATAGGGCACAAAAGTAAGTCTGCAGTGGTGGAAGGGTAGGGCGATCGGGCCTAGTACGATGCTGACGGTGATTACAGGGCCCTGGTGAATACATGGACGACGTCTGCAGATGCGTTGGCGAAGGACAAGGGTAGAGGGAGTAAAAGCGGGGCAAGGAAGTAAGAGGGATCAGCGGAGGTGGCGGTAATGTGTACATGAGTGATGACCTAGGAGATCGGGCGGCGAAGGCGTTCGGCACGATCAGTGGTTGCATTGCTCAGATCGAGGGTGTCAGAAGAGTGGTCAGGGTGATGATTACGACGGAGC
Organism: Cryoendolithus antarcticus; assembly: GCA_002077065.1. Taxonomy (NCBI): domain Eukaryota; kingdom Fungi; phylum Ascomycota; class Dothideomycetes; order Cladosporiales; family Cladosporiaceae; genus Cryoendolithus; species Cryoendolithus antarcticus. Next base: position 682,153 of record NAJO01000023.1, read on the forward strand.
ATCCTTTACGAGCAATCCGTTGGAGACAAGGCTGGCGGCCTTCGCTAGATGATCGCTGACGACCATAGAGAGTATCGACAGCGCGGGCTCGAGTGGCGATTCCTGACAAGGCTGTAGCGAAGTTTGCCGAATGCTGGTTTTACTGCTTCACTGACAGTATGGGCACTCCTGCGGTACTGTAAGCGAATCTGCACCAGCGGAGGCATTACTCCATATCAGTGAGAGAGGGTAACACTATCGTAGCTTTGCCAGTTTGGCGACTCTCACAGGCGTGACATAACAGCGCAGGACTGCTGTGGATAAGCTCAAGAGAGCATTGTTCATGATTCGAACCTTTGGAGAAGCGGTGCATAGAGACTTATTCGTTTGCGGTATCTCGAGTAAAAATCACATGAGCGACAGCTACAACCCCAGGCCCTCCGAGAAACCCGTATAGTTCCATGCGCAGCAGCGACTGCGCGGCAACCCCAAGAAACCCATTTTGGCCTCTGCTCCGTGAATCATATGCATCATGTCGCCCAGCCCGTGACCACCAGCAACGCCTCCCATCCAACGCCCGACTCGACCCTGAAACACCAGCGCTAATCCTCGACGGGCCTAATCACTAATAAGCCTTGAACGTGGTCTTATCAAGGTTGCGCAGCGCCTGCATATCCCTATTCGCCTCGAATCCAAGCTTGTGACTGGGAATATCGGAAGGTACGCGCATAGTACCGTTGGGGCTGCGGCTGCTCGCACGTACGGGAGGCTGACCGTTCTCACCACCGCTCAGCATTGTGTGGATACTTGGGATGGTCTGACCAGTAGTAGCGGCTGGCTTGGCGGTCTCGGCGCCTGCTTGAGCCTGCGACTCACTCGATGTCGCTGCTATGGGTGATGTCGATGTCGCGTCTGTGCTGTCTTGCTGCGTTTCTTTGTCTGCCGTGTTCGGTGCAGGGAGTGTGACCGGTGGCGGAAGGGCGTTGCTCTCGGGCGGAGCGGTCTGTGTAGCCGCTTGTACTGGGGCGGCTGGTGGAGGTTGAGCCTGCTGAATTGGCGGAGGCTGATAGTGTGCCGGCGGTGCTGGCTGAGGAGGGTAGCCGGGGTAGCCTTGTGGTGGATACCCGTAGTGATGCGCAGGTGGCGGTGGCAGTGCAGGGTTGGTAAGATGAGGAGGCGGCCGGTCGTAGGCCGTTTGTGGGGGACCATAGTACGGCTGATGTGGGATGTAGGGTTGACCATACCCTGGGTGACCGTAGTAGCCGCCGTAGTGTGGATGAGGTGGAGGCGTGTGCATTGGACTGGGAGGCGCCCATGCGCCGTGCGGTGGGCCATAGCCATATGGTGCGCGAGGATAGGGAGACTGATGAGGGGCAGGAGCGTACCCGGGTGAGCTCATTGGGCCCCGGGTGACGGCGGGAATAGTGCTTTGCTCGTGCACAGTGCTCTCGGGGTACATGCCTTTCTCCGGGCGAATGTGGCGAAGCTGCGGATCAGCTGTGGGCTGCATGAGCGCATTCGAGACTTGCGACGATCGTGAGTAGTAGCTGATGAGGTGAAGATGTTGGCCGCCGTTGGTGGTGATGGAGAAGGACTGCTTCATGAGGCCATCGGGCTTGTAACGGTAGCCATCAGGGCCGCCGTCGGACTCGTTGCCATCAGCTGAAGTTCGCATGCCGTCGCGATTTGCGGTTTTGTCGAACGCGTTGCCACCTCGCTTGCCCTCCATTTCTCTGTAGGTAAGAAAGCTGCCAGACACTCTGCTGGCACTCCATGATTTGCCGTCGGTCCATCTGCGCATGCCGGCCTCACGCTCGTCCCACACGAAGACCGAGCCAGATTTGATGGACTGTCGCTCCTTCTCGGAGAGACGGCGCTGCACGCGCGGCAGAAGACCGATCCGGCATGCCTCGAAAAGGATGATTGCATCGCCAGGCGTGCGCACATGGCCGTTGTAAGTCTCCATGACGGCGGAGCGCAGTCGTCGTGCCGTTTAAAGTAGAAAGCAGCTATGAAAACCAGTCGTCGTGGTCAAGATCTGTGCCACCGCGCGCCACGCGTGCCTGTGCCGTTCCTGCACCGCTGCACTGGTGTGATGGAGAACCGAGTATGATAAACGGAGGCAATATGTCTAGCGGCGGCACATATTGAGTTGTCTGAGAAATGGTGTAAGAGGGCGTGCAAGGATGTAAGACGATGAGTGAAGATGAACTCAAACAAAGCTTAAGTGAAGGTTTATGGTTACAGAGCAAGCCGAGCCGCCAAGAATAACGCCCAGACCACTAAAAATTGGCATTTCTCTCCGAGAAGAACAGGACCCTAACTGAACGGAGCATTGGCTGTCTTGCACAGGGAGTAGTTGCCGATCGCACTACATGTGCCTTGGACCTGATCGATACGATTCTCAAGCACACTGCGATGCACATCTCCGGAAGTTCGGAACGATTACGGGTCAGCCGTGGACAGCCAAGTGGATAAGCGAGAGAAAGTCCAAGCGTTGAAGCCCTTTGGCAAAGCTTGTAAGCTGCAGAGCAGGCGCAACGCTTGTGTGTTCCGCTTGGCCTCTGGCCACGTGTGCTTCCTGCGATCAGGCCTTTCGAAGCACCCGAGGCACCCGATAGATTGGCAATAGGAGAAGAAAGTGTGCAGGCCTTGGTTCTGGCACGTAGAGCTGAGGAGTAACTCTATGCCAGGGCTAAGCTTGCTGCCACGGGGATGGCTGCATCAGTGACATCTCCATGGCGCGTATCGGCATCCTCGATTTTGCAGCAAGTGCTCGCGAAAATTGCAAATCGAGATCGTCATTCCCCGGGCCTAGGCTGCGCCAAATACGCCAAATACGCCAATCACAGCGACCACTTGGCACAGTGGCCCCGCTTCCCACATGGGTGCTGTCGAGCGAAAGAATTTAACCCTAATCTAACCTGCGATAAGGACCACACTAAAGTAAGCTTGTCCACCTCCCGGAATCGCGAGAGAAAACCTTTGGACTTGCGAAAGCACCACAAGGTAGTGCAACCGACGTGATCTACCACAATTCGGACGACACAGCTCACAGTTATTCGTCTGCCGTGTGTGCCGTCGTCAGCCGAAAGCAGACGCAAGCAAACGCAAGATGCATCCTGGAGTGGCGCGATACTGATATGTGGAGCTCCAAGCCTCTAAGGCAGCCTCCAAGACTCCACTGGCATAACTTGGCTTGGCCTTGGCCTTCTTCGCAGCGTTGGTGCCATGTCTTAGTGCTATCAATCCGACTTATCATGCTTCGCCCTTCTAAACGTTCTCTTTGAAGCGTCGCATTTCGCTAGAAAAGCTGCTCCCACTGATGAATGTGGGGTGAACTTGGCTGGGACACGGAGCAGCAAGTGTCGAGTTGGCAGATGCAGACATGTCATTGTAACATCAACATCTGCAGCGCTAAGTCTGCGTGAGTAGCCGGTGGTCCCTTCCCATCAAGCTAGTGCTATGTATCCCACACTTAACGTCACGACTCACCTTGGACAAAACCTAATCATCTGTCTGCGGCTTTATGAAGATAGTCCTCACGGCGGCTTTGACGAGCCCTCCCACTGCTCAACAATGTCAGGCTCTGCTACAGACGTGAGAACCTCTCCGTACCAGTCGCATCGATTCGAGCCTAGATCAGCATGTATAATTGACGCTGCTATCCATGAATGGGCCAATTGTCCGTAGGGTATATTTACGTCCAGCTATGAGATGTAGCGTAACAAGCGCTGGCACGCTTGTGGGGGAGCGCAAGTGTGCTTAAAGGTACTTCCTCTACCAGAAAACCTAGAAGGCATCAGCATGCGAATGATGCCAGAGGTCGACGTCCGTTGAGGCGAATAGATCGTGCGGTTGTTTCAGCAATGTTCACCACAATTCAATTGGAAGGAAATTATTAAGTACCGCTGTGACGATTATCAAGAAGCGTCGTAACGGGTCGAACAGGGTTTGCTGATTTCCGGGTCCGAGTTTTGCTTGGTCGCAATCAGCTCGTAATACTGAGTGCTTGCGTGGCACTTAGAAGCTTTCGGGAGTACATAATACGTTTAGCATGCGACCCGTCGGATGGCTGTGCAAAATAGTAAGGGCTACAGGGCTCTTGCTGGCGACCTGAATGTAGTCCCGCCATTCTTGACAGGCATCTTGGGGAAAATCGAGTCTTAGCATAACAAGCAGGCGTAGCATTTGAGGTGTTCGACGGCTTGGATCCGTCCCCGCAGTCACAAGCTTCTGGTGGCTGCAGCAAAGGGCGCAATATCATCACCCGAAGGACGGCAGACAGGAGACCGAGAGTCGCTTGCTATTCTGCTGGCGTTGACAAATCCGACCTCCTTGGGGTAACACCGGTGCACGGCATCAGAACTTTGTTTGCGACACTCGGCCGTAGAATTTGGGGCCGAAACATACGGGACACGGATTATATAGCACTCTCGAGTACAAGTGCGCTAGAAACCATGTCCACAATCACGATGTGACGAAGAGGCGAGAGCGCTGATATGACATATTTTATTCTATCCTTTCCACACGCGATGGAAGCCATCGGCTAGACGTGCCCCACACCATTGAGAACTCGGCTCGCCGGACCCGAACACAATTGCTCCTACCTCACTTCAAACCTCATCAGACTTTGTTGGCCATAGGCTTCGCACGTCGCGCTATTGCTGTGCCTTTCTCTTCAAATGTTTAGACGTGTTGCGCTCGGCGAAGGCGTCATTTGCTTCACGACGCCGCATAGACTTGCTGATAGTCTTCTTGCGCACCGGCAACTTGGTAGAGCCGCCAGGATGCTCGGCTCCATCATCCTTGGCATCCAGTGCATCAAGAGCATCAGTACCGACGACCGCGCCGTGATCGGAAAATCCTTGATCATCAAGCACGGTATTGGCGGCAGCGTCTTGGTTCGCAACAGTCTCCTCGATGATGGCGTCGGCACTGGCGGCAGTGTTACGCGGGACCTCCTCGCTGGAATACTGCGCCCGAGCAGAATCATTGCCAGCACCTTGCTCTCCAGTGCCATTATCCTCGACGCGCTGCCCTTCAGCGCTCTGTCCTTCAGCACTCTGCTTTCCAACATCGTGCTCTCCGACACTCTGCTTCTCGGTGTCCTGCTTCTCAACATCTTGCCCTCCACCACCCTGCTTTTCAGTATGGCGCCCAATACCACCGGATATGCTCGAAGTAGTTCTGTGTGAGACACCATACGAGCCACTCTCGAGATCAATGGCGTCTCTGCTGAAGACCGGTCCAGTAGGGTTCTAACCCGCAACGGCGCTGTGAGGTATGGCTGTCTCTGCTTCGCTCATCTGAGTCCCGCCTACGTCATTGGCGGTGGTATCGCCCTTCACGCTCTCGTTGATGGCAATTTCCAACACTCGACTGTCAACAACATCGCTTTCTCTCTCTCTTAAGTCTTTGGCTCTCCACTGTCTTCATCTTGAGGCCCACTCTCGGCACCCGCCGCATTGCTGACTTCGCTCGCTTCGAGTGAACCTCTAGCGACTTCATCACTGGCTTGGTCGGCGAGCATGCGATCGCATTCATCCATAAACATCAAGGCATCAAGAATCGCATAGGAGAGCTTCCGGTGCCTGCGGCGCAGCGACTTGGAGTAACGACCGATCTCTGCTCCGCAACCGCCTACAGCGACCTCCTTCTCGAACCAGGTCAACATGTCATCGGCGATGATGAGATGATCCTCTTGAACTGCGATGTCACCATTCAGACACATGCCTGCCAAGATAAAATGTACTTGCGCCTGGTCTAACGGTGCGAGAGCTGGCTTTTCCAGAAACGCGAAGCAGGTATCCGCAGCGAGTTGCCAGTCTTTTGGATCAATCGGTTCTACTTTGATGCGAGCAATGACGCCGACTTTGAACTCGTCCACAAGCTCTGTCAGCTGCCACATGGGCACGTCGTTGGAAAGCTGCTGTCATCGGGTTGCAATGTCTACTTCGATAGATGCCATTGCAAATGCCGGGCGCCTGTTCGTGGAGAGAAGAATGACGGTACGTGGTTAAAATCGCAGTCGACGAGTATGCTTGGCCAGGTGTCGTGCAGCACGTGTCTTCGAGATAATGTCCTTGTGATGAATCAGACTCACGAAAGGTGACAGTGTGTTCTCGTTGTTACCTTGTCTCTGTCGGGTGTCACGATTGGGTGACTGAGGCACTTTGCCGTCCTGGATATTCACTTCATAAACTCCTGGCTGGACACGTAACTTTGCACCTTACCAGCAACCGCACTTTTGCTTTACACGCAATCCTAACTGCAACACCCAACTCATCCATCCCCCTCGAACCCCAATACCTTCACCATCCTCGCTCGGTCATCGTTCTCGTCGCCCTGGACCAAACCTATTTAGCTTGGTCCAGCCTGTTCAGCCAGATTTCTGGGTCGTCAACTCCTGCCACCCCTTCCACTCTCGACCATCACGTCAAAACCCACCAAATAGGGGCGGTTGTCCCTGATCAACATGGACCATCCACGCAAGAAAAACTGCAGCGAGTGCGGGTCCGAGACACTTCTTAGTGACTTCGGAAAAGGACACGAACTCAGCCGACCGTCACGCGAAGAAATGCAAGCAGTGCAAGGCTCCTTAGGACCCAACTCCGCTGCTCAAGCAGTCTCCGCTCCCTCCGTATCCCTCGTACCCTCCACCAGGCACGCACTCCACCCATCCTTCATACGCACCCTTACCAGAATATCCCTCCTACTCCGGATATCCGCCATATTCCCAGCATTTCTCGCAGCCCCCGTACCTGCCGCAATAGCCGCAAGGCTCCTATTCCGGGTATCCTGGCTGTCCTACAACATCTTCCCAAACTCCACCACCCTGGCAATCTGCGGATCCGGCGCAAGTAAGGCAAACACCATATCCAGGAGTCCCGCACTACCCTGGCTATCCCGGCTACCCCCAGAAATCATCGCAAGCCTCGCAAGTCCAGCAGCATCCTGCATCTGGTTATGCCCCCATTTTTTGGTCATCCATCGCAGCTCCCACAACCATTCCATTCGCCCCAGTCGCCACAACTACCGCAAGCGTCGCTGCCTTTCAACTCTGGGCAGGGCATGCAGTCCTCACCGCCCGCATCATCCGCGCCATCCTCGCAACTCGTAGGATACGATCAACAGTCGTTCGCGCCCACAGAGCGGTGTGCTAGGTGCAAGAATTGGAAGAGAGAGGAGGAATTTGTGTCAGCCAAGATGTGTTTGGATTGTAAGGATGAGGTTCCACTGCTCACGCAACAACTTCCCTAGCCGCCACAGCTCCTGCAGCCATCGCAGCTGCCGCAGCCGTCGTTGCCTTCTCACTCTGGAGGGAACCCGCATCCTTCACAGCCTGCACCGCCTGCACCGCCTGCACCGCCTGCACCGCCTGCACCGCCTGCACCGCCTGCACCGCCTGCACCGCCTGCACCGCCTGCACCGCCTGCACCGCCTGCGCCGCCCGCACCGCCCGCACAGCTTGCGTCGCCAGCACTGCCTGCACAATCTGCATCGCCTGTACTGCCTGCATCGTCTGCCCCGCCTGCGTTATCTCCCCAACCCGCAGAGCCCGTTCAAGAGTCGAAAGCGGCCCACAAGCAGTGCTTGAGGTGCGGAAACAAGAAGCAGGAAGAGGAGTTCGCGCCGTTCGCAAGAATTTGCACGGATTGCAAAAAGAATGAACATCTGCAGCAAGCTTCTGGAAAAAATGTGCTACAGGTGCCGATGGACGAAGCCGATAGAAGAATTCCACACCGCTAGGATCTGTACTCAGTGCATAGAAGCAGGTGCGCCACCGAAGGAAGGTGATAAAGTTTGCCCTGGTCCCTGCGGTCAAGAGAAGCCTCTGGGCGATTTCGACAAGCGAATAGACAATATAGATGGGCACACCAGCAAGTGCAAAGCATGCCGTGGAGACGCGGCCCTCAAGTCTACTCTCGCTTCGATTGTCGCTGATATGGGTACTGCAGGCATCAGTATTGCGACCGGTAAGTGCAGATCGGCATCCCTCCCACGCGAGTGACAGAAGAAGCCGACCGCTCGAGAATATCTCACTATCGACACTGCTACGATATGTCGCGCTGCGACAACGAATTGTTGCTACTCCTGCCCTGAGAAGATTCGGTGCACAAGCTCCACTCTCGCCTGCAGGGTAGTCCCGTTTGCACTGTCGCGGTGCTGTATGTGGTAGCCTCATCCCTCGCAGAGATTCGCTGAGTGGTCCGCTTCTTTTGTCACTCGTGTGCATCCCGCCACCACATCATTCGACTTCCTGCGCATGCGTCAAGGTGAACCATAGCTAATCACGTTCTGCAGACGACGACGACGACGAGCAAGACAACGTCGACTTCCAGCAGCCTTCCCTCTCTGATAGGCAGCGCTTTTTCGCCGGCTTGTACTCCGCGCCTGCGAGCGTGGATAAGCGCTACACTCGCGGTCGCAATTCCTGGGATCTCACCAAGGCGGAGATTCTGGCACGGTATGCTGACCCGAAAGAGAAGTATTCCAGAAAGCCCGGAGACACTCTCATACACGCAATCCAACGCGAGGAAGCCGCTCGTGGTATCATACCCATTCCACGACCCCTACACTCAGAATACCACTACATGGGTTGTCTCGCACTTGCAAAGGTCGCACGCAGTCGTGGTTGGGCTGCTGTCCGCACTGCGGAGCAGTCACGGCTGAGAGCGGAGTTCGACGAGGATCGACTGCTGGCGAATCGTGGCTATACTGCGTTCAAAGAGGCAGAGTACGCGAGACTGGCGGCGGAGTGGAGAAGTCAGGTTGCGGACGACGGATAGTGATGGTGTTGCCGGCATGCTGGACGTCGATGACGCCCGGTTGGAACTGGATACAGCTGCACTTGATCTCGATGAAATATTGGCGGGCGGCAACGAAGCAGTCCCGGGATATACAACCGCATCCACCATTAACCCTCGCCGAGCCGCCTCGCGCGAAGACGAGTACGAGAAGCTGATAGATCGAGTGGTCAGGTTCTTGTTGACGCAAGACCATGGCAGCGAAGAGGGCTTCTGGCAGGTCATGGACGAAGAGAAGCAGTCGACTGTTGCGAGCCTCCTTGTGGACGACTTGTCGCTCAGTCTTGGCTTCAAGCATAATCACAGGAAAGCATATGCGCGTTGCCATCCTAATCACGACAAGCCCGCGCACCTTCGGCAGATGCGACTTGGTCAATTCGTCGGCATCACTGGCACGCAGACCGCCTTGGACTCGCTATACTACCTGTTGCACGACGGGAGGACCGTCCCACAGCCCACTTCCGCGCAAGGTCTGCTATGTGGTATTTTTGCACTTGAGCGGTCCCTGGAGTTCATGCAACGCCGCATGTACACGGTTAACACCAGTCTTTAGCAAGATGCGCCTCCTCGTATCACCCACACTAAGATGATGCAGCTGCTCTTTTCGGACTGGGATCCGGATAGGCATTACTACTCTGGCGATACTGCTACTCCGACTCTGGCGTACGATGCCTATAATAGACAGCAGTATGGGTCCTTACTTATCGCAGGTGACGATATTTTCTTTAATGATATGTATGCAGAACTTACACAGGTGATGGATCTGGACGCGATGCAGCTGCAAGCTATCCTCACCCTACTCTATAACAATGGCAACGACCCTGACGTGCCAGTGCACTATCAGCTCGGCGTTGTTCGCAGTGGATATTGGCGTCGTGTCGCAGGTCAAGAGCAGGCCGTGTCCGCCTATGTGCGCTTCGTCAACGAGCCCGATCCCGACCTCACACAAAACCGCCAGGTTGTGCTCTTCATTCACAACAGAACCGCACTAGGCGGTGGTGAGTACAACCACTTCAAGGCTATGGACCACAGCGGAGGGGAAGGGTACTACGATCTGTGCCATTGCAGCGGCGTCACGCTGGCTCGAGCTGCGGGCAAGCGAGATGACCATGAAGTGCTGGCTCTCTGTAACCGGAGCGATATCAGCAAGGTGCCTACTGAATTCGCCTTTGAAGCGCGTGTTCCATACCTGCAAGTACTGCTCACGCTCTTCCGGCGAAGCGGACGGCGGCAACTATTGTACTGGTCTCAGATGATCATCCCACCTGTAGCGAGGTAAATAATCGTCGTAGAGCTCTGCATCACCACACTCCGGACATGGCGGCTGCCAGACTGTGCCGGTGCAAGTGCGATTCTGCTCGCGACAAGGGATACAGCCTTGCCGCACTCGCTCGTCGATAGTCCTCTGTTTTGCCCGCTCATTGAGCGCGAGCCTCGCACCGACATCGTCCTCGCTCTCATCAACGAGGTCTTTATTACCGTGGAGGCCGGCACCCGGGTATTCATCTGCGTCCACACGCATCGCCCACGAAAGCACATCCCAGCCGCCTAGCAGCTAAAGCTCCATCACTACGACAATATGCTGAATGCTAGTCCAAATGCCAACATCCAAGTGGTCCAGTTCTCTGAAGGCATCCGCCCGACTGACCCGGCGGGTGGTTATCTCCAGATGCGCCGAGCACGTTTCGCTATTGCCCGCCATGGCTGCAGAGCCGTTCCGACCACTACTGGCAACCTCCACAATCCTATCATCGCCCAACTAGTTGGCCTCTTCCACGAGGTCTTCGAATACCAGCAGCCGGTTCCGGTTAATCATCCGCATGAGATTCAGATGCTCCTCAACGGCTTTTCTATATTATCTGTTGGCATCCTAGCTTGGGGTAGCCGCATGTGGTGGGACGGCTTCTTCGCCTAGGTGTGCTGTCTAGGCACGCAGAACGGCACGAACCACGCTAAGCGTATATTCGTGATTGTGTTGGTCGAGCCTCACGTCGTTGATGGAGCTGCTGCTTACGTCCTCGAGCACCCGAACCGCACAGCGCGCTTCCCGCGTCATAGGAGTAAGCACCTCGACAAGAAGGGTCTCGCGGACCTTATCGACCGTCTTGAGTTCAACCGCGCGACAGCACTCGGCATCGCGCCGCCTCCGCACCCAGCCTAGACTGTTCAAGAGGCGCACGACCTTGATCTCATGCTAAGAGCATTGCGAGACGAAGCTTCTTGGCGTCAGAACCAGCTTGATCCGACTACCGTACCCTCCGATCTGGAGGTTTCCCAGCGTAACAACAGGCGCAACGACGGCATGCGCTAGATCGCCCATCATCATCAATGCGGCTGCCTTACCGGCAGCCATCCCGAACACAGTGCTGCTGACAGCTGTCTGCAACAGCGCAACGCCCTGCGGCGGCAGTCTTTGACAGTATGGAAGCTGAGGTGGATGGGACGAAATGGTGGAGGCTTCCGACCGTCGCAATGCTCGCGAAACCGAGCACGTGAGCTGTGTCTGAGAAGCATGGGCTGTATCGATAGTTGATGCGGAAGTGGCAGTAGACTTTGTAATAGAAATCCATGTGGCTCAATGTGCAATCCGAGATCTCAGTATCTACCTCAACTTGAGTGCTGGCACCGTTTGCATGATGCCAGTACTTACACGACACTGTCGCCGGACTAAGCACGAATCAGAAGCACCGGTAATGCATGAATTTGATGGCTTTGTCAGCGGTGCTGAGTGCTACGGTAACGGCGCATATATATCCTTATGAGTCCCTCTTGTATGCTCCAGCATAGACCAATAGCGTCTACTTCCCTGATCGCATCACGCGGATATTTCTAAACCCGGGCCCGAAACGTATGATGTCTCGTCGCAGTCTGCCCTCGCGATCAGCGTGGATCTACACGGATGCTGGCACACTTCTACTTGGCACTCGAACAAAAGGGTTGATATGTGCCCAGTCATTCCTTCTCTCCCCGTGTGAATGATTCTGTCGTCTTGCATGGTCACTGTCACCGCACGATGGTAGTCATCTCTGCAAGGTTCCGATCGCAGCACGGCAGGCGGTCATAGCGGGCAGCCCCATCGACTGGACACGCGGCCACCTCGTGCCTCGAAATTATCCCCAGGCAGCGGCAAACGACCTCAAGGAGTTCGGAGATGATTTCGCAGGACGCCTCGCCTGTCGACACCGCTGTTGCGAGAACCGCAAGAGCGCGATTGATTATAGCGCGCCCACAAAGGAGGCCACGCAATCGATCAACGGCGGAAACCTAGCTTTACCTCATTAGACATGGCCTGACAGGGTCAAGGTAAGCCATCTGTGGTCATCGCTCTCAAAACTTTACGTCTTGGCGAATAGCATCGAAGCAACCTCGTCCCAATGCAACACGACGGGTGTAGTGACATGCCTAGCTCTCCGTGGGGCCATGGGTGACATCGCGGCGAGCTCAAGGCTGAGCGTAATGCAAGGGGCTACAGCACACAACAAACATCTCATGACCTCTTCATGCAACAATCAACTTGTTCATATTCTGCACGGAAGGTGTTCTAGAGTTTGTAATTGATCGACCACTGAAAACGCGGCGTCGCGCCACGCTCGATCTCCAGGCACGGTTCCACGTGCTCGCTCAACCCTGCAGGTGACAGTGGAACGCGTCAATTTCTGGAGCTTTACATTGCAGCTGTGACACCTCAGGAAATTAATTTTAGTCGCGTCCACCACCTTCGTGTTTGTTGAGCTCTCTGGATTTCTTTCTCAATGCTTCCGGAGGATCTCTCGAATTGTCCTGTCTGAGATGCCACCATACCTCTGGACCACTCGCTGCATTCCGGCTTTCAGCATTGCTACCGTAACAGTACTACTGATCTTTGCGCTTGTTGTTTCGCCATACGGGAGGGGAGAGAAAGGTCGGCATCATGGCGAAACCACTTGGTCGCAACTGGCTTTGGGGCTGTACCTGGTTCTCCTGCACATCATGTCGATAGCATTCCCTGCACGGGTCTGTTGGTCCATGCTGGACATGAACAGGCGGATGAAGGAAGCTGCGACAGTCATGCCGAATACAAGACGGCGCAGAGTAGCAAGTTTGAAGAATGAAGATGGCGAGAAGCCATTCCCAGTACCGCTTTTCGTCATCATACTCCCCGCCTACAAGGAGGACAATACGACTCTGGAGACTACATTAAGGGTGCTAGCATCCCATCCGCAAGCGCGCCTGTGCTATCATGTACGTGCTCTCATGTCTCGAGAGCTTCGAGTTCAGAACCAAGTTCGCCCACTTACGATTCTCCAGGTATATTTAGCGATGGAAGAAGGGGAGGAGAAGTCGGATTTGAAGGCAGCTAGCCTTGTGAGCACGTTCTCGTCAATGTTCTACAACATGAGCTACACAATCCACCCCAGCGGACTCGATGGTGAGGCACAAGGCAAGAGTAGCAACGAGAGCTGGGCCGCGAAGCAGGCGTGTAGGGACTATCCGGATGCTTCGCGGAAACGTGACATTGTGATCACAGTCATGGACGGTAGGTCGCGTACCAGAAGCGCCTATCTCACACCAGCTCACATCTCCCAGCCGACACTCACCTCAGCTCCCGTTACTTCCAGCAGATCGCACGCCTACACACCGACTGTGCCGAAACAAGCGAGACGACGATGTATGTGCCACCTCTGGTATTCGACCGCAATCTGCATAGGGTGCCTCTCTTCGTCAGGACCGCAGACATGATGTGGTGTGGCGCTGGTCTGTCCAGCCTGTACCAGGGCTCGACAATCTGCATCCCGACTTCAGTATACTCGCTACCCATGGCGCTTGTGGAGGAAGTCAGTGGATGGGACACGGGACCAGGTGCAATTGGCGAGGACCTGCACATGTACTTGAAGTGCTTCTTTGCGCTCTCTGGCAACTTAAACGTGCAGATCGTGTACTCAGCGGCCTCGCAATGCAACGTGCAAAGCGATCTGGTCGGTATCCGGGGCTACGCTGATGGTATTGTAGCGAGATATAAGCAAGCTCTTCGTCACATGTGGGGATCATTGGATACTGGGTTTGCTGTCCGTGAGACATTGAGTATGGTCGAGCGGCACAGAAAGGCAGATCATGTCAGGCCAGAACTGCCGCTGAGCGCGCCGAAGTGAGCAAGTCCCTGTAGTGGTCACTAACAGCCGCTAATGCCGTTACAGCGCCAATTGGACCGCCTTCTACACCAGCACCGGTCTGCACAAATCCCTCATCCCGAAGCAGGACACAGCAGCACCTTACCGCCCTCCTCCAAGGCCTATTCACATGACCAACCTACTCACGATCTTCCACCGCCTCTTCGAAGCCCATTTCCTCCCCACGCACCTCGCCCTAATCCTCGCAACGACTGGCCTCTATTCGCTCGTCCATCCTAGCTTCCTGGTCCCACACTTCCTACGCTGGTGTTTGGACTTCGCCGGCTGGTGCCGCCTACTAGGCTTCACGCTGATGATGTGTTACTTCTATCTCTACGCGAAGTATCATCACTTCTGTGTGGAGCTACGGCAGGAAGAGATGAGACGGGCAGGATTGTGGGAAGACATCGCGGAGCAGGACGGGTTCAGCGTGAAAGTCTTCCAGGTGACTGGTCTGCTAGAGTGTGCGCTGTTCCCCATTGGGGGCTTCATCTTCGGGGCAATACCTGCGCTTCAGGCTGTGATCAGCCATTTGTTCACGGAGAGGCTGACGTACGTCGTGAGCTTGAAGCCTTTGGCGGCGGTAAAGTCGAGAGCAAGGGCAAAGAGCGGAAGTATGACGCCCTAGTCGGATGAAGCTGGCCACGAAGGCGGTATTCGAGTTGACAGATTTCATATGGACAGCGACATGTCTTCCATGGCGTGGAGTGCGCTGGATGCACAGAATAGAATCGGCTATACCGGGGATACTCATAATAATGTCTACATGAACAATATGGAGACGCAGAGCTGTTCACGAGTCATTGGCATGATTACACATCGTTCATACGGTCAATGGTCTACACCTTATCTACGTGTAAGCTTGTGGCCCACGTTATTGCTGACGATCAGCCCCAGAATAACCACCCCTCGAACTCTGCCCTGGATGGACCGTACGCACATCATACGCACCGCCATCCACCGTCTGAGCCTGGTCTCCTCCGTTTGCGTCCCCTTCCTGTCCACCATACCTACGCGCATGCTCAGCAAAGAGTCTAGCCCTCTCTGACTCCTCGACATTCCTGGCATGCTGCGCAGCGTCCATACTGACTGGTGGCGTTGGGGTAAGCGGCCTTGGCGGAGGAATGCCAGGTTGCGACTGGGAGACGATCGGCGGATCGTAGCTGACGAACGCAGGGGCAGAGGCCAGAGGCGGATCCTGGAACGTCGGTGTCGGAGCCCACGAGCGGACTGAGCCAACGTCAAATTGCGGAACCGCATTCGCCAAGGGTGATCGTACATGTGACGTCCTGTCTCTGTGCGGTCTCGGTGTGCAATCCCGTGCAGTGCTGGATCTAGCAGTCTCCGATCTCATAGAGCTGGCGTGGAAGTCTGCTTCGCCACCTCTGCGCGAGTTGCCGTGTCGTCTCGAGCTTCCACCGACTCTAGACGCTCCACCCACGTCCTCGACAAAAATGACTCTCCTCTGCAGCCGCTCAGCCAGCTCCTCCAGACTCCTCATCTGCGCCACATGTATTTGCTGTCCCAGCTCCTCGTCATCCATATCTGGCGCATCACCCTGCGATCTTCTCAATGCCTCAGCAACCTGCGCCTCCTCGTCGGTGCCGAATTGCGCCGTGTAGTCTTCGAGCGAAAGACGAAGCACTCGTCGCAGCATAGCATCGTCCGGGTCTTTCGCATGACGGAGAGACTGTTGGTGCGCGAGAGCTACGTCGGCGGCTTCACGTTCAGACTGTAGATATGTGATGCGCTGATGAGCGGACTGGAGGTCGCGTTCGCGAAGAGCGGCGCGTTGATTGGGATTGAGCTCAGCAGCTGGGTTGGCAGGCGGCGGGACAGCGGTGTAGGACGGCTGTTGAGGGATCGTGGAGGTGGACGCCTGCAGGAAGTGCACATGTCTCGGGTCCACGACAGACGGAGCTACCCATTGTTGAGTGGCTTGCGGTTCAGCTTGAGTGTACGGTGCGGCTTTTGAAGGAGCTTGCGGGTAGCCAGCGGCTTGTGAAGGAGTCTGTGCATGGCCAGCCATTTGGGCAAGAGTTTGAGGTTGCGGGGCGAACTGCTGAGGTGCCTGTGACCGAAGGCTACGATGAGTGCGTTGAGACCCGTGGCTCGAAGGCGCGACAGCAGGGCGCGCTGTGGATGCGCGACTCGAAGTTTTCGAAGGTGCATACGCCACCTGCGAGCTCGTCTTCGGCGCACGGAAGGCTGTCTGCGCTCCACCGTACTCCGACCCGGCATGCTGGCTTCTTTGCGAGCCAGTAGCCGCATGTACAGGTTGCTGCCACTGACCCTGCGACGTCGCTTGTCCAGGGTGCGGAGTATACTGCGGCTGCTGCCCCCCAGCGCCTGTTTGCGGCATGTACTGCGGCTGCTGAGGGTCAAAGCCAGGCTGTGGTATATACTGCCCCTGCTGCGACTGCTGATCGGCCGGCTGATACGCTTGCGGATCAACATACTGGACTTGCTGCTTAGGCGCTTGCTGATACATCTGCGGATCGATCCGCGATGCGGTTCGCCCAACGTACTGCGGATTAGGCTGGTCGGCATCGTAAGGTAATTGCTGATGCTGCATGTCGGGATTCAAATGCTGCTGCTGGTACTGATTGCCTGGCTGGCCATAATGACTTCCATGCTGATTACCTTGATCGTATGCTTGCGGCTGTCCATCTGCATATGCTGGCTGTTGTGCGTGTTGTAGGTCAGGTGCTTGATGGTGTGTTGCTGCTACTTGGTCGAAGTATCCGGACTGCTGGTCGTCCTGTGGTTGCTGTGCGTACTGGCCAGTGTCTGGCTGCTGATGTGGATGATCCATGACGCGAAACAAGGAAGCTTAGACAGGGTGTTAGAGAGGAAGTGTACTTGTTTCCAGAGAGGATGGAGCATAAGAAAGACCTGCAGATCCAACGCGTGCACTGCTGTTCTGGTCAACGTTGACGGGTCAGTACGCAGTATCTGTGGCGTCTTTAAGGTTCGGTCCTCTATTCATCAAATCATTCGATGTTCGCGCTCTAGCAGTTGGTCTTGCTTATGTTCGTTATCGTATGCTCGCGCTACTAAAGTCAATCCTGGTATCATAGGCACGTCACGCCGTCACCTCCCTCAGATTACATCAAGCCTTGCTGTTGATAACCTCCATCAACCCACAAACTCCATGAAATACAGCCCGCGCCTTCTCGTCCTTCTGCAGTCCCTCATTGACTAGACTACCCCCGCCATTTCGTCGGCCCAAGGTATCTGAGTGCCAGCGCATCTTCTCCTTCTTCAGAGCAGCTTTCAACGCGTTCACGTTTGTCTCCAGTACATTCGCGTGATCAATCTGGATGGTCCCGTTAGGCATGACCACCGGCTGAAGCTTGAACGCAAGCAAGAAGAATAGCTGAGTGTTCGCTTGCATAATCTGCTCGGATGACCAGTCAGGCGCAGTGGGGTGGGGTATAGTGGTAGCATCCACCAGGTTCGCAGCCTTGAGCGAGCGCGTAGGATACGGTACGAGAGCGTCGACCGAAGTAAGAGCGCGCCATCGATTGTTGTAGGTCTCGTAGAGGTTGAGTGCTTCATCGGGTCTTAGTGCGTTGGGAAATGTTTGAAGTGGCGGGTCCGGAACCACATTGTACGTCGTGTAGCTTGGTATTGGACCTGGTGCTGGTCCTGTCGAGGTGTACGTAGGGCGGGTGGAAGTGAAAGTAGGGTGCTGTCTCGGTACTGTACCACTAGTGGTGAAGTAGAAGCCATTCGTATTGCTCCTTGCACCCAGATCCGCTTCCATCTGATCAAATAGACGATCGAACACATTTGGCTGCGCGGATGTGCCGAAGCTGCCGAAAGACTGGAATGCTTGGAAGAGAGGGTCGATGTTGGCTGTCTGAGGTCTTGAGTATGTTGCTGAGCTACGTGGCAACGGCACTTGATGAGTATAGAGCTCCGGCTGTGCCCTCGGACGCTGCTGCGGTGCAGTCTGACGAGTCTCTGGTCTCGGCCGTGATCGCCTTGCAGCGTCCCTAGCTATGCGCTTCAGCTCCTCCAGCCGCTGTGTGCCTCGGGTGTAGGACTGCTCGCGCGATGTCATCTCGTCTAGCAAATCTTCTATGTACAGCGACTCGATCATGGTCCGCTGCGAGGCTTGCTGGTACCGCCTCTTGGCCCGGAGGTAGGATTGCTTCTGACGCTCCACAGACTGCTCCAGCTCAATGAGTGCACCATTGATGTACGATATCTCGTCCTCGTCAAGCCTGCCACGTGTGGAGAAAGCGGCCGCATCACTCTCCATAGACGGTACCGAGACCTCTCGCGCGCGCATCTGCGGCTTCTCGTCCTGTCGTCCCCGTGTAGCAGTCCGCTGCCGGCCGTCCATACCTCGAGTGTTCCCTTGCTGTGGTAAACCGCTCTGTAGCCTCGTCCGCAGCTTCCCGAAGACTGAACCCCGCGACCTCGTGTTACCACCATGATCCAACTCGTCCTCAAAGGATGTATTCGAGTCGCTCTCATCACTCTCCTCAACGAAGACAGGAAGTACTGGTTGTCTCGTTGCCCCGTTGATCGTCCGCTGAGCTCGACGTTGCTGCTGCTGCCGCTGTAGCGACATCATACCGTCCAACAGTCCGAGTGCACCGCCCAGCAGCCCTCCTGCCAGGCCGGCGCCAGCATTGCTCGATCTTGTCGCATTGGGTGAGGCGAAAGATGTACTTCCGCCGTTGAGAGCGAATGAGAGGCCAGGGCTGGTGTAGGAAGTAGTCTTCACTGTGAAGTGCATGCCAGAGGGATCAGTCCATGATCGCTGACTGGAGTTCAGTCCCGGCATGCTTTGCTGGTCCTGCCTACTGGGTCTCGATGTCCGCGAATGGGCCATCCCCTCGTGCTAATCCTCGAAACGTTGTCACCAGTCAGTCCTGTGGCATGCCAGTGGCTGCTTAGTGAATGAAAGACATAGAGCGCATCTGCTTTGACACCAGTGCTAGCACCAGATGTAGCCTCGCCGGAGCTCGAAGCTGGGAGCTCGCTTCGTGAGGCCGCCTGTAAAGCTGTCTACGCTCACTGCTCGGGGCGTACAGAAGGCTGGATGTTTGCCTTGCGCGGCACGAGGCTGAGCTGTCAATCCCACTGTGCAACAAATATGTCCGTTCGATAGCAAGTGGGCGAAAGGCAGATTGCAGGTCAAGGCACTTTACTACATAGGAGGCAGGTCGTTAAAGTGGGACTCGCACGTGACTAACTTTCACTCGAACGTTCCCCTACCCTTGATCTCGACTTCGGATGCAACATATGGGAGCACAAATCGAGGCATACCAAAATGTCAGATGCGCAAGGTGGCTACTGTAGTCATGCGCGATCAAGCTGTCCCCCGCGGCTGCATCACTCCGCCTCTTCGGAACGCAGAAGAAGCAAGTTCGCAACCACCTGACCGTACCTCTGTACTCGTCAGGCTACCTTACAATGATCCTTTCCGTCTAGTCATTGTGAGCTTCGTCTTTGTTACATCGATGCATACTATGAGCTCTGCAGCGTGGATGGCAGCGAACCTGGTTTACCGCCCTCTGGCGGCCAAGAGCTTCAGGCTGCTCCACGTCTCGTCTGGGGAGGGCAGCCAACCCATTTACGCCAGCTTGCGCCATGCCGATCTGTCGGACGATCAACGCCCACGTTACGAGACCATTTCCTATGCATGGGGTGACCCAACACCCGTAGCTGAGATCTTGGTGAATGACCAACTTCTGCTGGTGCCCGCGAACACCGAAACGGTACTCAAGTGGGTTCGCCATGTTGACCGTGAACGGGTTCCTTGGATTGATGCGGTCTGTATCAATCAAGTTGACATACATGAGCGCAGCGCACAGGTTGTGTGCATGGGAGGTATCTACTCTGGATCATCATGCAATTTAGTCTTCCTGGGCATGCTTGAAGAAGACATGACTTTCCGGGTCCTCGAAACCATTGATGACATTAACCAAGATGCAAGTTCGGATACAGATGATTTCAGGTCGCTGGGTGCCACACTGTCAAACAATGGCGCGTCATTGAAGTGGTCCGCGACTCCTTTTGCATTCAAAGTCGACAGAGATGCTGAGATAGCATTGTTAGAACTGCCCTTGCTAAGGTACGTCGAACTCCTGTTGACCGCATGGACGCTGATGCGTTGTTCAGACGCCTCTGGGTCCTGCAGGAGGTTGCACTGGCCCCTCGAAACGTAGCTTTGTTGGGGTCCATCGAGCTTGAGCTTTTAGACGTCCTGCGTGCCATCCGATGGGACCAGTATAAAGAGTGGAATATCAAGTTGTCACCAGCGGCTACCGCTGGGCGCAGTTGTGGGTCTCGCCTGTTCGAATTTGTCGACCGCGAGCACGGGTGGTATGCTGGATCGAGCGTAAATATCTCCGATCTTATCCAATGCGGCCACATTTTTGAGAAGACTCAACTTAGAGACGGAGTGTATGCTACCGCGGGCTTATTATCTCGGGATCAAGTTTCCAACTTGCGGCCAGATTACACCAAGCCGTTGGCCGAGGTACTGGCGATTGCAACACGTTCAGCTATCGAGGAGAGCCGGAACCTATGGCTCTTTCGCGATATAAACCATCGCGACGACGACCTTGATTCTGGCGGCATACCGTCCTGGGCTGTACGCGTCGACCGGGAGTGGGACGGCGGGGTTGACGGTGACGGTTTGCCTGGTGATCATGGTCGTTCCTATACTCCCGCTGGAGTCTATCCTATCGACAGGGAAGATGCAAATCTAACGATTCTGCACGTTCAGGGCATCATAGTCGGTAGTGTCGATGAAGTCACGCCGCCGCTAAGAAACGAGTTTGGACAATTCTGCACATTCTGCATACTCTTGAAAGGCTTCTGCAAGGCAAAAGCAGGCTTGTGCGACGTATCCTTTCGTGCAGTTGCCGAAGCACTGATTGCTGGAGACCGTCCCGACGGGACTCGAGCAGATAATCGCGACATTGACGCAGCACAAGAGTTTTTCACCTATCTCAGCGAACCCAGGGAGCCGGCGGAGAGCGCGCGCGCCGAGCACGAAGCAGCGGCATCATGTTATTTCGGCCACGCGAGCAATCGCTGTATGTTCCTCAACGAAGGTGGGAAACCCGGCTTAGGCCCTCGTGTCATGCGCAAGGGGGATACTGTAGCGGCGCTACATGGAGCGCCGTTCCCAGTGGTCTTGCGCAGTGATTTGCAGGGGCGCCACCAACTCGTGGGCCCAGCGTACCTCCAAGGCATTGTGCATTGTGAAGTCGAAGCCATATTCCACGCCATGCGCGATCGAGAGACCGTCTTTGAGCTGAGATGACGGCCGACACGATACATGCACGTGGCCTATCCGCGTCCCAAAGGAAGGCTCGTCTTGTATCCTGCGTTCACAGTAACCTTCGCTTCTCCAGATGTCTGAAACGGTTCAAGTGCTGCTTTCGACTTGGCCGTAGTAGCGCGAGAAATCATCACCGCACTCGTGAGAGACGCTGTAGAGACCGGAGCGTTCAGTCCAATGCAAATCCGATCAGCGTCTCACGGTCAAGCGATTGCACTGAGGCACGTTATAGAAGCAGCGCAGCGTTTCAGACTTCCGGAGAAGCGAAGGTACACAGCAGGTCGAGGGGCCTTTCGCACTATCAATCACACAATGACCAAACACCCATGCGAGTCCAAGGTCGGTGGCCTGTCTGAGGTTTCGTAAATTGCTGCCGCCAAGGGACAAGCGTACGATAGAAAGTGCTTTTCGCTTGCATATATCTCGACATTGGGCGCTTCACGCACTGTCCGTCTCCTGGACCCTCCTCACAGGTTTCAGCCTCACATACTCGTCCCGCCCGATCTGCTCCAGACCTGTCCCATCCCTTCCATCCCGCAATCCCTTCACGACATCATACGCACTCCGCAAGCAGTCATTGACGCCCACACCCTGAATCCAGCTTCCTGCCACGCGGAGCCGGCCTTTGTAGCTTTTCCAAAGCTCGTTATGCGCCTTCATCAGTCGTGCCTCGTGGCCGACAGTGTACTGCGGGATACAGTCTTTCTGGAGGTTTACTTGGAAAGCTTCGGGCTCTTGCGTTATGTTCAGATGGCGTTTGAGGATCGATCTCGCCATAGCTAGCCCCTCCTTCTCGTCGGGGTAGGCGGGCCAGTCATTCCACCAGTGTCCTCCCAGCATAACAGTGAGCTTCGTTCCACGATTGGGCACCGTGTCTTGGACGACGGGTTTCTCAGGAAAGTTATACCACCCAAAGTCATTTACGTTGATCATCCGGCCAGCTTCTCGCTGAGCTCTCAAGACATCCATGTCGGCTGTATGCCACGTTGCGGAATCGGTGTCCATGAATGAGGGTGCGTATGCTGTATCGAAGACTACGCCAAGGGCGCGCTCAGGGTTCTGTTCGAAAGGTGTGGCGCGAGGGATCAAGTAGCCGAAACCGGCAGGGTGGAGGTTTGGCTCGCGGAAATAGAGATTCACTGTCATGACTGTCACCGATGGTGTCTCTGGAGCGATGGTCGTTGTGGGCGGTGCAAGGGCGTTGAGATGATCGGGTGAAAGGCAGGAGACGATGTGGTCGAAGCGTTGAGCTTCAGCGTTGGTGAACGTCGTGATGTCGATGCCCGTTTTGTTCTCGGTCGGCGCGAGTGACTTGACAGGTGTAGAAGTCTTGAACTCCACGTTCTCGCTTGCCCACAGCTTCCTCGCCAACGCATCCGAGAGCATGCCCATACCATCTCGAAAAGTGAACACACTCGTGTCCTTCAACGTCGCCTTGAGCAGCGGATCCCAAGCAAATGCTTTCATCTCCGCCAGAAAGTCCCCTTCCCGCTTTGGCATCTCCAGACCCTCGGTAGCGGACATCAGCATGCCCTTTATGATACTCGTCTGTGTCACTTCGTCCCGATATAGCTTCGGGAACAGACTCTTCGCGCTCAGCTGCTCCACGTCGCCAGCATAGATGCCATGTATGACTCCAGAGAGAATGCGATCGACCATCTCTCTACTCAGACGTCGGGAGAAGAAGCTGGCGATACTCTCATCCGTAATCTTAGCACTCCTGGGCTCTTTGAAGAACTCTTTCAATCCCGACCAGATAGCAGTCGCGAACACGGGCTCTGACATAAGGGTACGGAAGTTCTCCCAGACGCCGAAAGAAGGATGCGGCATGCGGACTAGTCGATCAGGGTAGTACAAGTAACGATTGATCGCAGCTGGCGAGCTGTTCTGGGTGAAGATCGCATCTTTGCCCAGGTCTAGCTCCTGGATCTACATACGACCAGTCAGCCCGTGTACTTTCTCGCAGTTCCTCAAGATAGCGACCATACCAGCCTCGCCGCCAACACTCCATTCTGCGCCGGCCGTAGAGTTCTCGGCCCTCCCTCGAACAAGATCGTCCCATCCTTGACCTCTACCCTCTTACTAGCCAACCATCCTCCGATCCGATCCTTGGCCTCGAAGACGGTGACCTTCGCCCGCGGGATCTGTTGAGTAATAAAGTAGGCTGTGGCAAGGCCAGTGATGCCGCTGCCCAGGACGGCATAGCGAGGACTGTTATTAGTGGCTGCTTCGGAGGCGAGTCCTCGTGACCGTGTCGAGGGAATGAGGCATTGTACGGAAAGGGAGGAAGGGCCACGGAACCGCAGCGATGATGCTGTGGCTAAGGCATTGGTGCGACGAAGCATCGCTGTGCATCGTGGGCGTTAGACATGGTTTACACAGAGGGGGGTGGGTTATGGACTTTGATCGGGGGTGATCGGGCCGAGTGT
The DNA here is from genome assembly GCA_002077065.1 of Cryoendolithus antarcticus. NCBI lineage: Eukaryota > Fungi > Ascomycota > Dothideomycetes > Cladosporiales > Cladosporiaceae > Cryoendolithus > Cryoendolithus antarcticus. The sequence goes on from NAJO01000023.1 coordinate 705,830, forward strand.
AGGCTAAAGTGACTTCACGCGCAGAACACCATCGTGGACTGAGTTTGCTACCATACCAGTCGATTGACATCCGTACAGTCGCACTACATTCGAGTGGCAGTACGAGCTTGCCGTATCGATTGCGACATGGCTGTCGTAACTCACGTTCGTCAAGCTTTGACAGCTCGCCCGCTGAGCCTGTATTCGCACCTCGATGCCCAAGGTAAAGGGATGACTACAGCAGCTGCGTTGTTCGTCTCTCCTTCATGACACGTCCTTTGTGCAAGCACTATGTTTCCCTTCCCAGCCCAGACCTTCCCATATCGCCAACGCCGCGACTTCGCTCGTGCTGCACAGTTGCAACAACTGAGCAGACAAAATAGCGCTCCTGCTGCCAATATTCTGAACAGCATGTATGGTCCTCCACCCGGAGCCTTTTGGCCCGCAGGACTCATGCGACCTTACAACGCGACAGCTCCAGTACTAGCCTCGCCCTTCGCCGCACCTTACACGACCCCAACTCCGTTCGATCCGTTAGCCCAGCTGTTTGATGATCGTCCAACCCCCGTCCGCTCATCAAGCGTCTCATCAGTCAGCTCATTCCGTCAACGTCGCCGCTCCCCGCCGCCTCAGACGCCCGTCACATCGTTCCGAGCGTACCGTCGCTCACCGCCTCGAAGATTCTCCAGGTCTACTTCGCATAACAACGCCTGGCCTCAAGCAGCTCGATCGCTCCACGACTCCCTTAAAGCTGCTGTAGACTATACCGCAACATTCGAAACCGTGTTCGAGGATGATGTGCGCCGCATATTGCTCTACTGCGATCCGGCATTGATTTCACATCTCTGGACCGCGATCATAGATTGGGATGGAGTGGTTCCTTCGGAACGGAAAGAGAATCCAGACGCGAGACCAAGACCCGACGGCGTTGTATTCCGGAAGTATGCACAGCGAATTCTCGAAGTCAAAGAGGACTTCGAAGCTGCTGGCTTCCCCAGCCTGCTAAGGAGAGTCGGCGATGGTGAGGCGAAGCTGGCGCCAGAAGATGTAAGGACGACGATGGAGAAACTGGGAGTCAGTTTAAGGGCGATCGAGAGCCTGTTGGTGGCTGTGAGACATGACAGGAGCAGGTTTGTGGCGCTTGTCAGGGAGCTGAGTAGTGCGCATGGATTGATCTCGGAGCTGAAAGAGCTGTGGGAGGCGAAGAAGGATAGCCTGAGATTTGACGAGAGGTTCAGGAGGTGAGCGCGTGGCAAGACGTGGTGGATGAGGCTAGGTGGTCGCGAGCCCTTTCCAGTCTGAGATAGGTTAGTGATGAACTCATGGAATCTATGGCATTGATCGCCCTACCAAATCTCGTATGCTCCTCGTTCCTCTTCGTAACCATAACTTCATCCCCCACCTTCACCGTCTTCCCCTCACTTCCCGCCTCCAAGAAGCTGTACCTTCCAAAGATCGGGCTATACTTCACCCCCTTATCAACCCGCCGATCACTCTGCATCTTCGCCAGCAACTTCCCACTCTCATCCGTCGCTGGCTTCCCAGTCTCGTAGTCAATGTTCACACTCTTGCACCTGCCACAATTGTGAATGCACTCGATCTTCGCGCCTTCGGCACCGCCTATGGCAATCTCGCCCCAGTAGTCTTCTTCCCACGGCTTCTCGGCGTCGGAGACTATTATGTTGGGGCGGAATTTCATGATATCTGCTTTCATGGGCTCAGGAAAGCGGCGGTGCAGATCTGACATTGAGGCTGAGGAGACGACAAGGTAGGGCGCGCAGTCTGCGAATGTGACTTTAGATTCTTCTGCGTTGTTCGTCACGGACGATAGGATTGAGGTCGCGGTGGAAGTGATGCTCGACAGCCAGCCTGTGCTGCCTCCGGATGCAGGTTGCTGCGTGGTGGCGTCCGCGTGTGTGGACGACATGAGCACAGGCCGAAGGTGCTCGCCTAGGTAGACGAGAATGACTTCGTACCCGAAGCAATCGGTGAACCATTTGCAGTATTCCTCGGGCATCTGATATGCCTTGGTGGGACTCTTGTGCATCGTCACCTCAGTCACCTCCAGACCCTCGGTCGACGGCTCGAGAGGAATCTCCAGTGTCTTCTCCTCGCCTTCTCCAGGAGGCGGCTTGAAAACTACGGTTATCTTCCCATCTTTGGCATTGTAGTCGGAGGGCTGCTGGATCTTAGGAAAGAATCGAGAGCCTCTCGGATCGTGTGCAATGGCCATATTTCTGAGAGTCGGAGTGCCATCTTCGCCCTTCTTGACCTCGAGCAGCATGAATCGCCGATCGTAAGAAAAGCCATGTTTTGTTACTTCAGCCGAGTCTAGGGAATGGGCGCGCAGGCCCTTAATGGGGTAGGTGAGCAGCGCTTCGATCTTCATGTTGAGCGTGAGTATGCCGTGCAGCTCTGATAACGTACGCGATTTTCCCAACACGATATGGAAACTTGTGAAAGGAAACGGAATCGTCACAGGGCGTGAGACCTACATGTACTTCCCAATGACCGTCTTGCGGGGCTTACATCCGACAAATGGAGGGGTTCGGCCAGGCGCTTGTCAAGCTTCGTCGAGGGACGTCTTCAGTCAGCACTATCCATCGCGATTCAAATGTCGTGGCCCTCTATCTGTACCTGCGCGTCCGCGGTAAGTCCTGCAGACGCGACTGGTGCTCTTTGACATGGTGCCCGAGTCTGGTCCAGGAATGCCATTCGCGATGTACTTTCTTGCATCGTGCTCGCTTGGCCATCCCAAGACCTGAGCCAGGTACAGAAACATAGCCGGCCCTCCATAGTTTCTTTTATGGTCCACATGCATGACAGGACCAGTGTCGCGTCGTTGTCGTGGTGCGAGTATGCATGCTGTTTCGAAGATGACCTTGGCGGACAAGGTTGCCTGCTGCACAGCCACCACAACGTCAGCCCCGTCGTTCCTCCCCCACCACGCGATCGTGCCTGCCAAACGGACATGTTCGTAAGTGAAGTGAGATTCGCATCGGGATAGCCGGCTTGCAGATATCACAGGTTTGTCGGCGCTACGACATCGTTGGATCACAGGACACCATATCATAGAAGGCGCGCCTAGAAGTGAGCACAGGCGAGACATCATCCACCACTGCTACGCTATACATCATCCGCCTTGGTCACTGGGCTGCCTCCAAGGCGAACGAAACTGCAGCCGCCTAACCTTTGACAGCGCGCGCAAACTTCCAGCTACACATCCAACTAGAAGAGCATTCGCGGTCCACCTCTCTGCCACAATATCATCGAGTTACTCCTTGCGCAAATCCTCTCGGCATTTGGCGATCACTAGCGCTTGGAGGTTATCCTACTACTCTGGCTGCTGAGCGGAAAACTCTGCTGAGCACGACACCTTGCTCGCGGCCTTCGCGCCGAACGTAGGAAACTCTCTTTCAATATGGACGACCCCAGCAGACTGCGCAGGAAGGACACCACCAAAGGCCCGCCACTGCGTATACTCTCCCTCGATGGCGGCGGCGTGCGCGGCTACTCGATGTTCATCATCCTGCAGGAACTCATGCACCGCATGTTCGTTGAGATCGAAGGTCGCGCGCCTAAGCGCAATGAGATCCCCCGACCGGCAGACTACTTTGATCTCATTGTTGGCACGGGCACTGGAGGTTTGATTGCAATCATGCTGGGTAGACTACGCTTAGACATCGATACATGCAAGGATGTGTATGTGCGCATGACAAGGCGGGTGTTTGAAAGCGACAAGACTATAGGAGGGATTCCTTACAAAAGCACGCTGTTCAAGGCGAGCAAGCTCGAGGAGGCAATCAGAGACTGTGTCAGAGAGCATACGATCTATGAGGATGAGGGGAATGACACCTTGGCGAATGCGACGCCGATGCAACCGGACACACCTACGAGTGCATTCGGCGCAAGCAGTACAGGAATACCCTCAAGATCTCTCAGCCAGAGCAGCCGGTACAGCCAGGTGGGCATGAGTCCTGTCGTGCCTACACGACATTTCGGCGCTGCGAGATGGGGCAACCCGAATGCACTACTGTATGATACTCGGGAGAACAGGACGAAGACTGCGGTGGCGTCACAGCTGAAAGGCACGAGAGCTGCTGGACCGCCGATACTGTTGCGATCGTATGACTCGCGGAAAGAGCCAGCACCGGATGTGAATTGCACCATCTGGCAGGCTGGACGCGCGACATCTGCGATCGGGCTGGCGTTCAAACCGATTCAGATCGGGCAGTCAGTGTACCACGATGATGGATCAGGCAAGTTCAATCCTGCGCCATTTGCATTGGATGAGGCCGTCATCAATGAGTGGCCTGGTCGAGACGTGGGTGTCTTCGTGAGCATAGGCACAGGCAAGCGACCTGCAAACAACCAAGCGCAACAGCATGAGTGGTTCGAAAGCTTCATTGGCGGCTCGATGGGCGAGTTCGCGGAAGCGCGAAGGCGACTAGCGCAGAAGATCGAGGGGTGCGAGGAAACGCACGGTTACATGGTCCGGGAACATCTGACTAGAAGACAAGTCAACCCAGAGAACTACATCCGGCTGAACGTCGAAGTCGGTGTCGGCGAGTTCGGTATGAACGAGTGGAATCGATTGAGCGATATCAGTATGAGCACGCGAACGTATCTTGGAAGACCAGAAGTGCAATCAATGGTTTACAACGCTTCCATGCGACTGGCGAAGATCCACTTCGCAAAGGTTCGCCAAGAACGCGCTGAAGTGCGACGGAATCTTGACGGTCCAGGATCCCTCACATCTACGCGCCACAGCTGGCAGAACTCATGGGATCGACCGCAATCATCTGGGCCACCAGTGCCTCCACCTGCGAATCCCATGGCGATTGAGCTGCCAGGCAGCGAACCCTACACTTCACCCACAGGCGGCCGAGGACCAGGTCAGCCCTACGAACACAGACCCAGCATCGCAGACCAGAAGTACAGCATTATTTCCAGCGACGAGTACCCCGAAGCCGTCACCACGCCCATGCAATCCCAGCGTAATACCTCATCACCTCACAATCCCGCATCGCCCTACACATCACCCACCTACGCCCCAGTACGCCCTTCGATCGGTCAAGAGCCTTCCCCTCGGACGAGTGGCGAGCATCGAGGCGAGTACTGGCGCGCCGAGCCTCCACCACTACCGCCTAAGACGCCTCTGCAGGAGATTGGTCCGGGGCAGGGATATGGGCAGCATGGTCCGCGGACATTCGTTGGCATGGATCTTGGGTCGCTAAGGCAGGCGCTGCCGTATCCGGATACCGAAGGGCCGCCACCGGTTGTGAATATGAGGAGTAAGCCGACTGTGTCGAGATGAGGGTGTAAGTGAAGGTTGGAGATGAGAAGTGGGTGTAGGTAATGTTATCCATGAATGATGTCTTCACGTGCTGTCACATGCGCGGCGGACTTCATTGCACTTCACTTCGGTCTCTGCATCCGCTACACTTTCGGCTTTCGCTCACTTCACTATAATGGCACGTGCAATCTGCTCAAGACTGATCAAGCTCAGTGTAAGGTGCATCTACTACACTAATTCTTCAAGCCTGTGACTTGAACATCCTACAGCCCCTCCGACGACATACAGCAAGCTGAGTGACATACAGCGACCTCGACAAGATAAACAACCTTCGTCATGGACCATGCACAGCTCGTGGGGTACGCCGAGAAGCGCATCGAGGACTGTGATGACACTGGAACTCCCGTAGCAAAGGACAAGGCACATGAAGAGTACCTTCGCGAACACGTTAGGCCTGGTCGTTCTAGCAGGAGCATCTTCCAGGAGGCGATGAATGTTGGTACACTGAGGCACGATACTCTGCCACCGTATGGCAGGAGAGGCAAGCAGGAGTACTAGTACAGACGATCAGATCGCTTTGAGGATCGCGAAGAGTTTCGGGAGTTGAAGATCTGTGAGCATGGCGTCGGGTGACTTTGCGTGTCACGAACTGATCAACGAAGGAGCGACTGAGAGAAGCAGACTGACGTGGCGAGGCTGCAGCGGAGAGGTGCCTGTGTGGCTTCGGCATAGCCAATCACTACGCGGTGTCGATACGATGTCCTGCAGATAGAAGACTTCAGCGGCTTGCCGCCCTACTATAGTCAATCTGTACGGTCTTCCGGACCATGATCCTGTCCGACCCATCGCTCTCAACACTCCCCGTGTCAACTTCATCGTCTGCCCGCCGATCTCGATGCGTGATGTTGCTAACAGTGTGCCCCTGTTCCGGATTCAACTTCATCGGACTCTTGCCACGTTCGTGGATGGGGGCCCGATCCCATGACCGCTCTTGCGAGTTCTGCGTATGCCGACTTCGTACAGTCTTCATCGCGTACGAGCTCTTACCCTTCGTCGCTGACATAGTGCCATTCGAGTCGACTTGCAGTGCTGTAGTGGCGAGAAAGCCAGTGTTGAAACTTCGCAGGAAGATGTGCATGCAGGGAATTGTCGCGGCCATGAGTGAGGCGTGCATCTCGAGCTCGGTGTAGATGGCTAGTAAGACGTATGTCCACGTGATATCGGCGACGTTTCCTAGAGTATTGCGGAAGGCGTCGAAGCGGAGAATAGTGAAGACAATGACACTGTATCTGGTCAGCACACGGAAGCAGTGATGCGCCTAGGGACTTACGGCAGGCGGAATGCGAAGCCCGTGACGACCGTCAACTTCGAGGCTAGAGGCATCTGTAGTCCATAGACCAGGAAAACGGGGAAAGCCATGAAGGCGAACTCGACGAGACAGCTCACTGCGCCTATGCCTGTCCAAGCAGTGATCTAGTGCGTTGTCAGCTACTGTTGCCCCGCCCATCAACAACATGTTTTGTATACCAGATGCGATGCATCCGCTGGTCTGAGAGTCCACGGTGTCGGGAATTTCGGGCGAAGGGATACTGCCAGAAGTGAGGCAACGCTCCAGATTCCGACAAAAGTCATTAGGATATGCGCGGCCATGATAGTCCTCGGCACGCTGGACAGCCGATACAGCAGCAGCGAGACTGCCAGCTTCGACGCCGAGACTACGCAAATGAACAATAGATCGCCTGTGTAGATAGCCTACAGTGTGGTCAGCAGCGTCGCCACCACAAGTTTATCATGTGCTCAGCATCGCACCTTCTCCATCTGCTCCAACGCATGCACTTCCAGTTCTTCACTGTGCCGGCCCAGTCCATGGTAGACGGCTCTATACATTGTGACACTCTGCCCGACTGCAAGGAGCTGCGAGGAAGTCAGCGTTATGCGCATTCAGTGACCCGCGGCTATACTCACACTGCCAATCACAGCCGCTGCATCGTCCCATCCGACAAGCTTCTTCCATGGCCATCTGATTGCCAATCGAATGATCAGTAACAGCACCGTTCCTGCCAGCAACAGACTCGTCGCGATCGACACGAGAGCGCCGTGATTTTGTTGCGATATTACGTGGCTCCACGTCGACTCAGCGCCTGTCGGGTTTGATCCTGTCGCCATTGCGGTCTACACGAGAAGCGATTGTCCAGGCGGTTGAGCTTCAATTTCTCAGTGGTCATCGGAACGCTGAGATCGACTTCGACCGCTTATCGAGTAGACGCGCCAGTTTTGTTGAACAGAAGTTGTTCGAGATTTTGTGAAACTCCGCTTGCACAACAAGGCTGATAACAGCCATTGAGTCACCTGACGACGATCAACGCAGTCGCTCTCAAATACGACATCGCATCGCAGGGGACTGACTGAGCCTGCAGGAACCTGTTCGATCAGCGTTGCAATCGACAGCTCCCGATCCTGCGGCAATTGGTTCGAGCCTCGCCAACACTGAAGACGCTGCCGCCAAGCGACGATGGCCATGGTCGTGCGTAGTGCAAGATCGCAGCAAATTGTGATCCTCTCGATGGTACGTTTCTGTCCATGCAACATCCGGAGTGTCTCACCGAGAAGCCGTGCGAGCACTGGGCGGATTGCTGTCAACCCCAACCAAGGCGCCTCTGTGCCACACATCTACAGTTCAAGCCAATCAACTCGGACAAGCTCGAGCGTCGCATCCTTGTGTCCTTTCTGCGCCGCGCGCGTGAGGCACTACGGTCATGCTGCATATGCCAGACTGTGGCAGTTCCATCACTCTCACGCAATGGCGATACTAGGAGGACGTGTACTACACCGACGCTGCGCCAGATGCTAAATCGCTGGTGATTGCTGTACGATCGGTCGACGCTTTCCTGGTCGATTCGCCGAATGCATGGTCATATGAAGGCGCCCCGCGCAGCCTGAATTTGGTTAGGGAGGCTGTGTGAGAGAGATGAAGTCTTGCAAAACTCCACCTTTTCGCGGCAGCAAACAACTGCCGGTGTATGCGGCTTCTCCCCACGGAAGGTCCGCACGGCTTCCGATAGTTGGTGAGGTTCCGCGACTGACATCCCTTGTTTACCTCACGCCTTTCTTGACTGTGAGGCACCGTGGCTACCTGGGAGAGAAACGCATCTATCTACGCCGATGAACAGACGCCGTGTCAAACATACCTCACAACTTGTGCGGTGGTTTCCAGCCTAGATCTCCCGATCCTCTCATCATCAGTGCACACTAGAGGTCCCCCACGACCCAGCAGAACGGCTCGCGCTACCGCGGCTGGGATGTCCGGCGCACTATCTGCAAGCCTGCCTGCATTCAAGATGCCCTGCAATCGACGATAGCGCCTAAAGTCGCAATCCTAGAGGGTCTGACCAAGTCCGAGGCATTCTGACGCAGCATCCCATGATGCGCTGGAAGGCAACTTAGAGTGAGCAATCGAATTCCCCTTCGGTAGCACGCCGGACGGTGTAAGCATTGTGTATGTCTCTCGCTTACCTGCAGAACGCGAGGGTCAAGTAGCCGTACTCTTGTACGATAGAAGCCATGTCGAAGCCTCGTCGCTGCAGTTGGTGAGGATTCGGGACATCTACCTGCCACCTCTACTTCGCCATAGTGCGGAAATCGTACTGCTATAGGGATAGCTCCTGTCTACCGAGACGAGCTGCACAGCTGCGGCGTCCGATCCCTGTAGGCTCCTTCAACCCACATATGGGCGCTCCCTCGAAAGTAGTTCGAAGCAAGAACGGAGTACTAGGCTAGTAGTGCCGGGATAGCGGCTTGCTGTCGCTGATGAGACCGACAAGCTACGAGACCTCCAAGTCGCGCCTTCCTCGCTCCGTTCGTTCCTTCCCATTAGTCGCCGATCGAGCTGTCTGCTAATGGATATTATCGGTCACTCCACTACTTATACTTGGACAGTATTGTATCTTATATCACCCAGCGATCGTCATCGGAAACATTATGGACTTCAATGCTGGCTATGACCATGATGAGAAGCAAGTCAGTATGGCGACAGGAGCATACGAAATGCAGAATGCACCGAAGACAAATACGCACTTTCGTCTGCAAGAGACCAACGCTCGCACGCCTGAGTACCAAGGCGCCGACCACACCTACAATGATCAGACCGACATGCGTCGGTTGGGCAAGAAGCAGGAGCTTCGCCGAAACTTCAGATTCACATCCATTCTCGGGTTCGTAGCTATCGCTATGGGCACTTGGGAAGTCATACTGAGCGCCACCGCGGCCGGATTGACCAATGGAGGAACAGGTGGAATGATTTGGATGTTTGTGGGCAGCTACATTTGCTTCGGTACCATCGTTCTGAGTTTGGCAGAGATGTCGAGTATGGCGCCCACAGCAGGCGGGCAGTACCGTAAGTGACACAAGTTGTTGTGGATCGCGTGCAAAGCACTGACTGTGGTACAAGACTGGGCTTTCGAGTTTGCGCCTGCGAGTCAGCAGAAGATCATCTCGTACATCTCAGGCTGAATGTCCACGCTGTCCTGGCAGTGTGGTACATGCTCTGGGATGTTTCTGCTCGGCATACAGATACAAGGTCTGCTGTCTCTGACGCACGAGAATTACAGCCCGAAACCGTGGCAGGGCTATCTCTTCGTCATACTGATGGTTACGATCGGGCTGGCTTTCAACACTATCCTCGCCAAACAGCTGCCCTGGATTGAAGGCGTCATTCTGGTACGTTGCCTCGTGCCTAGTAGTATGCTGTTGTAAAGCCTGCGATCCTTGAAATCTGACCAAACGCTCCTCCAGGTCTTCCACATCTTTGGATGGATTACCGTGCTCATTGTCCTCGGGATACTTAGCCCGAAGAACAACGCCACCCAGGTCTTCACCAGCTTCCAAAATGAGGGCGGCTGGGGCAGTATCGGATTGTCCATGCTCGTCGGCCAGGTGACTTCGATCTATGGACTTATAGGCTCTGATGGCGCCGCCCACATGGCTGAGGAGACCAAGAACGCCTCCATGATTGTCCCTCGCACCATGCTCTGGTCGTACATCCTCAACGGCGGGATGGGCTTCGCCATGCTAATCATGTACTGCTTCTGTCTCACTGACGTGACCTCGGCACTTGATCCATCGATCAATCGCAGTGGCTTTCCGTACATCTATGTCTTCCAAACTGGTACTGGATCAACTGGAGGCGCAGTAGGGTTGACCAGCATTATCCTCATACTCGGCATTGCAGGAGCAACGTCCTTCTTCGCGTCAACCTCTAGACAGACCTTCGCCTTCGCCCGTGACAATGGTCTTCCTGGCTCGAAATGGATCGGCACAGTCCATCCTACGCTTCTGATCCCGCTCAATGCCATCTTGGTGACTTATGGCTTCACAATCCTGCTTTCCCTGATCACACTTGGAAGTACCGTCGCATTGTAAGTAACCTGCTCGATTAGTGTGGTCTTGAGACCTCTGCTAACATTTAGGACAGCAATGCTATTATCTACCTTCAGCTACTCGCGTTGATGGGCACCTACGCCGTCTCGATTGGATGTGTCGCACTGAAGCGTCTGCGAGGTCACCCTTTGCCACCATCTTGCTGGTCACTTGGCAAATTTGGTCTCCCGATCAACGTTTTCGCTTTCACCTACGCATGCTTCGCCACCATCTTCGTCTGCTTCCCAGTGTACACGCCCGTCACGCCACAAAGTATGAACTGGGCCATGGTCATGTTCACGGGAGTATTGGTCAGTGCCATGATCTACTACGTCGTCAAAGGAAGGAAGATGTATGAGGGACCTGTGGTGTTTGTGCAGCCTATCGAAGACTAGAGGGATGTGGTGTTTTAATGCATGGCACAAAGAGCCTTGCGACGAGCGTTTGATATGCATATATCATGTTTGAGGACTAGCACAGTCCAGACGCATTGTACGGACCCGACGTTGACTAGCCATCTCAATCCAAAGCTCATCTGCCTTACTCGCCCGCGAGCGATACGTTCTTGTACTTTCATATATTTGTGAAGCTAACAATAAGTCGCTATATCTCGCAGATTCCTTACATGTACGTACGAACTCCTGATAGTCCTTAGAACAATCCAGCAAGCACCCTAACGTCCTGGACAAAGCGATAATGCGTGAGACATGGCTTTGGTTGCCTTCACAGACTGCAGGCGGACAGCGCAAGGTGATTGATCACACCCACTCATGCATATCTGATAGGAAAGGTCTCCATCAACCGGCCCTCTCGACACCGCAGCGACGACATGGCTACCCAGACTCCCGCAAAAATCATCGGACTGTATGGTCTACCTGGCATCGGTAAGACTACCCTGTTGAATCTGCTCAAGGAATTGCTACCTCACGATGCTTTCGCTTTTTGTGAAGGTTCCGAGATGGTCGCCAATGCTGCTGGTGGCTCTCTCGATACCTTCAGAAATGCCGACGGCAACACGAACAATCTGTTCCGCACTCAAGCAATTGCCAACATCGCTAGCGAGTGCACCGCGAGTGGCAAAACGGGCATCGTCACTGGGCACTACTCCTTCCTGAACGCCGGTGCAGAATCCCCGGGTGTCGTCTTCTCAGCAGCGGAAACTCGTCACTACACCCACATCATCTATCTCTCTGCCAGTGGTGAGGAGATCGAGCAGCGGTGTAGAGATGACGCTCGTGCCCGGGTTCCTCTCGCGGCCGCAGAGATCAATCGCTGGGCTGCAAAGGAGGTCAAGGAACTGGAGCCTATTTGCTACCGTAATCGGATCTTGCTATCCGTTCTGCGTATCGAGCAGATGTCACCAATTAAGGTTGCCGAAGTGATTGCGTCGCTCATTCAGCGCTTCCATCTACAGTCGCCAGCACTCAACGAGCATTGCGTCACCACGGTCATGAACGAATTTCTCTCCAAGCAATCTGCCACTTTGCAAAGTGTGTTTATTTTTGACGGTGACAAGACCCTCCGCGACGAGGACACCACTGAGAGCTTCTGGCGTAACAAACCGACGCCTTGAATGCCAGCAAAACTCCGCTGAACCCAGTATTTGACTTTGCCGGCTACTCTGACTGTGCATTACGGCAAGCGGCTCAGCTATACCGTGAGATTGGATCGAGTAGCTTCACTAAGTACTGTGCGGAGGTCACTTCAGAAACGCATGTCGTGCCCGAGCTTCGCAACATCATCGCCAGTGTCGAACAGCACGAGCATACTGCAGTTTTCGTAGTGACATCCGGATTACGCAGAGTTTGGGAGGTCGTTTTGCGCGGGCTTGTGGAGAACATTGATATGATCGGGAACAATCCTTTCGATGAAGCCGGAAGTGAGTACGTGGTGACGCCCGCCACGAAAGCTGATGTCGTCGCGCAGCTTCAAGACCAGGGCCTAGAGGTCTGGGCGTTTGGAGACAGCCCACTCGATCTGCCCATGCTGAAGAAGGGTGATCACCGTGTGGTCGTTGTGGGAAAGGCGGCGACAAGGAGCCGCAGTATAAAGAAAGAGCTTGCGTCCGCTATCGAGGACGGTTCTCTCCCTGGCATCGCGCGACTGCTTTCGTCGCCTCAGGATTGCAATATATGTCCATCACGTCTCAGCACCGCGATGCTGCCCAGCATACACAGCGCAGACATCACCAAAGTCTTACACGACTCGCCACCTCGCTTCCGGCTCTACCACGCTACCGATAAATCATTAAGCAAACTACTTCGTACTCCAACGCGGATTGCAACCTACCAAGGCCCATCTCTACGCAAGGCACACGAGCAGATTGGTCGCTACCTTGCCACCGAGTACGTGTCCGAGGTGCTCGGCCTCAGCGAGTGCACTATGCAACGTACATGGGAAGTTGGACGTTGGTCATCGTCTGCAACACGAGGAACAGATCCTGATCGTACCCTTGATACGTGGGGGCGAGCCTATGGCTATGGGTGTCAGCAATGTTTTTTCAGAGGTGATGTTCTTGCAAGCCAAGAGTCCGGCAGATATGACACTCAAGCATCTTAATCAATGCAAAGCAGTCATCCTGCTCGCCTCTGTAGTCAACAGTGGCGCTTCAATCGCAGAGTTTGTAACGCACATCCGTGCTCGCCGTGTGTCGGTGCCGGTCGTGGTAGTGGCAGGCGTGGTACAGGCTGATGCAGTGCGTCCGGGAGGTTCCATTCGCAAGATGGCGCTCAAGAACGATATTGCTATTGTCGCACTGCAGTTGTCAGACAACAAGTACACGGGGAAGGAAGTCACTGATACAGGGGCACGGCTGTTCAACACGACAGCGCTTGAGTCGGAGTAGTATTGAGGTCGTGCCGCAGACAGCCATATCATAGACTGAATACTCGTACTACAAAGTGTACACAAACTCCGGGTTCTCCCTGTCAGTAAGATCCAAGAACTCTTGGTTTTCCAATTTGACGTAGCCGGGCTGTGCTCGCAGCGTTGCCTTTTGGCTGTTCTGCCTCCGACAGTACCAGTAAATGAAGAACATGTCAACGAGACACACCGCCCAGCAAGCAATTATTGTAATTTCCGCCGGAACGTAGCGTGGTGCATCCTTGGGTCGGAAGACCTGGAGAACGTGAGTAAGGTCGGTAAGCAAAGCGCGGGAAACAAATATACCTGAGGTCCAATTATGTTCCCAATGCAGTATCCAATGAGGTACAGTGCAGCCACCGTAGTCTTCTTCGTATACCCAGCCACATTGCTTGCAATCAGGGACAGGAAGGCCACGAAGGGTGTTGGAGAGGCTTGAGTGAGATAGTAACCGGCCAGTCTACCGCTGTTGCTCTTGAGCGGCAGACCGACGATAAGAGCCATACCCAAGATGGCGATTACCAGGCCAGAAGTAGCTATAAGAATGCGGTTCTTGTAGCGATCACCGAGGTAGCCGCAGACTACGAGGGCGACGACTTCGACGATGCCGCCTGGTGTGCCGTAGAGGAGGGACTGCTCGGAAGTGTAGCCGAAGGACGTGATCAGCTGGGAGAAGAAGTTCGATATTCCACCATTAGGGATGTCGGCAACAAGGGCGTAGAATACGAAAGCCCAAGTCAATGGATCGATAAGTGCTTCTCGTAGCTGATACATCTTGAAGTGTTTGTTCCCTTTGGTCACGTGATCATCAGTAGATGTTGTATCTAGTCCGAGGCCTATGAAGTACTTACCGATGCCCTGCTGGTTGATGCGTACACGCTCAATTGCGAGTATGCGGTCGCCCTTGCTCAGCCATCGAGCGTTCAGCTGACTGTCCGGAACAACAAACAAGAAGATCACCCCGATGGTTGAGGTCAGCAGACCAATGAAGAGGAAGACTGACCCGGCGTCAGTATCGTACCGAAGTTGCGCAAGTCGGACATGACTTACCGATCTTCCAGCCAGCGAGCGATGCTGGATGCTGCGTGGTGCCTTTGCTGATGGCATACGCGACGAGGCCGCCGAAGATCTGTGCCCAGCCATTGAATGAGAACCAAATGCCTACGCGAGTACCTTGCTCTGCTTTGGTGTACCATTCTGTACTCGGATGTCAGTATCGCATACATGAGCTCCTCGCTCCGGACACAGCATTGGAGATACTGGGAGAAGTCAGTCGAGATCGTCTAAGTGTGTGTTCCGAGGCACTCACCTAACGAGATGTGAGTAGTGCGAAGCCAGGCGTAACAGCAGCCTATAATCGTCAGTCACGAGTCAATTGAGGACTGGGATGTCAGCTTACCTCGAACACGCCCAGGAAGAAGCGCACAGCAACAGCACCAGCGAAGTTGCTGACTGCAGCAAAGCATGCAAGCGTAGCGCCCCACATAATCACGTTGAAAGAGCTGTACTTGCCCAAAGGCAGGCGTTGCAGCAGTCGATTTGTTGGGTACTCCCACTGTATAAAAATGTCAGCAACGAACGCGTAGCAGATCGACAGCAAATGCAGGGTCTTCATACTGCTATGTAACCGAAGTAGAACATAGAGCCGAGCCTGTTATCGCGGAACGAGTCAGCGGTCGTCACAATACACTTGGATCAGATACTGCGCTCTTACCATTGGTAATTGTCACCCACGAGGCCAATGTCCTTCTTGATGCCCATGACGGATGCGTAGGATCTAAAGTAACGTTGGTAAGCATGGTAAGGTTTCTAAATTGGGTATTTTCACGGACTTACATGCTAGTCTTGTCCAGATAGTTCAAGCCATAGACCACACACATGATCTACCAAAGTCCGAGTCAGCCTCAACCTCCCCGACCTGCTACGTCAGCTCCCCGTAGTGCGCTGAAGAACTACTCACAGGCATCAAGTTCCAGTCAATCTTCCTCAGCAGTCGTTTGTTCGTGGCCTCATCGAGCTGTAGCACCTGCCCGTCGTGACTAGCAAAGGCCTTCAGCGCCTCGTCGGCATCGTGAGAGTGCTTCAAGATATCTTCCGGGACGCTGCCACGACGAATAGCATCTGCAAGAGGAGATGGCAACGCCTTTTCGACTTCAGGGTCAATTGAACGTTTCTCGGCGTCTGGTGAGTCGGCCATGATAACCACGCGTCAAATGATAAGCTTGAATGAGTATCGGAGATTCAGTTGGACGAGCGAAGTCAAGCAGACAGCAAGGAGATTAGAAGTAACGCTGTTACGAGGAATACTTCTCGTGAGTAGAGATGGAGTGGAAAACAAATACAGCAATACTATACTGTCAAGCTTCAACCTTATGACGGCGAGGCTTCCGCATCATGTCGCCCACATCACAATCATACGCGATTGATCTGAGCTGGGGTCCAGATAGGGCAGCTCGAACGGTGACGAACGGGTGAGGTTGACGCGATAAGTGCGGAGTCGTGCTGGTTGCATTGCATCGGTGTAACTTCGATGCGGTGCCGGGCTTGGCGTGGGAGCTTCACGCGGAAGGGGGAATGGGCGCGCTGTGTTGTGGGAGGATCGAAGGGATTTAAGGTCGGAATAGACATGGATGGGATGAGGCACAATTGTGCAGAGATGTTCGTGGAATTGATTGCACTGGGAAGTGAAGGGCGGTACAGAGCGAGTGCAGGCACTTGCTCGGTGAAGTAGCCAAGACTGCAAGATCTCACGGCACGCTTATCAAAAGCCGAAACAAATGCCTTGGATCGATCGATGCTGGGCGTTTATATGTCTGTATGATACGCATCTGCCATGCACAGCCCGAGGGCGCCTCAAGTCAGCGCCAACAACGGCCTGCTATCGAGAAGGCTAACCCTGCCGGCCGAACACCCTGATCCTCTTCACGCCTCCATCAGGTATAATGACCATCTTCACAAAGCCATACTTCTCCCCTCCACTCTTCAGCAGCTCTCCCTCGTATTCATGCTCCTTGTCCGGGCCGGTCTTTTGCGGTGCCAAGATCTCCACCCACCTCTCACTCCCGCCCTCCGGCAAGCCCCCTTCAGCAGTGGCGGCGAAGACCTGTACCTTCTGTGGGAAGTTGCCTCGAAAGTGCGCAGTATCCACCACTACCTTCTCAATAATCCCAGCCGTCCCAAGTTTGATGACCACCCAATCCACATGCTCCCCTCTCGAGCGCTTCGTCTCCCAACCATCGCCCATGTCGACGCCCCGACCAGGGAGGAGTAAGTTGTCTTTCGTGCCGAAGTGCTGGTCTGAGCAACTGACAGCCACGCCGCCGTTGACTGTAGCTGCCAGGTCGAAGACTGTAGAGAGCTCCTGGGGAAGGACAGGGACAACGGAGCCATACAGGCGGAATCGCGCAATGCCGCCGTCGGGGAACATTTGTAGGCGAACGTGGGTGTATGCCTTTTGCCTTGCGCTCTCGGGTAGTAGCCAGCCATGGCGTTGGCTAGGGCCGCATTCTTGCTTCTCCAGAATTGCTTCCCATCCTGCGAAGTCCTTCTTGCCTGCTTCCTTTTCTTTCGCCTCGTCCGTCACGAAGCAGCCCTGTACGCCTACCTCTGGCGCCTGGTTTCCGCTGAAGCCGAATGTGTCCACTTCAATGCCCTTCACCTTCCCTGAAGCCACGCCTAGCTTTATGACTACCCAGTCGAACTCTTCCGGGTTATGCCGCCGTGCCTCCCAGCCATCGTACCAGGCGCCGGCGAATGTGAAGACGCCGAGTTTCCGTACTGGTGGTTTGGGGTTAGTGAGGTTCGAAGCTTCGGCGAACCATTCGTCGGAGAAGGAGAGGATGCGAGAGGAGAGTGCGGAGGATATGAGGTCTGTACTCATGCTGTCAGCAAAACACCAGGCTGCATGCGTCACGGGAAGCGCGGCATACCTATACTGTCTGATTTGAATGTTTTGTCGATCTCGTCAGCGGGCACAAAGGTGACCTTGTCGTCGGACTTGGTCTTCGCGGTGGTGAGATGCTCAACCGCTCCCGAAGTGAGTGCTTGGATTTCCATGCTGATGTGATTGTATTAGCTATGCTATGCAACGTACTGTACTGCTGAATTGGTCACCTTATGTCGACGCGGGCACTGGAAAGTCCAGCCGATAACGCAATGTGGGGCCTGCTACACGCGGAGCTGGCCGATGCGCCGTGCAGCAGTCTTTTGGTCGTGAATAACGGACTGTGGCGGGCTGCATATGCTTCGTGAAGTTGATGCAATCATTGAGACTGCCATTCATGGTCCATTCATGGGTGTTGTTCGATTGCGGTCATCTCGTCGTCATTCTGACCGCCTCATGAGCTATCACTCCATCTCGCATTTTCGTATACGGACCCATTACCATTCCCAGGATCGAGCTTGCTCAAGATCTCGGGAGGCACAGATGGCACGTAGTGTCTCTCCCTCTCCCTGTTCATACCACCAAAGCCAGCGCCATAGCTCACTAGCATGTCTGTCGATGTCGGAAGATGAAAAGGCAGCAAGAGTGCCGGGTTCAGCAAGTTCGTTTCAGGCACGACGTCGTCGTCTGCATCGCCGAAAGCACCATCGCCGCCACCAGGCGACATGGGCGTCGGCGGTGCAGTGCCATTCTTCGTCGGCGAGGCCGGCGGATCGGCCGGTGTCTTCGAGCGAGTCCTGACTTCCTGGACGTGTCTAAGCGTCGGTCGTGACAATGTCTTCTCGCCGACTTCTGCGCGGTAGTGCTTAACAGCGTGCAGAAGCTGCTTAGTAGACAGATTCGGCAGCTGCTGAAGTGTCGCTTCCATAGCGTCCTTGTCCTCGCCAATACTCGAGAAGCACTGCAGCCACTGAAGCAGCTGCACTACCGGCGCGAGATGGCGTCTGGCTGCATCAACTGTGCTTTCGCTCACGGGTGATGTATTGTCGTCATGAGAGAGTTCAGGCTGCCGATTATTAGTCCGCGCCCAGTCTTCGAGCATCGAGATATTCATCCGGATCTGCATCGCTTTTGTACGAGCCAAATATCGCTTGTTGCTCATGATGCGGTTGAAGATCTCGGCCCCAAGCCAGTAGTGCAACTGCGACAAGATCTGCGCGGTAATCACCGAGTGCACGTCGTACAAGTCCAAAACAAAGAGTGTTGAGCTGAGCAGACTAGTGATGTTTCGTGGGCTGATCTGAGCCTTCTTCTTCGGACTCGGTGGTCTAAAGCTCTTCTGTACAGGCTCAGGCTTGACTTTCGTCTTCGATCGCAAGAACCTCCACTCGTTCTGGAACTGGATCTCCTCGAAGCCTGGGATGGTCTCATGATCGAGGATCGCGGTATCGAGGACTTTGTCCATACGCCTCTCTGCGTCTCTGATGATCAAGATATAGATCTCATGGATCAGCTCGGCCATCTGCGCTTGGAATTGGGTTGTCTCCTGGGTCAGGCCGGTGTCTTTCTTTAGGTAGTACAACAGCAGCGTAGCGTTCGAGATCCAGAAAGCAAGGATCGTCATGTCCCACTGATACTTGTCGACGACTGCGTAGATCTTCTCTTGTGCTGAGACGAGCCAATCGGCTAGCAACTCTCGATTTGCGTGATAGAAGGCATACCTCGCACCCAAGAAGATGAGATTGGCAGGCACTGGCTTCTGACTGGCAGATCTCTGCGGTGTCATGTTCGTCACAACAACATTCAGTATTCGCTCAATGTCGCTCTCCATGAACACAAACATCTGATCGTTCAGACATCGATCCCATACGAAGTCTTGTCCTTCTTCCTCATGATCGTGCTCTTCAGGAGGCTCATTCAGTCCAAGATTGCCCAGATCAACCTCGAGGTTCATCGCACTCTCCATCATCATCCGTCTCCTCATTTCGTTGTCCGCCATCTCCTCCTCGTACCGGTCTTGGGAGAGTCCGGCCACGTAGAAATCGTCGGTCACGCCAGCGTTCCCGATGCTGTAGCCATTGTGCTGCAGAAACTCAGCTATATCGCTGTTCGGCGGTACGAAGTCCAGTGCTGTTCGACCACTTGACGACTTCGCGTCAGTCGATGCACCGTGATCCAGTAGTGTCTTTGCGATGTCCTTGTGGCTGTTTGTCATGGACCACATCAGCGCTGTCCATGAGTTCTTGTCTTGCTTGTCAACAGCTGCCCCAGCGTTCAGCAATGCCAGCACAACATCCCTGTGACCAAAACAGCTCGCATACACCAGTGGCGGGGTCCCCTCAGCGTCCACCGCATTGATGTCGATCAAAGCTGCCGCTTCACCGCGAGTGAGACGTTGTACTCGCGCTGCATCGCCATTGCTAGCAGCCATGAAGAGGAAGTCCTGTAGTGCAGCTGTCTTCTGGTCACGCGACAGCTTCTTATCTTGTACGACATCGTCTTCGGCGGTCTCGGAGGCATCGCTGTCGTCAGCTTTAGTTTGCTTGGAGGCAAGCATTTGAGCTATGCGTGCTTCGTCATTGCCACCAAAAGTGCCCTCGTCATCCGGTTCGTGGAGGGAGAGGTTGAAGTTGATGGGAGTAGCTAAGGGTGGCGCGGTGAGGAATTGGGATTGGCCTGCCATTGACAATGCTCAGCTGTGATGTTGACAATACTAGTGCTGCTTCATCTCACCCTGCCATGCATCGTAGTACTCGGTCTCTTGTCCGTAGCTTGGGACATTCCTGCGGTCGTCCAGTGATCGAGGAAGATCCGCGGGTAGTTCGCGTGGTTTCGCCGATGTCTGCTGCTCGTCTTCTGACGGGTTATCGTGGATTGAAGCGTTGTCTGCCGGCTCTTCCGCTGGATCCGCCATGTTGTGTTGCTCGTATCATGAACGTATGCGGGAAGCAAGTCATGGCAGCTGTGTCCACTGAGCTGCGTTTCAAGTCGCTCGGGTCATGGCTGCCGCAGACTTGTGCAAGGCGGATCGCAGTCTGCCAACGTCGTCAGCAAATCAAAGGATAGAAGCCATGTGCGGATATGTTCGTCGAGCAATCGTTCAGAATGGCAATGGTCTCCACATGCCTTGCGGACCTGCAGCTGTGCACGTTCGTCGGCACCCCACAGTCGATCGCGCTACAGTCGTCTATAGGGCTACGAGGCCGGCATCGCGACGACGACGGTCATGCCTGTCTCCGAACGGGTCAGACAGCTGGCACTCGTACTAGTGGGACTGAAGCATACTTCAAGTCTCATCCGTATTGCATATGTACATGTATATGGCATTGATTTTCCAAGGTGCTGGTCGGCGATATTCGAAGGGTAGCTCCGACCCGTACTGAGCCGCGAGGTCAAGGTGCACTTGAACCTTCCAGCAGATAATCTGAACGCAATTAAGCCGCATCACTGCTGCGAATGCGACGTGAGATGGCGAAGACTTTGCCGGATGCGACGGACGCCCTCTTGATAGCCTGACCGAACCGCGAACACTGTCAGCATTGAGATCTTGTCTGTGACAGCGCGCCTGAAACAGCCCACTATGGACGAGCGCACCGCGAGGAAGCAGCAGCCCAAGCAGATTGCCCCCGAGCGAGTGGCTCGCATGTTTGAGCGACTTCGCGATGGCGTGCCCGATTACGACTTCGACGAGAGCTTCAGTCCCTTCCACTCATCCTACGACAACTGGCACTATATCGGGAGGTCGAAACCTTTGAAAGAGAAGCCTGCAGCCATTGTCCCTGGCCTGGCCCAGGGTACAGACGGCTCGAGACCGTACAGCTTGAGGACAAAGTCTGACTACTCGGCCAGCGACGATGCAAGCATCTCGACGGTGACTTCACCAGCGGGCGATTACCCAAAGCAGCGGTGGGTGGTGGCACGAGTGTCGAAGCATACACTACGACTGGAGAGGGAGTACAAGCAAGCCCTGTCGCTTAGGAAGCTGTCAGACGATGACAACATACACTTCGTCAAGCCATTGAGCTTCCATCGGCTGCCGCCAAAGCAAACTGGCGACAAAGCCTTAGCTGTCAGTATGGTCGAGGCGCCAGGACGCGACTACCTGAAAGATCTTGTCATAATGGGTCCTAACAACTACCGAGCTTCTGGCGAAGCGTGGATGCAAGAAGGCCAAGCACCTGTGCCGCTCTTGACATTTCTGAATTTCGCCATTGGCGCAAGCGAGTGCTGTGAGATCTTGCATCACGCCCATGGTCAAGTACACGGAGAGATACGTAGCGATGCCTTTCACTACAACCGTGAAACGAACGTTGTCAAGCTCATCAATTTCGGCTCAGGAGCTCGAAGCTTCGAACATGGCTTGACTTCCGCAGGGTGGTCGAGCCTTACAGCCGAACGTGGAGTCGAGCACAAGCTACAATTTATTGCACCCGAACAGACTGGCCGCTTACCAGCAGAACCAGACTCACGCACAGATATCTACTCCCTTGGAATCATCTTCTGGACGATGCTGACGGGGCGCCCTGCCTTCGCTGGCTCGACACCACTCGAGATCATGCAGAACGTCCTCTCCCGACGCATCCCTCCTGCTACCAGCATCCGCTCCGACGTACCGGACGCCATCTCCTCAGTCATCCAAAAGATGACCCACAAGTCCATCGAGGATCGCTACAACAGCGCCTCAGGCGTCAAGCACGATTTGGTGAGTCTGAAGAAGATCCTCACAGATGGCGACACCGAGGCTTTGAGCAACTTCAAAGTCGCCACGCATGATGTGTCGAGCTTCTTCAAGCTCCCTTCGCATCTCGTAGGACGCTCAGAGCAACGGCAAACAATCATCGATGTCATTGAGGGCGCTGCACGGCGATTCACAAGATCTCAGCCACTGTCGAAGAAAGGACTAATGTCACTGAACTCCGGCGCTGCGTCTCTAACATCCTCAGATCGATTAGAGTCTACACTGCTAGATGACGTGATCAGTGACAGCACGTCTTCGGGTACTGGAAACCGGCTCTCAAGGCTGAATTCGATCTCGGAGATTGCGCCGGTGACGTCGAGGACACACGATGGAATGATTGCCGAAGGCAATGCTGTTGGAGGTCATTTCGGCAGGCAGGGATTCGGGAGTACGGAAAGTGGGCTCTCGTCGGCGCAGAGCGGCATGTCGCAATTGTCCATGGCGAGGGAGAACGGCCACAGGCCTTGAGCATGAAAGCCTGTGAGCGGACAGACGAATTCTGCGAGACGCATGCATCTGGCCACCACGAGACGGCAGTTGGGCCATGTCAATCAGATTGGACGGGATAATGAGGATCCACTGCACAAGCTACGGCTTGCCGATATACACATGCATACTTACATTGAGATGACGACGTGGCATCGCTATGCATCGAAGCACTTGCCAGATGAGTCGCCAGGATCTCGAATGGACGTCTTTGGGAACGCTGTCCATGCAGCCGCAAAGCTTGAGTGAAGACAAGCTCGCCCTGGTGCAAGGTCATGGGAACACGCACTTGATATTAATCTGCCAGGATGCATGAAACGTGGCCTTGAAGATGCGGGAACTGGCTACTGGTAGGACCAGGTTCACTGCCGGCGCATTGTCTCGTGAACAATACGAACCGCTCATACGATGTGCTCAGCTTTCTCTGCTTCCTATGGCCAAGAGACATGGTGATACACGTCGGGATATATGGGCATTGGCGGCCTGCGTGGAGAGGCAGAAAGCGGTCATCTCACACGCATAACGCTGCCAAGAGAAAGTGACACGGCTGATGTACTCCCGTCTGAAACGTGCCTCAGCCACGCCCCACAGCGATCTAGCCGCGGATGGCGGACGATCAATATATTTCCATGCACATGGCTGAACAGGGGTGCATGCTCTAACTTTATTCATCACGGACGCCAAGTACGGAGACGGACTATACGCGAAACTGGTCACTTGAGACAGACCGGAGTATCGCATGCCTGATGGACGACACACGCAGCCATGGCACTGGCAGTCCTTCCATATATCATTACGGCCACTGGCTGTCCTGTATATTCCTTCCGCACCGGTTGACTCTATCGACTTTCGTTTCTCATACCCGGCCTGGTCGCCATGAAGTCCATTTCGCTCGTTGGCCTGTTGGCCGCTACTGTCGCCGCGCAAACCTACACAGACTCAAAGACCGGCATCTCATTCTTGAACTTCGATGTATCCAGTGAGGTGGGTCCCAATGGCTACAGATTCGGCATTGCTTTGCCACCAGCGACACAAACAGCATACCAGAATGAATACATTGGTCGCATCTCACTGGGATTGAGCTCCGGCGCAGGGTATGGCGGTATCTCTCATGGGTCTGGCATGACCGGCAACCTACTGCTCGTTGCGTGGCCCAATGGCAACAAGATCACCACCTCCTTCAGATACGCCACTGGCTACGTCCTTCCTGATGTCTACACCGGCAATGCGACTCTCACACAGATTTCCGCGACCGTCAACAGCACGACCATGGAGCTCATCTACCGATGCCAGAACTGCTGGACCTGGTCGCAAGGTGGTGTCGATGCTTCGAACATCCCGTCTACAGCTTCCGGCGCTAATTTGGCACTTGGCTGGGCGGCGCACACCGCTCTGCCCGTCACGCCCTCGGACCCTGCTTCCAGCTTCGACCAGCACGTGTACTACGACATTGCTGTCGGTTCCGTGGCAACCGCACGCAACAGTGCGTACAGCAGCTGGGCTGCCAAAGCCACTCCTGCGCCAACCTCAAGCACTACCGCAAGTGCTACTACATCTGCTAAGCCCACATCTACTGCATGTGCTGCTAGCCAAGCTGCGCCCACTGACGCTTACGACTATATCATTGTTGGAGCTGGTGCTGGAGGTATTCCGATCGCTGCGAAACTGTCGGAGGACAACAAGAAGGTGCTGCTCATCGAGAAGGGACCACCTTCCTCCGGCCGCTGGGGCGGCACCGTGGGCCCATCGTGGTTGTCTGGCACTAACCTCACTCGCTTCGATGTGCCCGGGCTGTGCAACCAGATCTGGGCTGACGCCGTCGGTATTGCATGCCCTGACGCTTCTTCAATTGCCGGCTGCGTGCTCGGTGGCGGTACAGCCATCAACGCCGGGCTATGGTGGAGAGCTAATCCAGCCGATTTTGATGTCAACTTCCCACCGGGCTGGAGGTCGGGAGAGATGTCCCAGGCTATCACCAGAGTGTTCCAAAAGATCCCGGGCACATACTACCCATCGAAGGATGGCAAGACCTACCTTCGTCAAGGTTTCAACAGTCTTGCAACGGCACTCTCAGCTGCCGGATGGTCAAGCGTCGATGCGAACGCGAACCCGGGTGCTAAGTCAAAGACATACACCCAGACGCCTTACATGTTCTCGAACGGCGAGCGAGGAGGACCGATGGCCACGTATCTGGTTGAAGCCATGGCACGCTCGAACTTCAAGCTGATCATGAACACTGGCGTGAGGCGTATTATCCGCACTAACGGCCACGCTACCGGTGTTCAACTCGAGCCCTTCAACTCAAACGGCAAGTGTGGCACCATCAACCTCACCGCCAAGGGCCGAGTAATTGTCTCTGCCGGTGTCTTCGGCACCTCCAAGATCCTCCTCCGCTCAGGCATCGGTCCTACCGATCAGCTCAATGTCGTCAAAGCCAGCGCCACCGATGGCGCAACCATGATTTCTTCCTCGCAGTGGCTGAACCTTCCCGTCGGCTACAACCTTGGCGACCACACCAATACCGACACCGTCATCCAAGACAAGGACTCCGTCTTCTACGACTTCTACGCCGCTTACAACAACCCCATCGCCGCGGACAAGAACTCCTACCTCAACGGGCGCACCGGTATCCTAGCCCAATCCGCACCCAACATCGGTCCCGTCTTCTTCGACACGATCGCCGGCTCCGATGGCAACACCCGCCAACTTCAATGGACCGCTCGCGTAGAAGGCTCCGCCGGCTTCGCCGACAACACCTCCATGACAATCTCGCAATACCTCGGTCGTGGCAAGACCTCCCGCGGCCGCATGACCATCAACCCCGATCTGTCCATGACCGTTTCCACGTTGCCGTACGTCAACACGGCCGAAGATGTCGCGGCTATTGTGCAGGGGATCAAGAATCTGCAGGCTGTGATTGCGAAGAACCCGAGGTTGACGATGGTTTATCCCAACAGCACTACGAAGGTTGAGGACTTTGTGGCCAACTACCCGAACACTGTCAGCAGGCGAACGGCGAACCACTGGATCGGAACAGCCAAGATGGGCACGGACAGTGGACTGACTGGTGGAACTGCTGTGGTAGACACCAACACGAGGGTCTACGGTACCGACAACGTAAGTTCTGCCTCTGAATTGCATGGCGTAAGCGGACCAGTGCTGACATACTTTGCAGATCTTCGTGGTCGATGCCTCCGTCTTCCCGGGTATGATGACCACGAACCCTTCGGCATTGATCGTGTCGGTGGCAGAGAGGGCTTGGGAGTACATCAGTGGACTCAGTGGAGGGCCGTGAGCAGGTGTGTCACAGCTTTGATAGCATTCTTCAATACTACATTTATCAGACACTCTTTGCTTGCTGTGCAATTCCTTGGCTCTCCCCATTCTACGAGCTTGCTTTGGCCGCCTTCATTTGTTAGAAGCAGACACCTGACTCTTCCCATCGATGGTAACGATCAGGCTGCTTTCGATGCATCCGAGGCTGAGTGATGTCTGATGACATCTCGAGACATTCTCCCTTCCCCTCGACGGAATGCACTCCGCTTAGAACCCCGTGTTGACTCGCAGGATGATGATCAACTCTTCCAGGCTCTCGAAGTCACGAATCGGGCGCCATGACAGAACCACACTCCGTTCAAGGCGGCTGCGCTGAGCAAGACAAGACCTGGGTGATGATTATGCGCGGCTACACGCAGTTCAATGTCACTGTCCATCACGACAAGATTACGAACACGACTTTCGGCACCTCGTACCTCGCACTGCTCGATAAGTGCGAGGATGGCCGGCTCATCGACCACATGGAGCCTCTCCACTTCATCTGCGAGTATTGCATGCCGTTCATCGAGAAGCTTGCGCCTGTCAATTCTCTCCGTGGCTGTTCGCTGGAGGAGCTCGTACGCTCGCCGACTTACGAGCTCGAGATCCTTGGCACAGGCAGTGATGGAGCTGTTGAGATCATCGGTTCGGAGACATGCACGTTCACGCCAGCCTTCAGTATCTTTCCTTCGCGGCTGCACGAGCAGCTAGCGTCCTACACTTCAGTCCCAGATATTCAGACTCGGGATGTCGCAGTGCACGTCGACGATCGAGCTCACTCAGGGACTGTGCAAGGTACAGTGCGACTTGAGGCTGGGAAGCTCAAGTTCCTCAAGCTACGGATGTATGTTCGCGAGCGGGAGTTCGATCGAGAGTTGCGGATACTGCTAAATATTCGTGAAAGGGGATTAGTCAGCGCGGAGTGTAGGGTATCGAGGCTGCATGCTATCGTCTTATCGGGCAGCGCAGAGGAAGAGTGCATCGTGGGTGTACTGCTAGACCTCATCTCTCCCTCATCCTTCGGCATCGACCTTCTGAGTCCTCAGATCTGGTCACCGACTACACTGCATCCTAAGTGGCAACAGCAGGTTGGGGATACAGTGGAGGTCTTACATGCAAATGGCATCATCTGGGGCGATGTCAATGCGGGCAACGTTATCATCGACGAGACATTAGATGCGTGGGTGATAGATTTCGGCGGAAACAATAACCCAGTGTTCGTCGACAATGACAAGGCCGAGACGATCGAGGGCGACTGGCAAGGCATTGGGAGGTTGTTTGGGGAGTGGTTGCCTGCGCGTACGAAAGGAGAACCTCAGTGAAGCCTGCGGTCCGTGGGTTGTATTCTCTCCCAGTACAGTTACGAATTTTCGTAACTACATACCTGATGAACCACTCTGTGACGCGATGCGATCTCCAAGATCGGCGTACCTCTGCGTGACTCGGTACTCCACTCTTAAACCGTTTGCCAAGATCGCCTCAATGTCAGATAAAGTGTGCGGTCCGACGCACCGGCTACAGACTGCAGCCACGGTGACCGTGCTCCGTCTTCGTGCAGTCCAGATGCCTGGATCGCGAGCCATTGTCTCTTCTGAGCCGAGGGTCTTGCAGACCGTAACGATGGTCTGGTGGACGGAAGAATGGTATTTTGGCTTGCCAAGTGCTGCGAGCTGGTCTCGAGCTCTTCTAGCATAGTGCAAGGCGGTCTTCCTTGTGCGATGCGAGAACAGATCTGACTTCCGAGTATGCGGAGAGCGCCAGCTTCGACCGGAACCGAATCAATATAGGAGGCAACACTGCTTAGGGCATCGATGAAACAGATGAGCGCAGGCAGTCGTTTTTATATCCTCTGGGAGCACTGCACTACCCAAAAAGTCTCGCAAACTCACTCAAAGTCGCTCAGTCCGCATTCGAACACCTTCGGCCATCTTCACAATGCATCTCTCCACATCCACTCTGGCGGTCGTGGCTTTCGCTTCCCAAGTCCGAGCTCACGGCTTTGTGAACCTCTTCAAGACTGGTGGCAAGTTCTATCGCGGCTACGATCTCCTTGACTACTACACCACAACGCCACCAGCGGTGCCTGGGTGGTCGACCACGGCTCTTGACAGGTGCGCTCCAATATCTCGAGACCAGCGACGGTCTTGAGAGTGTTTTCCTTGAAGAGGGCTGATAGGAGTGTAGTGGCTTCGTGATGCCTGATACTTACCAGGGCAGCGATATCATCGTGCGTCTTCTGACTGGACAATGCGGCTAGCAAAGTTGCTGATCATGACGTGCAGTGCCACAAAGGTAGCAAGCCGGGCAAGACAC
This sequence comes from Cryoendolithus antarcticus, assembly GCA_002077065.1. Classification (NCBI taxonomy): domain Eukaryota; kingdom Fungi; phylum Ascomycota; class Dothideomycetes; order Cladosporiales; family Cladosporiaceae; genus Cryoendolithus; species Cryoendolithus antarcticus. The sequence goes on from NAJO01000023.1 coordinate 734,117, forward strand.
ATTTGCCAGTCGTAGCTGGACAGACCGTGCAGCTTTGTGAGCAGTCTAGCATACATTGAAATCGAAAAGAGGCTCAAGCTGATCACTCCTCTAGTCTGGAACACTTGGCCAGCCGGTACGTATCGAGTCCTCTCCAGCGTCGCCACTAAAGGGGAGTATTGGTGTGCCTAGTCGCTGACATTCCGATCTGTAGGCCACAAAGGTCCCGTGATCGACTACCTCGCCCCTTGCGCGAACAATAACTGCTCCACCGTGACCAAAGAGTCCCTCCTGTTCTCCAAGCTCGACCAAGTCGGTCTCAAGAGCGGTCCCTCGCCCGGCACCTGGGGCACAGACACGCTCGTCTCAAGCAACAACTCCTGGACAACGACCATTCCGCCGACGCTCAAGCCCGGTGCGTACGTGCTGAGACACGAGATCATCTCGTTGCATGCTGCCAGGAGCGATAATGGAGCGCAAAACTACCCACAGTGAGGCCGATTGCATGTGGCCGTGAATAGCATACAATCAGGACTGACAACCTTGGCAGGTGCGTGAACCTCATGGTCACTGGGTCCGGCTCTAAGACCGTGTCCGGCGGGATCGCTGCGACGAGCTTCTACAAGCGCACCGAGTGAGTACCCGATTTCTTACGAGCAGATAGATGGCATGCTGACAACTTGAGTAGTCCAGGCGTCCTGATTGATATCTACAACAATCTCAACAACTACACCGTGCCAGGCCCGGCGGTGCAAGCTTTCTGAGCAGTTTGGTTGCAATTTGGATAGTAGGTCCAGTCGGATGCAAGGAAGCCAGATAGCATAGTAGCGGGAGATACACGCAGCTCACGTCAGGAACTCGAAGCGCTTCATGTCCAAGTGTCGTAGTGAGCAGCATATGTCAATCTGCGCGAGATACGGAACGCGTGCCGGTGATGTTGGCACGCTGATCCTGATCTCCCTAGGGTATATTGCCAGCACGCCGTTGCGAGCGCGCAACGTGTCCGACCGTGCGCAGTGCCAGTGAGGTTCAGAGCGGCGCGAGCAGCGCAACACTCGTAGAAGATTTCCCAGATCCTGATCCGCTTCTTACATCACCTATACTGCTTTCTAGCCTCTGTCCGCTAGCCTCAGTCTTATGCCCTGTGATGGACCTGGTATCAAAGGCGTTTCATTACGAGTACATACCCACACACTATTTTGACCCATCTACAACTTCGCCCTCATCTTCGCCCCCTCTCCACTCGTGAAATATTCCTTCACAGCCTCCTTCGCCTTCTCAACCACACTCGGATCCTCCACCGTCGCCGGCACGGTGACATCCTTATCGAACTGCCCTTCCACAGCGTTCTCCAGAATCTCCTTTAACACCCGCCGAAGCGTCTTGCCGCTGCGGGTCTTCGGGATAATGCCTGGGGCTGCGATGAAACCGCTGAGAGATGCAATGGGACCAATGGATTCTCTGAGGCGGGCATTGAGGTCTTTGATTAGGTCGGAGGGGGGGTCGGGAATGGCGATGAAGGCGAAGATCCCGTGACCCTTGAGGTTATCCGGAATAGAGACGACTGCTGCTTCTGTGATTTTGGGGTGGCCACCGATCGCTTGTTCGATTGCCCCAGTACTGAGCCGGTGCGCAGCGACATTAATGATATCGTCGCTCCGACTCATAACATGGACGTAGCCATCCGCATCGATCATGCCCGCGTCTCCGGTATCTATCCAATTGCCGTCGAAACGTTTGAGGTAAGACTTATAGAATCTCTCATGGTCATTCCACAACGTCGTCAACCCTGTGGGCGCAAGTGGTAGACCCAGGACGATGTTACCCATACTACCTTGAGAAAGCGGCTTCCCGTCGTCATCGACGATTCGGACGTCGAAGCCTGGCGCGGGCTTGCCTGCGGAGCCAGGCTTGATGGGAAGGGGCGCCGGACCGGAGGCGTCATGGAAGGAGAGGCCGGATGAGGCAAGTAGAGGTGTGCCCGTCATCGGGGAACCGGACTCGGATGACCACCAATTGTCTATCACTGTCGCGTTCGGAGCGCAGTGTGCTCCCAGGAGCTTGTCGTACATGGACACAATCGCCGGTTCGCTGCGTTCGCCCGCAAGGAAAAGAGCTCTCAGATTTCGCAGTCCGTTGTCCTTTGCATGGGCCAAGAAGAGCTTGTTCTCCGGATCCTCCTTCCGTATTGCTCGCAACGCCGTAGGCGCCGTGAACATACTCGTAACCTTATGCTCCTTCAAGATTCTCCAAAACGTACTTGCATCCGGTGTGCCTACTGGCTTCCCCTCGAACAGCACAGTCGTAGCACCAGCCAGCAGAGGAGCGTACAGAATATACGAATGCCCTACCACCCACCCAATGTCCGAAGCAGTGAACATCACGTCTCCGGGGCCCTTGATGCCGAACATATACCTGATGCTGAGGTTAAGACCAACGGCGTGGCCGCCGGCTTCGCGGAGAACGCCTTTGGGGAGCCCGGTTGTGCCGGAGGTGTAGATGATGTAGAGGCCGTCGTTGCTGCTTATGGGGACGTTTTCGGCTCTCAGGCCGCGCTTTTTGGCGGCGGATACCAGGGCCGTCCAGTCACGTTCGCCGGCCGATTCTTGGACATCGCTCCATTTACTCTGATCTCGCTGCCATATGATTGTCCGCGTCGGCTTATGTGGACACTGCTTGATCGCTCCTCGCACCATGGGCTGATATGGTATCGGTCCCTTGGCTCCCTCGATCCCACACGATGCTGTCAGAATGACCTTCGGCTGACTAGCCTCGATCCTCTGGCTCAGCGACGCAGCACTGAACCCTCCAAACACAACAGCATGTATCGCACCCAGCCGTACAGTAGCCAATATACCAATCAGCGCCGCAGGTATCATAGGCATGTACACCAAGACCACATCTCCCTTTCCTACACCCTCCTCCCGCAGCACGCCCGCAAGCGTCGCAACCTCCTCCTGCAGCTCAGCATAACTGATCTTCTGCTTGCTACCCGACACCGGACTGTCCCAGATGATGGCTGTCTTATCGCCATTGCCTGCTTCGACATGGCGGTCTATGCAATTGTAGCTCGTGCTGATCTCGCCGTCGGGGAACCATTGCCAGCTCTCGTGGGAGGTGCCGCCTTTGAGCTTCCTGTTGATCTTGCGGAATGTGCTAGTGGGTGACTTGTGCCATGTCAACTGTTGCGCCTGGTGTGCCCAGAATTTGCTTGGGTCCTTGATCGAGGACTCGTAGACATCGTCTGTGATGTGCCGAGGTGACATGGTCGCGCAAGTAGAGCGAATCAGGAACGACGATATCGCGACACAAGATAGAAGTTGAGAAGGAGGAGAAATGGAAATTCCTTACCTATAATATCTACATGTACATCCTGCCGCGACAATACGATGATCGCCAGCCGAGCTTCGGGGATGCAATGCATTCGGTTCAGCGGACTGGCATCGTTGGAGCTCTCTCCGCACTTCGGATCGCGCCTGCTGCCGGAAGTCTGGAGAGGCTCTATTCGCCTCAGGCAAACATATGCGTCACATGCCTCAACTCTAACCTTACGAGCACAGACACCATGTCGCCGATCGGGATAGAGTCTCATTACGCGCTGTCGAAAATCATATGCGCACACCGTGCTAACAAATCTATACCAACTACGTTATCGTCGTACTATATAAGTACGATTATCCTCGTTCGCCACAAGCCCATCAAAGCGATGTATCGGCCCATCGTTGCGTGGCCAGGTTGTAATGACCGTAGCCGCAAGCTCCCTTACCGGATTGAGCGGCATTTCGAGAGCCTATTCCCTGTGAATTGAAAGGTCTGAGTTCGAACCTAGCGTATCCGGCGGATTAGAGATGCGGCCAGAGGGTCAAAACTCTTCAGTTTTGCAAGTTTTTTCTCACATCTTATGAATACGCGAATGTGTTTTGTTTGTTCGCGTTGCGGGAGAATGAAGAAATAAATATGTTACCTGTCATGAGGTATTGAGATGCGTTGGAAATTGGCACAGGGGTGACTAAGAACGTCTTCATAGTACCTGCTCGTCTGTAGCAATGCCAAGCAGGCAGTCCAGGGGTGATGGAGTCCTCTTTCAAGTCGTGCTCACGATACCCTCCTGGGTAAGCTGGCTCCGAGATCCTCATTGAAGCTGAGTCAACGTTCGCTGCGACCGTTGCCAACCTCTGCCTTTGCCTGGCTATCTGGACGCCATACCCATTTGAACCTGAACGGTCATCTTGGACTCCTACCGTACATGCACTCTGCCAGGGGCCAACGCTTCCAATGGTCGAGCTGTGTAGTCTTCTCCGATCGTACAAGCTATACACTCGTTTGCCGCGGGTATTGGTACGTTCAATGAGAACGCACAGCCGATGCTAGAAACCTCATACACAGCCGGACCGTACTGCATTGCTTGATCGAGCCTCGGGTCTCTTCGCGAGCAGCTGACCAACATCGATCTTCCCTTCAGCCAGTCCGTGGCTGGATTCAGGTCTCCGACGGATTGCAAACCGTGCGCAGTGACACTCGCGGCACCAGACCACTTCGTCCTCTGCACCCCTCATATAGCCCACCGATAACTCGCATACCGGCCCGCCGTCTCACTCTTCCTGATAATCTTCACCACCTGCGCCCTCCTCAATCCAAGATACCTCGCCATCGGATCATCGATCTTGATCCTCGGCAGCTGCGTCTCTTTCAAACGATACCTCGTAAGCAGATATCTCTTCTCCTCAGGACTCAGCAGAATATGCTTCGGCACCAGCTCATGCTTGCTGATATTCACCAGCAAGTCATCCTCATTGAACACCTCCATGATGGTCGGCAGAAGCGAAGGGATGATTTTCAGCGCCGAAGCCGTAGGTTTCGCAGCCGTAACAAAGATGCCAGTGTAGAAATTCTTCTCGTCCAGCAGCTGCGCAAACTGCTTCAGCTGCTTGATCCCCACGCTCGCATCACCGCTGAACTCGACATGTATCGTGCCTATCTCCGCTTGCGGGATCTCTGTTGCGCCGGGTCGAGCTATGGGTGTGTAGCGCGCTTGCATTGCTTCCGAGGGCGCGGCTGTGAAAGCCATCTTTGCGCGAGAGGGCGAGCCGTTCTCGTCGCCGTACTGCGAGGCGAAGTCTGAGAGGGAGATGTTGATTTCGTCTTCGGTTAGGAGGTAGCCGCGGTCGGCGCACATCTGTTTCGTGTTGCGGAGGATGCGCCACATGCGGGAGCTGTATGTCTAAGGTCAGTATGAGGTCAAGGCATGGCTGCGTAGCGACACTGCGTACAGCTCTCGGTTTGCATCTTCGCCCATCTCGTCGAGGGTTGCGCCAGAGCGCTGTGTAGCTGCTGTGATGCGCGCAGGGCTCGGTGGCTGTACTGCTTGTTATGCAACCTAGAATGAAGACCTTGAAGTGCTAGATAGGTGGCTAGTGTGTCTGTGAGTAGCCGGGGATGGATGAAGCTGTGTTCATCTCCTTGATGAACCTCACTTCGAGAGGACCCAAAAATCTAAGGCTCGGCTAAACCTACCAATCCGAGCTTACGCGCGCTTTGACGCGCCTCCCACATCACTTCACTCTGCCAACATCGATCAATGCATGGCCGACATTCCTAATCTCAACACACTCCGAAGCGGACACGGCGGTGTTCGAGGTCGTGGCTTCCGTCGAGGTGGTCGAGCCATACCCGAGAACGATGACACTTCGACACTTCCGCTTGAGTCAGAGGCTCAAACGAGAGATCGCATCATTCAGCAAACAGATAACGACGCCACTTCCAGCCGGCTAAGTGCAATTGATCTGGGCTATCTGAAGGACCGTTACACAAAGGAACTGGTTCCACCCGGAGAACCCGTCGCTCGACGTTATCCCATCATCAACCGTGGAACCTACGTTCGCTCTCAAACCATCGACACCTTGATTGTAAAGTTCCTCAACAAGAGTAAAGCCGGCGACAGCAACATCATTAGTCTAGGTGCTGGTTCGGATAGTAGGTACTGGCGCCTCACCGAGGAAACCGATTTTCTCTCGTATCACGAGCTCGACTTCGAGGCAAATGTCGCTCCTAAGCAGGCAGCCATAGACCGAGCATTTGCGAACCCGGGGAGTGAGCTCACGCGTTGGCAGCTTGAGGATGGTGATGATAGTTGTAGTCATCATCTGCACGCGATTGATCTGAGAGATCTCGCTGGCGCCGATCCACCGGACTTGCCGGAACTCGACTGGACGCTGCCGACTTTGATCCTCAGTGAATGTTGTCTCTGCTATCTGCCACCTGATACAGCGTCTGCAGTTATCGAGTACTTTACCTCGCGTCTGCAGTCTGCCGTTGGGCTTGTGCTGTACGAGCCGATCCGCCCCAACGATGCGTTCGGCAAGACGATGGTCTCTAATCTTGGATCGCGAGGCATACACATGCAAACTCTCCAACGCTATCACTCCCTTGATACACAGCGGCAGCGGATGAAGCTCGCTGGTCTTGACGCAGGTCAAGGTGCCAGAGACATCTATCAAATCTGGGAGAGCGAAGCTTGGATCCCGAAGGCTGAGAGGGAAAGGGTAGAGGGACTTGAATGGTTGGATGAGATCGAGGAGTGGAAGCTGCTTGCGAGCCACTATTGTGTTGCGTGGGGATGGAAGGGAGATGTGTTCAGCAGAGCTTGGAAGGGGCTTGGAGGAGATGCCACAGACGAGGAAAGGAGGGATGGGCCAGGTCAATAATGTCCACTGATCTTCCCACCCAAGCATGTGTCGGAGTCTTGCATCAGAAGTACCGCCCATGTCGTTTCTGAGGTTCCTTTGTGTCGCTGCACAGTGATACCCTATATGCGGCGACATCCAGGCAAACTTGCGTGTTCAGATTTCGAGGCTTCTTGTGGTTGCTTTGGCCCACATCTGTGCAGTCACTAGCGAGGAAGTGAGTCCCGTATCTCTAACAGTCGATCCCACACCCTATTGCTGCAGATCCGCAGGGCTCAAGACGGATGGGTCAGTCAGCAAGGGTGCGTTCGGGTATACGCGTTCGACATCCTGCGATGATTCTATACAAGCCTTATATTGACCCTGTCCTTCGCCCGTATATCAATGCCGTGTAATCCCCAATTCGCGGGGCTAGGATTGCAACAGTCAGTCGCAGCCATTAGCTGGTATGTAGAGAACGCCAGCTTCACCGGTCGGAGCCACATGATGCTGTTGTGCTCTGCGGCTTTGAGCTCTTCACAGACACAAAACAGGGCATCCCCCTCGTGAGTGGTTGGCCACAGTGCTTGAGTGGTTTTGTGGCCCACTCTGAGTTCTAGCTTTGCGAGACCAAGAGCGCGGCGGCGAAGACTTTGTCCATCGGGCTCGATTATGATGAGTTGACTATTCAGACGCATCGGATCTGCACCCGCGCTTATGATCCTGCCCAGCCTGTGTGTGTTGAGCGCCAACGTGTCGCCATCTACCACTGCTCCCTGCATACGACGCGGACGCTTTGCACTGAGCACAAATGGCCGGTGCAGGAACGGAGCACGAAGATCTGGAACCCATGATGGTAGATGAATCAGCGGCTCTGGACGTGGGTAACTTGCCGCTAGCAGTACACGGAAGTCACTGGCGTCTGCCAAATTCTGGGCAAGGGCCGAACATACTGCAGCGAACGAGAGCTCATAGTTTGCTGAGAGGCCAACATCCCCAGCCAGGGCCAACAGCGAGTATAGTCGATCGCGCGGATCTGCACATTGCATGCTTGACCAATCAGAGAGCAGTCGACAGATATCTGAACTGGTGTTTTCATGGTCTATGAGTTGTTCCACTCTTGGCGCGTGACTTTCGTACTCTTTCCTGAAATTTGGTATCGGGCTCAATAAGTCAGGCACACTGCCTAGTAAACCTAGCGTTGTGGACATTGTGCTGGAGTCAATCGAATAACGGCCCCAGTGGAAGAGTCTGTTGTCGGCCACTACAGCATGTGCATGGTTCTCTTGCACAATCCAGCGACGAGACCAGTACCTACGACGCAACAGTGGTGTCGCCATATTGAGTTTCATCAGCAGCTGAGACTCTGTCTTTGGGTCTGCGAGAAACCAAGCACTCGTACCTTTGGCCAGCCAAGGTGCGCGACGCAACCGTGTCTCGCTGGCAGGGAGGGAAACATCGCAGGGCGAGGACGTACAGCTATGGGGCGTACAACAAGCCTGATCTTTGATGCGGAAGAAAGCGTCGAAGCAGGCGACAGTGGCCTGAGAGTTGCCGATGGAGTGGCTGTTACGAAGGCCATCATCTCTTATCGTGGTCATCTCGACGCAATGAGCCAGATACCAGTATGTGTAATCTTGATCGTCAGTAGCACCATGGCCTAGCCAAACGTTGACCCGCGTGGCAAGCGCGAATATGTCAAACATCATTGCCACTTGACCATTGCGTTCTGATGAATCGCATTGATTTATGCACACTGCATCAACCCACAGTCGTTGTCTATTATTCGGAGAACGAAGAACGCGCAAGCCGTCGGCAAGGTTCCGAGTGATATCCTTTGTCCTACCGTCTACCAGTATGATAGAATCGAGGTGCACCTCCCCGTCCTCCATAGCCCAGGTGTAGGAGAGCGCTTCGTATGGTAGCCGACGAGACGTTGCCATCAATTTGTAGTCGTCCAGTTCTTGGCTATGCCAGGGCTGTATGCTAGCATAGCTGCGCTTAGGCTCATCTCTGTACGGGATGGGCGGCAAAGCAGGTCCCAGGTCCAAGACCTCAAGGCTGGCAATGAGAGGATCAGAAGCTGTCATTGCAGGTTCTAGAATCAGAACGCGAATCCATCTCGTTCCAGGCAGTGTCTCGTAGAGATCTCCCGCCAGATCCATCCTAACATTGCACTTCAAGAGCGCACAATCCGGACACCCTCTTAAGATACCCGTGTGCCTCTCTGCTTCACCGGTTTATTTCGAGGCTGCCACATTACTGCCTGGCACAGCCTCAAGCCTGCTACCTACCTCGCATCGACAGGCTGTTGTTTGCAGTACCTCGCCGCGGCCTCGCGCCTCGACGGCACGTGCATAGACCGATCGTGACACCGTCGCTTCTCAGAGTATTTTGTCACATCGATCTAGACTTCGAGGCTTGAAGTTGCGATCTGCCGGGATCTGCACAGCCGTTATGCTCGATCCTTGTTTACAAGCATTATCATGGCACGTGCGATACCGCGGAGAGACACAGTGACGTAGCTTCCGCTGCTTCCTGCGTGAGCGACGGGGATATCAACATTGCCTTGCTTACTTCATCTTCTCAATCAATTCGAAACAACTACAGAAGCCTAGCGAATCACACGAGACTACCTTGAAGTCGAGCAAACCGCAATCATGTAAGTGGAACAAATACTTCAGCCCAAAAAGACTTGCAACCCTCGCTATCAATCACTCCTTCAAGTACAGCAAACTGATCTCTCCTCCCCAGGAACGTCGGCCGCTCCCTCTCCATCCGCTCCAAGAAATCCGACAACACCTCCTCCCACGCCTCCAGCGGCGGCGCGAAACACCACTTCGGCCTCTCTTCGCTCCGCGGCGTCCAGCAACCCGAGCTCTCCAAGCGCCTCTACAAGCTCATCAAGTCCCAAAACCATGCTATCTCCGCTTACGACCAGGCCGGCAAGGAGAGTGCTGCCATCGCTTCGCAGCTGAGTGACTGGGGCGAGAGCACTGAGGATGAGTCGCTGAGCGATATCAGCGATAAGCTTGGTGTTCTGCTTGCTGAGATCGCGGAGCAGGAGGATCTGTTCGCGCAGGGCTTGGAGGAGTCAAGGGGCGTGCTGAAGCAGATCCGTAATACGGAGAGCTCTGTGCAGCCGAGTCGGACGCATAAGCAGAAGGTAAGCTGTTCCCCCGCTACGTGCGGGTATGGCTGTTCAAAGAACGAGGTGACTAACTAGCATTCCCAGATCCAAGATGAGATCCAGAAGCTGAAGTACAAAGAACCCGAATCCACCAAGCTCGTCACCCTCGAACAAGAGCTCGTCCGCGCCGAAGCCCAGTCCCTCGTCGCCGAAGCCCAGCTCACCAACATCACCCGCCAAAAGTTCAAGGAAGCTTACGATGTCCACACCGCCGCAGTGATCGAGCGCGCTGAAAAACAAATCCTCCTCGCGCAGCAAGCCCGCCGTCTCGTGAACCTCCTAGACGACACGCCGATCGTGCCAGGCGAGGAGCGTCCAGCGTACACCGCCGGCGAGCAGGCGAGGGAGGTGCTCAACGATGCCGAGACTGGGCTGCGAGGATGGCAAGCGAGGAACGATCCCGTGCATAGCCAGGCCGGCAGGATGGGAGTGAATGCTATGCCTGGGCATCAGGAGGGTGGCGTGCAGAATGTGGCGCCACCGCAGACGGAGCATTTGAGTAATGAACAGAGGGTTGAGGCTGTGGAGAGGGCGCAGGAGCAGGCGCCTAGTGCGCCTTACCCGGTTGCGGAGGAGGAGAGGGTTGCTACTGCTGTTTAAATGATGTGATGGATGGGCAGATTAAGGGCTGGGCACATTGTGTCCGGGAGGGAGGTAATGGTAATGGCAGTTTATATTTGATCGATTAGAGTTCCCTCGTCCCTTACGTTCTCCGTCTGCATTGCCTCTGCGAGTGCCACCTCAAGCTCCTCCTGCATCTCCTTCCTTGTCGGTAATACGTCTCGTTGCTTCCACTTGTCCAGCATCGGAACATCCAGTCTCCATTGCTCGGTGATCCGGATAGGTAGCATGGTGACCGGCATGATTGTCAGGTGGCGACCGTCGCTTATATCACGAGTTGTGGAAGGCGAAGGGCAGTGCCAGAGCGAGCGTCGGTCATCACGGGCCCAGAAGTTGGGCATGTCCGCTGTAAGGTAGGCAAAGATGATGGCTTGCTGGGGATTGGTTTGCTCGACGGCCTGCTTGCTTTTGGCGATGAACCGATCTGGATAGGAGTCGCTTGACGCCATCTTCAGGATGCATGAAGCGAATTCCCACGGCCGTTTCCCAGTGCCTGACCAGATCCGAGCAGTGTCTGCGACCCGGTCGAGGAATCGACTCCGGTGGTCACATTGCAATTCGCCACGAGCTATATAGGCTGGACATAGCCTTGAATCGTGGGCCACCAGGTCGTATATGCAATCGAGATCGACGCGTACGGACGAGAGCATTTGTAGCTTCTGGCTCGCAGCGTTGAAACGAGGGATTGAAGGAAGCTCAGGCAACTCAGGTCCGTCAACGCTCTCGTGGAGCCTGGACTGGGAAGACGCATGGTCTGTTGACTGGCGTCACTCGCAAGAGACTCAGCGTTGACTGTGCATCTTCTGTGCCATTAGGCTAAAGAGTGCGACTGATGACATGAAGAGCACAAGATTGTAGAACTGGAACACGGTTAGTGAGTGTACTGAGGACGAGGCACAGGACTATCTGACGGCATTGCGCGAGTACGCGCTCTCTTCGGCCTCCGTACGAGCTTCGACGAAGAGACGTCGAAGGTTGGGCAGGTTGGAGGGCTGTAAGATTACTGTCACCATGTGTGTAGGCTTTTTGGGACGCAAACAACTTACCATGTTGTCATAGGGCTACAGACGACAGTTCTTGTCGACGGCCAGATCAGCTCATCATTCGCTCGCACCGTCAGCAATAGGCAGTGCAGTCGAAGCTTTGGAGCGCTGGATGCTTGTAGGGAGGAAGTCGATGCCTTGGCGCGCCGCTGACTACACCTTCACGGTAACAATGGGAATACTGATTTCATACATCAATCTACACAGGCTCTGCTCTACAATAACCCGACGGTTCCCCAAATTCCCGTTTCAGTATTTGACTGGCATAGCTCTTCAATTGCCTCGAACGAAGTCTGGAAAGCGGACCACATCGTTGCACTCGCATGTGGAACACCTAGGCTACCTCCTCTCGAGGATCACCAGGCTGCGGCCACATATCACACGTTATGGCAGTCAACAGGCTACGGAGCGCGCTCGCCACGCCGCGCAAGGGAGAAACATTTGAGCTGCGATCAGGTCTGGTCTCGCAATATGCATGGGAGCGCAAGGAAGCGATCCAGAAGACCATTATGAGCATGACCCTGGGCAAAGATGTCTCGTCACTCTTCCCAGATGTGCTGAAGAATATCGCGACGCCAGACCTGGACCAGAAGAAGCTTGTCTACCTCTACCTCATGAACTACGCAAAGTCGCATCCAGACTTGTGTATCTTGGCTGTGAACACATTCGTGCAGGATACCGAGGATCCGAATCCCTTGATACGAGCCCTGGCCATACGGACGATGGGGTGCATTCGGGTGGAGAAGATGGTGGATTACATGGAGGAGCCATTACGGAAGACGTGTAAGGATGAGTCGCCCTATGTGCGGAAGACAGCAGCGCTTTGTGTTGCGAAGTTGTTCGATTTGAACCCCACACTGGCGATAGAGGAGGGTTTTATCGAGATTTTACAAGAGATGATCGGCGACTCAAATCCCATGGTCGTAGCAAACTCCATCACAGCTCTCTCGGAGATCATGGAAACTGCACCGGAGACGCAAGCTCTGGTCGTTACGAGCGCGAAGCTGAAGAAGATGCTTCTCGCCCTTGCAGAATGCACAGAATGGGGACGAATAACGATACTCACAACCTTGGCCGACTATCAAGCTCTGGATGCGAAGGAGGCAGAACATATCTGCGAGCGCGTCTCCCCTCAATTCCAACACGTAAATCCCGCTGTGGTCCTTGCAGCCGTCAAGGTCGTATTCCTACACATGCAACACATCTCGAATCCCACGCTCCAAGCACTCTACAGCAAGAAGATGGCGCCTCCTCTCGTCACTCTGGTGTCCTCGAAACCTGAAGTCCAGTACGTGGCACTCCGGAACATCGATCTCCTGTTACAGAAGCAGCCCGGTATACTGGACAAGGAGATGCGTGTCTTCTTCTGCAAATACAACGACCCACCTTACCTCAAGCTCACAAAACTCGAGATCATGGTCCGAATAGCAAATGCCCAGAACGCCGATACCCTCCTCGCAGAACTCAAAGAATACGCCCTTGAAGTCGACATGGATTTCGTGCGGAAAGCTGTCCGTGCCATCGGTCAAGTGGCGATTAAGATCGATTCGTGCGCTGAGAAGGCCGTGAATGTGCTACTGGAGCTGATCAACACTAAGGTTGGGTACGTGGTGCAGGAAGTCATTGTGGTGATCAAGGACATCTTCCGACGGTATCCGGGTTATGAGGGCATCATTCCGACCCTATGCCAGTGTATCGATGATCTGGACGAGCCACTTGCGAGGGGTAGTTTGATCTGGATCGTTGGCGAGTACGCGGAGAAGATCTCTAATGCTGCGGAGATACTGGGAGGGTTCGTGGAGGGGTTTGATGAGGAGTTCACACAGGTATGTTGGGTGATGGTACATTTGCGAAGCACTGGTGGAAGCTGACAAGATCTTCAGACACAACTTCAGATCCTTACAGCAGTAGTGAAGCTCTTCCTCAAGACTCCCGACGCAGCACAAGGGCTCGTACAGAAGGTCTTGCAAGCCGCAACATCATCATCCGATAACCCCGATCTCCGTGATCGAGCATACGTCTACTGGCGACTCCTCTCTTCCGATCCACAAATAGCGAAGTCCATCGTCCTCTCACCTCGACCACAGATAACCTCCACGATACCCGTACTACCGCCGGCACTACTAGAACAGCTCCTACCGAATCTCAGCACACTATCAAGCGTCTACCACAAAGTCCCCTCCAGCTTCTTGGGCAAAGGCAGAAGCTCAGCACTACAAGCAGCCGCCATCGAGGAAGCGCGGGAAGAAGCACGCGAGAACCCCATAGCTGCCAGCGCAGTCAGCGCCGCTGTCGCAGGAAAGAACAGCGGCACAGCCACCACAGCCGAGAACCTACTGGACATCGACTTTGATGGCGCAGCGCCTGCGTCCCTCTCCAAAACCCCTTCAGCGGGCGGCACTGGGCTAGAAGGTCTAGCGGGTACACCGCAACGTGCGATTAGTCCAACGGGCAGCAATGGTGGGTCCGGCAATGGAAATGGTGCTGCGAGTGGAGGTATGGGCGATTTGATGGGCATGTTCGGGAATGGAGCACCGGGTGCTGTGGGTGGGCAGGGTGGGTTTGGGGACGAGGATCTGATGAATGGATTTGCGGGAATGAGTATGAATGGGAACGGAGCGCAGCCGCCACCGGCACAGACGCAGTTGGATGGAGCGAGTGGAAAGAAGAGTAGTCAGGATTTGCTAGGGCTGTTCTGAGGCGATGAAAAGAGGTGAGGCCGAGACATGGACCTCGGATTCCGCACCTGGCGAGCGGAATATAAGAATGATTGCGCGACCGACCGCGAGAGCCGAGCGACGTTACCTGGACCATGCAATCGATGGCAGAGGGACTCGCTCGCCGTAATCGCTTAGTCGAGTCGGGTCGCGACGAGGTCACGGCCATCGTAGGGCCAACTGCGGAGACAAGCGGGCCAGCATAGTCATGCGAGATCGTTGACAGAACGGTCATTTAGCGTACACGAGCGATGTTGAAGCGACACGCACCTGCTATCACACTTCATCATACAAGCCATGACACATGCACCCATGTGTCCAATGCGTCTTACATTGGCCTTCTGGACGGAGATAAGGGGGAGTTTGTACCTTGCGCTTGTGAGATGACGCTAGGCGATTTGGCCAGCTTTACTTGAGCCTCAAGATATGAAACATGTGTTACATACTGCATTTCTACTATCATATATCGTGACTTGTCAATTTGTTGTCATTCGCTCGTTAGACATCCTGCTGCGATCACGGGACCTCGAGTCGACACAGTACTCTATCTTCTGGGATACATGCGAACCACCTTTCCTTCACGATAATGTCCCGATAAGGACCGCACTCGACATCTTCCCGTCTGAACTCAGCGACTTTGGATTCGACCACGACTCTCACGATGATATCTCGACTTCTGTTCTTTGGTCTGTTGGCCCTCTTGCCACTCCTCGTCCTAGCCGCCGAGGACTACTACAAAATCCTCGATGTCTCTAAAGACGCCGACGAGCGACAGCTGAAGAAGGCATATCGGAAGCTTTCGAAGCAATACCACCCCGACAAGAACCCAGACAACCCAAAAGCCCACGAGAAATTCGTCGAAGTCAGCGAGGCCTACGATGTACTCAGTGATGAGGAGCTGAGGAAGATATATAATCAGTACGGTCATGAGGGCGTAGCGCAGCATAAGCAAGGCGGACAGCGAGGAGGCGGTCGAGATCCATTCGACGTCTTCAGCTCATTCTTCGGCGGGGGAGGGCACTTTGGCCGCGGCCAACGACGAGGCCCAAACATGGAGGTCAGAGTGCACATGCCCCTACGAGATTTCTACGTGGGAGCGGAGCATGAGTTCAAAGTAGAAAAACAAGCCATCTGCTCCGCTTGCCAGGGCTCAGGGAGCAAAGACGGCGTGCGCGAGACGTGCACGAAATGCAAAGGCCAAGGCGCGATCTTGCAGAAACACATGCTCGCGCCGGGGATCTTCCAGCAGGTACAAATGCAGTGCGATCAATGCGGTGGGCAGCGGAGTACAGTGAAACATGCGTGCGCGACGTGTAAGGGGCAGAGGGTGGTGAGGGCAGAGGAGGGGTATGAGCTTGTTATTGAACGGGGCATGCCCGCGGGTGTGAGGGTGAATTACGAGAATGAAGGCGATGAGTCGCCCGACTTCGAAGCTGGGGATCTAGTCGTCAACGTCGTGGAGAAAGACCCCGAACTCGGCGGCGACGCAAAGACGCAAACAGACGGCACCTTCTTTCGTCGCAAAGGCCCCAATCTCTTCTGGCGCGAAGTGCTCTCCTTACGGGAAGCATGGATGGGCGGCTGGACGCGCAATCTCACACACCTCGATAACCACATCGTGCAGCTCTCGCGACCAGTCGGCACCGTGGTCCAGCCAGGGACGGTGGAGATTATCGCGAACGAAGGCATGCCCGTCTGGCAGCAAGGCGAGAGTGGCGATCTGGGTTTCGGCGCGCTGCACGTGGAGTATATGGTTGTGCTGCCAGATCAGATGGAGAAGGGGATGGGAAAGGACTTTTCCGCGCTGTGGGAGAAGTGGCGGAAGAAGACGGGCGTGGATTTGGGGAGGGATAGTGGACGGCCGGCTGGAGGGGTGAGGGATGAGCTGTAGGATATTTCGGAGGTGATAGACTTTCTAGACTATGGTTTTCGAATCACTTGACACACGTGACTTGACGTTTCTTCTGTACAGACGGCGTTCGTCTAGCGGATCGCAGACCATGTTGCAAAGCTCCTTCAGTCTACAGGCGTTGGGATCTAGGCGCAAATGAAGCAAAGACGCCCTCTAGCCCTCAAGCTACCACGCCCATGCCGTTGGTCCCACTATGTGGATCTTCATTCCCCCACTGCAATCACAAGTCAGTAAGTCTCTTCGCAAACAAACTCTACTCACTAGACTCACCAATATGGTGTTCAACACCGAATAAGGACTATGTTCATTCTTCACCCCAGCACCCTCAGGCACAGAGTCCGGCGGCGTGTACAGAGATCCCTGCAACCCTGGCTCCAGTTGCAAACTCCCATCAACACCCAAGATCAGCCCATCGGCATTAGCACCCTCCGCAGAAACGTAGTCGTGGTAGTACTCACTCCCCGCAGCCTCGTGGATATTCAGTCTGCGCAGCGCAGCTATACCGCGTTGCAGGGGCGCGGCAATCTCCTGCAGGTCAATGTTGACGGTGATGTCGTGGATGGCTGTGATGAAGCGAGCGAGTAGATCCCTGGCGCGTTCGTTCTTGGTGTGCTCGCCTAGGATACCGAGAAGGATGGCCGAGCCGAGACCGCGGTGAATGGCGGACCAGGAGAAGCGGGCGTATGACGTGATGTTATTGAGGCCAAGGAAAGCTTCCACGGTGTTCGAGAGATTCTCGACGCAGAGAGACCGGTAGGCTTTCGCTAGATGCGGGTCTGCTCGAGGTGAGATGGCTGAGCGAGCTAGCTCGGAAAGGTAGTAAGAGGAGTGTAGGTACAGCGCCCAGTGCTCGAGGTTTTCTCGCGGGTTGGTGCACTTTCGGCTGTCACGGAGGTAGTCTGCGGCTTCGCGCATGATCTTTGAGACGGCATCGCGCTGATGGGCGATCTGGTCGTGAATCTCAATAGATGACATTTCGTTTGTGCGAGCGCGATCGCGCACGATCTCCAGTCCGATCTTGACGAGAGGGTACATTGCAGCGTGGTATGCGCTGACAGGGCCGTAGTGCATGGGCATAGGCATGGTGTGTTTCGTTGCTGTCGTTGGCTCTGTGCTGCGGTCGTAGATGATCGAGAGGATGGAGTCCTTCCACACGATGGCCCACCAGATCCGAGACCGAGGATAGACGAGCTCTCTGGGTATACTCGGAGGACAAGGATGATGCAGTCCGAGCCCTTGTGCAAGTCGGATCGTCAGGCCATGGAGCGCCCAGGCTGTGCCAGCGTTCATGTTGTTCGTGAGGACGCTCTCGACCACGAGCAGCGTCTGTAGCGATTGCAGGTTCGCTCGTGAGAGGAAGTTGACAAAGCGCAAACACTCGAATGCGCAGCATGCTGAGCATGGTCAGTACCCACATAGACCCGTCTAGACCGCGATCACTTACTGTAAACTTGCGATGTCAACTCCCTTTCCTTCCGCGGCATCTGACAGGTCTGCGCGCCACTAGCCAGAACAGCAAACAAAAGTCCCAGCCAGTGGAAGTCTCTACCATAGATCATCGTCTCGGAAACAGCACCTGATGATCTCCCGTGTGCCGAACGATACGCTAGGAATGCCTCCAGCTCGGCTTCGAGCTCTTCCACGGACACAACGCAAGGCAAAATCACGTGTGCCAGATCACGATAGTATCGGAAGAGCGTCAGCATCTGATCATCCGCGGGCAGCGCTTTCGCCAGCTCCTGCGCTCGCGCTAGCGAGCCATGCGGTAGACCCCAGAGGTCGACGAATGGGTACGTAGCACTCTCGTTGTCAAGTCCGAACATGGGTAGTACGGTCTTGCCGAAGCGCTCGTAGATCTCCTTCTGGTCTACAGTACCGTCTCGCATTGCGGCCAGGATAGCGGGAATACTGGCAGCACCGAAGTGCACTGTTTGCCCCTTCACACCACGTCAGCGATGGACATTGTCAATGTCGTCTGACACGTGTCTTACTGCTTCGTTGCTGGTATGAATGCCGTGAATCTCAGTGTGTCGTCTAAACTGCTGCATCCCGTCTCCATTACCGTCCTGCAATGCTGTGGAAGCGTCTCGCGAGGCAGTACCGGACGCCGTGTGGGCCACATTACCGGCATCTAGGGCACGAGCCTGCGAATTCTGCCAGACTTCCTGCCGTAGATCTGCCAGTGACTCCTCGAGCGTTGAGAGCTTCTGGCAGATGAGATCGAACTGTGGGCGACTAAGTGTCACATTGCCAGAGCCTGAAGCACCGGCGATGGCATCGTCGGCGCCGTAGGCTGCGCCCGCCTGCTCCTGCTGCGGTCGCTTATTAGGCGGGTGATAATTGCACAGCTCTGGGTGCTCGCGGTCTCGACACGTCTGACATGGCCGCGAGAGATCGCACCTGATCATTGCGAGGTCAGCACAGTCGCCACCGGACCAAGTCAAACCGATCTGAGCAAGCACGGTCTACTTACTTCACCTTCCTCTGCCTACAAGGATAGCAAGCTTTATGCTCCCGCGCTTTACGCTTCTTACGCAAAAAGTCGTCAACGTCCTCCTGAGGCGGAACGGCACCATTGGCTGGCGGACCGCCTGTCGATGGTGGAGCCGGGTCACGGGTAGGAGCACCACCCGTAATCATTGGCGCAACTTGCGCAACGCCTGGGAGCTGATGGATTCCGATCTGTTGCTGCGCCTGGTGGTGTAGCGTCGCGGGTTGAGGGTAAGTGTCCGGGTATCGGGGCGCCTTGGCATCATCGCGGTCGCCGTAAAGGGAAGGGTCCAGGGAGTAGGACATCGCGTGTTGTAAGAGTGAAAGACCCGAGCAGTGGTTCCGGTCCGTAATTTCTAGATGCGATACAGCTGTCCAGAGTGTGCTTGATCGCGCTGTCGTTGTAGCTTCGTCAATAAGCCCGGCGTTTGCCACCCAGTCAAGCTCACGATCCGGCAGTAATCTCGCGCATTGGCGCTCCGCTACTGACACCAGGCGTGGAGGTCGTTGGTTAGCGGTAGCATTCTCAATCGCTCTTGCTGCAAAACGTCCAGGAGGTTGGCACTTGGGTTCGCTGCGATGAAGTGCCGTCGACGTCTGGATATGCACGGACCGTTGGAAGGATGAAGATTTCCATGAGCGACGTACCTTTACCGTAACATGTATCGACGACAGACGGGAATGAGAACACGTAAAAGTCCTTCGAACCGTTACAGACATAGTGATACATAAAGACGGACAATATCCAAATTTTAATCTCCTCGTCTGCAGAGTCTCGGTTTGTATTGCGAGCCGTCTGTACACCAACCCGAGCAGGTACGAAGTGAACCACAATCAAGAGACAGACTCTTCCAGCGAGTGTATTGTCGACCGACCCGACTAATCGCCCATGACCGTCCATCATCATTTCTCCTCATCCCTAGAACCCACTCGACATGCCCCTCGCCGCCTTCCGATACCCCACGCCCCCCCCCTCACTCCCCGGACTATTAAACCCACTCCCGCCCCTCCCTCCAGCCGTAGCAGCCGAGCTCCCAGCCGGGATCTCCTCAGCCAGTCTCTCAGCCATGTGACTATCGAACTCCCTTTCCCTCGCCATAACGCCCTCGGGGTCCATAGCCCGAGCCGCTGCTAGTAGATCCAGGGAGCCATCGGACTCGTTGTCAGAGTCCTCGGATAAGGATTCCGAGGCTTCGAAATCGGAGGGATGGTCTGTCAGGCCGAGAGGTTGCGGGGCCGTGGAGACGTGAGGGGCGCCGGGCTGGGCGACGGAGGAGGAGGAGTAGTTCGAGGCTATGTCGTCTTCGTCGGAAGAGTTTGATTGCAGGTAGCAGAGCGCTGGGGGTAGGGCAGAGGGCATGCGATCGACGCGTTTGACGCCGAGGATCTGCGTTGCAATGCTTCTTTGCGCAGCGCGGTCGCGTTTCCGAGCTTGTAGGATCTTACCCAGTCGGGAGGGTACGGGCCTGCATGACTGTCGTGGTGTGCTGTGGGTCTGGCGTGTCTGTACGGTGACGGCGAAGTGATCGGCTGGGTAGACGCCACCGATCCCGGAGGCTTCGAGGGTCGGAGAGATCGCGGCAGAGGGTGCTGCCATGGTTGGCGTCGGTAATGAGGTGAAGTCTAGCTCCACTTCGCTCGAAGGCGACTTCTCATCCAGGTTCATGGAGTCTGATGAGACATTTACCTCGCTGAGGGGTCCTCTCGACTCGAGCATCTTAGTGCCAGGCGCAGCATGCGGCTTGCCGATGGGTTGCACGTCGGCCAACTTGTACATGGGGACGCTGGTCATGTCAGGCGGTCCGCTGTCGCCACTCAAGTCCGTCAGAAAGCGAGCGTTGTTGTAGAAAATGATGGGACCGTCTTCGCGCTTCTCCTTCTTCTTGCTGTTTGTAGTGCTAGTGCGCACATTGGACCCCGTCATGCCCGACGAATCGCCAGCTATGAGCTGCTGGAAGCCCATCGACATGTTCTCGTCCTCGCCTTCGGTAGAAGAAGCCTCGCTCTCATCGCTATCATCGCGGTGGTAGAACAATGGTGTGTAAAGCAGCTTACTGCTGTCTGCTCGGCTCCCCCACTGAGACGCAGTACCACGTTGGTACGAGCTAGCCCTGCCATCATCAGGAGCCGCGAGCTTAACGCGCTTCCTAGGCGGAGCACCAGTCTCGTCCTCGGCAGATGAGTTATGTGGGTATGCGACACTCCCGAGACTACTTGGTGCACTCTTCTTTCCACGCCCCTTCCAGCGCACTTTGCGTCCGTCATTCGACACTTCCAGCCGGTCGCTCAGATCTGCCAGAGACTTTCGCACGAAGTCGGCCGTCACGTTCAGCGTGTGTAGCTGTGCCATATTGATAAGTACGTTGAGGTAGATCCAGCCGTGTCCTTCCTGTGGCGATCGACTCGAGTCCAAGTCCAGTGGAGAGAAGCCGAGATGTCGAATGTATCGCAAGTTTTCTGCTGGGACTTGTGCCCGGTCGGGATCCAAATCCAGAGGCCTAGTAGGCCTTTGTGAGTGATCCGGCGAGCCGCTGCTGAAGTCCTGTTCGCTGATCTGTTCCTTGCGCAGTTGCTCAGCCTGCACACTTTCCTCGAGCTTTGTCGGATTATTCGTTGTCGAATCCATCGGATCTTCAGTCTCCTTCTCCATGATGGGTGCTTCTCGAACGCCCTCGTTCCTCGCAGCACGTCCCTGCTCCTTCATCGCTGACCGATCTGCGTGCGCGGCGGATTGCGAGACATCCTGTTGCTGCAATGCCTGGTGATGAGGTCCCGCAGCTGCGCCTTTGCCAGCGAAGATCTGCTCCAGTCGACTGACCACCACTTTCTGCTTCGTATGCTCGCTCATTACTGTCGGGTTCTGCTGCGGCATGAGTCCTTCTGGAATGCGATGCAAGTACGATTGAATATTCTGATGCCGTGACTTCGCAGTAGGTGCAAAGCGACTGTGCTTACTGTCGCTCGCAGAGGGTGCTAGGGATCCTTGCCCGGACGCCGACATCGATGCATAGGCGGAGTCGGAAGGGAATTGCGACGTAAGCGATGATGAAGTCTTGTGGGTGTTGAGCGCGGGTGCAAGTCCGTCGTAACCACTGATCGGGAATGCGGTGCCGGTCGGGGTGTGCATGTTCGAGGCGAAGTTCCTAAGCATCTCCTCCAGCTCCCTCTTCTTGTCGACAGGTAGCCCATGCACGCGAATCTCAAAGAGCTTCTCGTCCTTCAAGTGAGAGTCATGTAGCTTCCCGTACTTCTTCAATCTTCTCTTCAATTTCTGATTCTCCACAGTCAGATCATCAATAACACTCCTGTACTCCTCGTTGCTGTTCCCATCAGTACCCAGCTCCATCAATCCTGGCCGGTGCGGCAGCATGTGGCTACCATTGTTCTGCCACATCTGCGCGAAATGTTGCTGCTGCTCTGCATCTGGTGGCGACTGAGATGACGAGGAATTGCGCATGAAGAATGGCGGGTCGCTGTCGGCATATGGCGAGGCTGCAGCGTCCCGATGGACCTGGTTGTTCGACCTGTCGAACCAGCCCTCCGCATTGCTGCTTTCACCGGAGCTGGTCATGCCCTGCAAGAATGCGAATCGCGAGGGCGTATCGCTCAGTGTGGCTTTGTTCGAGACCAACGAGGCGTCCTCATTTGATGTGTTGCTGTTCTTTGCGGAACGGTGACTCTTGTCGTCCTCCGAATTGTGCACCAGGGAGACCGAAAGGTGGGATGGCTGGCGGCGGGGATTGCCAGGCTTGGGTCCTAGATGGGTTGCGCGTTGTACCGGGGCCCTCACCCTCCCCGGCTGTCTATTGACTGAAGCCATGATTGGGAATAAGAATGCTTGAAGCCGATCAATCCATGTGCCTCACTACAGTGACCAGTACCCAGGAAAGACAATGGGTAGTAAGGAAATCCACCTTGCGACAGAAAGAATACAGAGCGGCAGCAGCGACTTGCGATCGTTCGCAAACCCGGCGTGAGCCCTTGGACGATCGCACCACGAAGATTCAAGCAATCGAGCGATGCATCCCTAGCCGCTAGAAACAGAGATCGCACCACGCGCAGACTGGAAGGAACTCATCGAACAAACCCACCGGCCGATCCATCGATGTCTTTGAGACGGCGGAGTCAGAACCGCACAAGCAACAAGCGCATGGCAGAAAGTGGCAACGCAGCTGGATCCGCTGCGAGATCCCCGATATGAGTGGAGGACCTTGGCACAACGGCGATTGCATATCTTGCTGTGCGCCTAGATCGCGTGAAGCGCTCCGATGGTCAGCGAAAGCAGCGAGAAGTCAGGCCGTTGCGATCGAGAGTGTCTTGTGTGGATCTCTATCCGCGCGTGCCGCTCCCGCAAGTCTAGACGTAACAAGGGGCCTTGCAGTGATCGCGCAGCATCTCCGTTCACTGCCGTCTGGTGCTGCTCAGGCCAACCACATTGACTGCTTGCGGTGGGACTCCCGACGAAGGACGTTGGCATCAATGGTCTTGACTCCGAATGCTCGCCACTCTCAGTCGATACCAGCGACAATCGCGCAGTGCACTCCGATGTTCTCCATACCTTCGCGCGTCACATGCGCAGAATCGTCGATTCCCACCCGCGATGTTGGACCACCAAGTCAGCAAACCTCCGATCGCCTGATGCGAATCCGAGCGATAGGTGCCTATACGGCTGCACATCGAGACATTGACGCGCAACTTTATAGGTGGTGCGCTGTTGTTATGCACGACATAGGAGGCATCGTGAGTAATATGGCGCATCGATGTCGCGTGTGGCTTGTAGGGCGGTGGAGTGGGCTCCGGATTGCGTGGTCGTGGTCAATTGGCGCTGTGCGATGCGGATGACTATCTAAGTTTACAGTGTCATGCAACGTTCGATGGTCTTTCGATCGCAGTCCAGAGCAGGAACCGGCGAGCCTCTTCTCAAGGGGTCCCGCCGTCTCATTCAACAACAAATGCATCGCGTTTGTGTCGGCGTGAGAAAAGCCCTACGTTAGTCGGAAGTACATGCAATTGCGCATGGCTCATCCAGCCCTACTGAGCACTCGGCTACGACCGCGAGGTCCTACTGACCCGTCATTGAGAGGTCCTACCGCTATTGGGAGGCCGCAGTAGAACGATTTCCTCGCGAACTGCGAGATATGAAGATGCATTTTTGTATGTGGGGAGAGGCGGCTTCGATGGACAATCACAATCGATCAACGCCTTATCGATCAACGCCTTACTGTCCTGGGTATCTTACGCCCACCAAAGTAGATGAATGCCAGTCTCGACGTCCCATCCAGTCGAACTCTCCCACCCATCAACGTCCCTCCACAAGCTCCCCCATCCCTCAACGCCCCTCCACATACTCCCCCACCGCCCTCGCCCGCTCCATCTTCTCCACCGTCCCTCCCAACCTCCCTCTCAGCTCTCCTAGCTCCTCAGTCCCCCTTTCCCACGTCCCCTTCACCTCCTCCAGCCTCTCAAACTCCCCAATCTCCAGCTTCTTCTCCCTCAAATCCTCCAGAGCCTTCGCACTCAACTCTGCGACCCGCCTCTCATCCTCTTCCCTCGCCTTTTCGAAGTTGACGCGATACCTTTCCGCCGTCTCACCCGGCGCATTTCGCCGCAAATTCGCGAGCGCGAGGGTATGAGATTCGATCTGCGCGGAAAGCGCTTGCACGCGCTGCGCGAGTTTGTTGTCAAAGGCTTCGATCTCTGCTTGCTTCGAGTCAGCATGACCCGTCTCAACCACAACTCATAACATGACGCACCTCCCCCTTGCTCTCCTCCTTTGAGCACACCCTCACACTCCCCCAAGCTCATCCCATTAATCCTCACATTCCCTCCCGCGCCTTCCCACACGCGCCCGAGGTACTCATCTACCAGTACCTCTACCCTCCTCCTTAGCGGGTCTTCGCCCGTCGAAGCTTCTGGAAAAGCATTCGTAGGGGGGAGATGTGTGTCTATCTTACTCCGCGCTGTTGCGGACAGCTTTGTTTGGAGGTAGGCCAGGTCGGCGGGCGATTGGAGGTCGATTTGGCGGTGGTGGGTGGAAGTTGCGCGGTCGTGCGGTGAGAGGGGCGCAGAGGTGAATATGTTTGGAATCGCCATCATCAATCAGATCTATCGGGGGACTGTCGTGGATTTTGGAGCCTGCGATTAGTTAGAAATGCGCGTTCTGGTCCTTGATGGCTTTCGCGTAAACAGAGGCGGATGATCGGCGTTAGGGTTCGGGTGATCGACGCAGGTCCCCGCTTTCGTCATGAGGCTCTTGCTTCGAGGTTGCGCTTGGAGGCTGAGCTCGATCCACCCATCCGTCTTCACGTGGAGAGGAATAATAGTGAGGATGGAGAGCCAGCCATTCCTCGGCTCCACACATTAATTGCATTTTAAAACAAGCAAGTATGACGCTGAGATGCGAGACTTCATTCATACATGTAATCGTCAATACCCGACCGATCAGAACTCCCCAATGCTCCTGCCATGTCCCGATTATATTAGTGAAGTTCGCAGATATCGCCAGGCGCAAGGCCCAATTCATGTGTGACCTCGAGTCACTCCGGTTATTGTGGCAGTATACTCGCAGCCTCCTCGTCAGTCAACAGTATCTCATGGACGGGATCCGCGCGCCGCTCCCAATCCTCGGATTGTCGATGTATATACGATGGGAGGAACAGCTCTGTGACGGAGTCAGCTCAAGTGTCTACACAAGAGTCGAGATAAAGGCGTACCTTGGTTCCAATCAAACCCCTGCGAGGACTTGATGCAAGTGACCTGCACAAGCCAGTCCATTAGCTACCAATGCCCATGTGTAATTGTCATGTCCTTCTCCGTCTGAGACTACCTCGCGTATATCCAAAATCTTCGAGGAAGGCTGTGTGTACGTACCAACCTCCTCATCCCCTCCCCTCCCCTCGCCAAGTCAACCACAGTGTACTCCGCTCCACTAAGCGACGTTCCCATAAGACTCGGCCGTCGAGGATGAATCCGCTCCTTCGACCTCGTGCTGGCAGATGCTATCGGTGCCTTGGAGAGATTATCGGGCGAGCTGGGCGAGCCGTTCAAGGAAGGCAGGGAGGTCGAGCTAGCGTAGCTTGAGGTTGAGGGGCTCAGGCTTGAGGCGGGCGAGTGTGTAGAAGGAGACAGGGTGGACGGTGAGATGGATATGGGTGAGGACATGGCTGCCCTGCCCGACACCCAGCCGGTGCTGTAGATGTCGAGCTGCCGGAGTATGAGGGTAGCTCTGAGCTCTCCGCTTTGATCGTGTAGCGGCAGGCAATGGTGTCTCCAATTGAGACAATGCTATGCTGAGATCAAGTCAGGATGCAATGAGGGTGTATTTAAAATTGATTTCGTGTATAAGGTCCCAAACTGCGAGTCAAATA
This sequence comes from Cryoendolithus antarcticus, assembly GCA_002077065.1. NCBI lineage: Eukaryota > Fungi > Ascomycota > Dothideomycetes > Cladosporiales > Cladosporiaceae > Cryoendolithus > Cryoendolithus antarcticus. The sequence goes on from NAJO01000023.1 coordinate 760,098, forward strand.
CTCACAAGGCCTCCGACGACGGCCTCACGATAGCCTAGATGCACGAGCACACCTCAGCCGGGTAGATCTCGTCATGCGGCGGTGTCTGCAGCGGGAAGCCCGGCGAGCTGCAGGTCGCGGCTGGGATGCAGCCTAGCGAGACAAAGCAGGGCGAGGGGCAGAAAGGTGGGATGCCTTAGTTGTGAGAAAGTGTGGGGGACGGAGAGTTTGTGAGACACTCATCAGACTTGATGTGAATTGAGGAAACAGAGAGTTGAAGCATGTTGTAGAGAGCTTGTGCTATTCACGACCTAGCAATAGCAGTCGTTGCTGGCGCGAGGGACTCGAGTGAGTGTTGAGATGGTGCATGGTGCTCCACCAGGTGCAAAACTGCTCGAGCAACAGACGGACGCCCTCTACCTGATCTGTTATCATGGCTTCGACCTAGATTGTGAGCATATTTGTATCATACTCTCTCGTCATATCGCTTCAAAGCCTCCAAATATCTGGTGCCGTATTCACTGTGCAGCATGTACGTGAGTGCTCTGCCTTACCATCTGTGCAGGTGGAGCCTAGAGTCTCTGGCTCGGAAGGATCAACATATTGCTTGGACGAGTACACCACGCAACGGCCGCTAGGACTTTATCAGCGACGACAGGCGCAAACACGACGACCTGAATGTCATGCCCATTGGTGCGATCGATTGCCATCCCAGGTGGTCGTCCTCGTCACGGAGGATGGCGCCTGGTGTGGGGTTGAGCGGCTGCTGGGATACTTCCTGTCGCGCGTCTATGGCCATGAAACAGGTCTGGCGCTTGGAAACGTCCGCGGCGTGAGCCATTGATGTCTACATGACTTACCCGCTTCGAATGCACCGCAGGTCACATCTTCGAGACTGACATGCGGTGTGCAGCAGCACGGTGCTCGTGCAGCATCGTCCATTCGTGGAAGATCACGTCGTCAAGTGCGAGCCGCCCTTGGTGATCGTCAATAAATATGCTGCACAGCGATCTCTCGCTTGCCTGTGCTTTCTGCCGCTTGCTTCCGAGTCAGATAGATTACGCGCATAGCGTTTGCGTATCGCCGTCGTCAGATGATAGGACACGGATCAATGGCATCTGGGGTGAAAGGTAGGGGAGGATTGATATGCAGTCTGAACTTCACGTTTCAGGGCACCTGTGCAATGTGAGTCAGCAGCTGCCGTGCATTCGCATCATCAGCGTCGGAAGAGTCCGTCGGGTGTCAACACATTCCACCATCCACAGTTGATCACGCCGTCGAAGCGCTTGGTCCAATATCTTGACTCGGGCAGCGCAAAGCCTCTTCTATTTGGGTGTGGTCCATGCTCGCATCTGTGTGGACAGGCGACAGGAACAGGACAGTGCACTCGCTGCTAAATACAAGGACAAGCCTCCCTTGCTCACACCACCACCAAATACCACCTCACCGTCAACAAACGTCGTTTCTCCACCCTCCTTCGAGTACTTGCTTCCGCCGCACAATTTGGCGCTGACACATTACACCGAGGTGCGCGTACCTGCGCAAGCGACGGGAGACAGCAGGACAGCCTGCATTGACGCCCGCCCCCACTCCGCTGCCCATCCGCCCATTCCGTTGTGTGCCCTGGGCTCCACTCTCATCAGCGCATATCCCTTCGAGCGCATCTTCAACGAATCAGACCGCTACGACCAGACGCCTGGCAACAGTACCTCAGTAACACGCACGCGAAACGACGACTGCACCAAGAATCGTGATTCGCGCATGCACCACCTGCCTCTTGAAACGAGTGTAATCACCCCTACCACGCGCGCGGCGCCCCGAGGACAAAGAAGCGCTTGACGTGCAGGCTGCACAATCCGCTGTTCAACCCGCCCCTTGTGCCACCCGCGCGGCGCGCAAGTCCCAGCGACAGCAACATCACCTCATCTGCCATCGCGGCTTCCGTCTGTCCGGCGCACAGCGATAGCCTAACAGACGACTCGGTGTGTCTAACTGCAACACAACACTGCGACGTTGCCAATTGTAGCGATTACGACGGTACTGCGACCGCGCGGTATATAGGTACGAAATCAAAGCCTGCTGCGAGACTGCGGCATGGCAGCCGTCTCGATGATGCATACGCCTTCACGTACATCGCAGTCTTCTGCGGGATCGTATCCGCGCATCTCGCGGCAGAACACAATGAGCTCTCAAGATGGCTCGCGGTCGATGCGGGCTTCGAAGAGGTATTCAGTCACTGCACTGTACCTGTCTATGAACGCCAACCAGCGGGATATGGAAATCGAAGATGACTTGGCAAGAGCACAGAAAGCGCTGCGGGAGCTGAAGGTGAAGATCTCCTCACAATCGAAGAAGAACTTCGTGCTAGAGAAGGATGTACGATATCTGGACTCGCGAATAGCTTTACTAGTGCAGAATCGCATGGCGCTGGAGGAGCAGAATGAGGTGGCGAATCACTTGAGTGACGAAGGTCCAGAACAGACAAGTGTGTTCCCTGGAGATCAGAAGACACAGCAGTACGGGAATTTGCTGTTTTTGCTGCAATCAGAGCCGCGACATATCGCACATCTGTGTCGACTGGTGACAATGGCGGAAATTGACCAGCTCTTGCAGACTGTGATGTTCACGCTCTACGGAAACCAGTACGAGAGTCGGGAAGAGCATTTGCTGTTGACGATGTTTCAGGTAAGCCGAGCGTGATTCATAATGTGCTAATTAGCACTAATTGCCTGCAGTCCGTCCTCACATATCAGTTCGACAACACGCCCGACTACTCATCTCTCCTGCGAGCGAACACACCAGTCTCACGAATGATGACCACGTACACCCGCCGAGGACCTGGCCAAAGCTACCTTAAGAGTGTACTGGCTAACCGAATCAACTCACTGATCGAGATTAGAGATCTTGATCTCGAGATCAACCCTTTAAAGGTGTACGAGACGATGATACAGAAGATCGAGTCGAGTGGCGAGCCGCTGCCTGCTGGTCTGGCGAAGGGTGTCACAGCAGAACAAGCAGCTGCGAATGAGAATGTGCAACGGATTATTGCACCACGGATAGACATGCTGATCGAGATCGCCAACTCGTTTCTCGACACCATCATTGAGGGACTTGAAGAGACACCCTACGGCATTCGATGGATATGCAAGCAGATTCGAAGTCTGACCAGACGAAAGTACCCAGATGCTCAGGAGCAGACTGTCTGTACGCTCATTGGTGGTTTCTTCTTCCTACGGTTCATCAACCCAGCCATCGTCACACCTCGATCATACATGCTCATCGAGCAGACACCGGCAGAGAACCCAAAGCGAACACTCACATATGTGGCGAAGATGCTGCAGAATCTGGCGAACAAGCCTAGCTACGCCAAAGAGCCATATATGGCTAAGCTGCAGGGCTTCATTCATCAGAACAAGGAGCGCATCAATCGCTTCATGATCGATCTGTGCGAAGTGCAGGACTTCTACGAGACTCTCGAGATGGACAACTATGTTGCACTCTCGAAACGTGACATCGAGCTCACCATCACACTAAACGAAGTCTACGCCACCCATTCGCTACTAGAAAAACACCGCACCGAACTCCTCACAAACGATAGCAGCCACCTTCGACAGCTTCTGCACGAGCTCGGCCCTGCGCCGCCCCAACTACTTCGGAAGGACAACCGCGCAATCCTTCTTCCACTATATAGCAAGTGGGAAACACCCATAGACGACATCACCGCCGCCCTCGACATCACCCAAGACGAAGTCTACTTCATGGAAGCGAAGTCCTCTTTCGTAGTCATCATGCGCTCTCTTCCACCCGGCCACCACGCAGTCCGGCGTCCCCTCCGCCTCGAGCGCGTCGCCGACGCCGCAGCAACAACGAAGAACGACAGCGTCATGGTCCGCAAAGGCATCCGCGCCATGGAACTGCTGACGCAACTCTCCGACTCGGGCATCATAGACAAATCTGACTCCTATGCTCTGCTGCGTGATGAGATTGAGCAGGAGCTCGTGCACTTGGGGAGTCTGAAAGAGAAAGTCATAGCCGAGACTGGCAAGCTGGAAGAGGTCTTCAAGACCATCCAAGAACACAATACCTACCTTAACGGCCAACTGGAGACCTACAAGTCCTATCTCCACAACGTCCGCGGCCAATCTGAAGGGCCCTCGCACCCCGGTCGCCGCGGCAACAAAGACACTACACCCAACCCTCTCGCCTCCTTGACCTCCTCCCCCGCGACGACCAAGCCCCTGGGCCCTTACAAATTCACGCATCTCGACCTCGAGCGCAGCGGCGTCATCAAGTCTAGCAATGTCCCTGAGAACCGACGGCAGAACATCTACTTCAACATCACGTCGCCCTCGCCGGGGACTTTTGTGATATCGTTGCACTACAAGGGCCGGAATCGGGGTTTGCTGGAGTTGGACCTAAAGCTTGATGATCTTTTGGAGATGCAGAGGGAGGGCCAGGGCGAGCTGGATTTGGAGTATGTGCGGTTGGATGTGGGGAGGGTGTTGGGCCTTTTGGGAAAGAGGTTTGGGAGGAAAGGGGGAAGGTGGTAGGTCCTACTTCTAGGAGGAGGCCACGGAGGGGAGAATTGTAAGATAAGGGCGCTGCGAGATGGAGGAACGACTGTATGCGCCGGACCGGGAGGAAAGACTGGAGGACCGTGATACCCTTGGGCGCCTGGCTGGCTTACTGCGCTGTTCTTTGTTCGCGTTATGGGACTGGGCTGGCATGAATGGATTTGACGCATGGCTTTACTGTATGAGTACGTAGGATCTAATTGTATGAGCAACGGGCAATTTTGCACTGCAAGAGCTGTTTTCACTTTTCTTCTCCGTGGCTTCTTGATCATGGTTGTCCTGTTATACAGCATGCCGCCTTGTAACTTGGCGCATTGCATGCTCACTGAGAGCACTGAGAGACAAAGGCTATTGCTGATTCTCCATGGTTCTTTAATCGTGCTTATGCCATTATACAGTGCACCGGCCTATAAGTTCAGCGCATTGCGTGTTCACTGAGAGCACCTAACGCGTTGCTTCTCTCCGATATCTCGACCTCGCCTGTGCTATCATACTGTACACCGACCTGTGACGTTGGTGCAGTGCAGGTTCAGTGAGAGCACACCGAGACAGCATAAAGCGGTGCTTCTCTCCAATCCTCGTGAAATGCTTATGCTATTATGCTGTACACCGGCCTGTAAGTTTAAACCCTTATCTGGTCACTGAGAGCACTATATAGGTTGTCTCTCTCCATATCTCGTGACACGCTCGAGCTAACATAATGTACACCGGCCTGCATGTTGGTGTATTGTATGAACACTGAGAGTATCAGATACGTCGTTTCTCTCCTATTCTCACAACATGCTAATGCTAGCGTAGTGTACACCGGCCTGTAAGTTGAGACATCGCACGGTTACTGAGAGCACTGAAATGACACAAAGTATGGTTTCTCCGCGGTTGTTAGCACATGCTTGTGCTATTCTACTGTACACCAGCCCGTATCTTACAAGCATGCATAGTCATTGAGAGGCTCAATTGCCTCTTTACAGCCCTATCGCCACCAAAAACCCTACTTCTGCTGTCCCTGACCCCACTGTCCGCCGGTGAAGTTAGGGTTATAAGCCCCTTGACCATACTGATACGTCTGCCCGTTGAATTGGTACGTCTGCGGCTGCTGAGCCTGGTACGCCTGGCTGTACTGGGCGTAGGCTTGGGCGTTGTATGCGGGCTGCTGGTAGACCGGGGTGTAGCTCGTAGGGGCCGCGGTGCCGGGAGCAGCGTACGCGGTGTTGGTAGTAGGCGCAGTGTAGGTATTGTTGGTCCCGGGAGCAGCGTAGCTGTAGAGAGCAGCGGGAGCAGTGTAGCTGTTGGCGGTAGCGGGCGCTGTGTAGCCAGCGTACGCATTGGGGTTGTAAATCGGATAGGACTGAGGCTGAGCAGCTAGAGGTGGTGCCTGAGGAAGTGGATGCGGGACACGAGCCGCTGGAGCGCCGTAGTTGTTGTTTGAGCCACGTCCACCACGGTCATTGTTCCCGCGTCCGCGATTATTGTCGTATGGACGGACACGCGCGTTGCCGTTGCCGCGTGCATTGTTGCGAACCGGTCCACCAGTCCTCATCATTTCAGAGAGATTGTCCGGGCGCTTGAGAGGGGTGTAACCATCAGCCGGTGGCGAGGTCGGACGTCCGTTTTCATCGCCGTAGTTAACGTCGTGATTCCACGTCGGCACATCGTCATTGCTGGGTGCGTAGCGACGGAAGCCGCCATCGTCGTAGCGGTTGTTGTCGTACCCACCCCGCCCTCCGCGACCGCCACGATCATTGCCGCGAGTGCGAGGACCACGTCCCCCACGTCCACGGCGGCTTGCGTACCCATCTGGCCCAGCTGGGCCGACGTTACGCGTGAAGTCCTCACGGCTGAGCTTGCCTTTGCCATCCTTCTTGCTCGCCTTATTCATTCGCTTGTACTCCTGCTCTACTTCGTCATCGGAGAACTCGAGCTCATCGTCACCAGCTTCCTCGTCGTTGATGTTCGAGGCGTCAGTATATTTCTTAGCCTTCATCTCGGCGACATTCTCAAACGTCGTGTGAGCATCGACAGAGAAGATCTGTGCGCCTGGCTGTAGTCCGAGCGTATCGAGCTCATCCTCCGATATGATGATCAAGAAGAAGGGGTTCGCAGTAGTGCCCATGACATCATTGATCGCGCCGATGACTTTACGCGCTGCATTACAGAGCGGGGCCTCGATCGAAGGGATCTTATCGAATGCCATACCAGGCGTGCCGGCAATCACGAGACGGCTCTCGGCGAAGTGCATGACCTGACCGAGTAGAGTGACTTTCGTGTCCTCGGTGATGCTGATCTGTGGCTTGGGTGGGATGACCTCGGCCTTCTCGTTCGCGGTACGTGGCGGTCCGCCTCCACCGCGGTCACCGTCTTCTCCCTCCTCGCGCATGAGCATCTTCGCCATCTCCTCGTGGTTCATCGCCGAGCCTGTCTCAGCGTCAGATGCTTCTGAATCAGAGTCAGAGTCCGAATCTGAAGAGCCTGAGCTCGATTCCGGGTCGGAGTCGGGCGCAGTTTCGCCTGTCGGATCGGCTGATAGCGTGTCATCTTGATGGATTTCGACGGCCTGGGGGTTCTCGTTCGGGCCAGTGAGGGAATTCTCGCTACCTGTGCCCCTGAACGATTCTTCGCTGATAGTGCTACTACGGCGTAGATGCTCTAAGACTTGAGCGACTCCTCCGACACCCAGGGGACCGACGTCATCTTCCACATCAGTGATGTCAAATTTCATGCGCTTTGGGCTTGGTGGTTGCGCTGTCGTCTCTGAAAGCTGCTCGGTGGGGTGTGTGATGGTGGCATCGTTCTTTGCAGCGACTGCACTCCTGTTGTTGTCCACGTTAGTGTCCGATCCATCTTGAGTGATGGTTGCGTCCACGGAAGGCGCGTGTGTGCTGTGTGCTGCACTGTCTGCGATGCTGTGTGTTGCTATATCTGCTGTGATATGTGCTGTGCTGTCTGCTACAATCTCTGCTCCGGCGGCCAGTGGAAGTGATCCTGGTCCAGTGGCACCGGTAGATGTCCCGATAGGCTGAACAGTCCCAACAACAGCATCCGTGACGTTGAGAGCAGGTGCATCCTCAGCTGATTGACGCCGCAGTTCTATCACGGCTCCAGCAGGTGGGAAAATGGCCTCGTCAGTCCTGATCACGTCAAAATCTCCCCTTTGCGCGACGACAGCGTTCGATCGATTGACGTTTGATTGAGTCGTCTCCCCGTACAGATCGTCCCAATCGCTGTCATCCGAGCCAGCGGCATCTTTGTGAGTAGTATCCATACTTGCAGTATACATGCGTGAGGAACGATACTGCAAAGGAAACTAAGATAGTATCGTCAACCACTCGCTCACTCTCTCAAGCCGGACGCTCACTTGAACGCCCGCTCGAGGAATGGTATGGCGTTTCTGCGGACTTACGGGGAGCTGTAGCCCTAGCGCAGCGATGTATCAGGTGTTTGATGACAGCCTTTGGCGTTGGCAGGTAGTGTTGGAACCTGCCCGACTTGTATGTGATGTTGAATTGTCGATATGGGAAAAGCGCCAGTGAAGTCGAACTTTTTGGCTCGCATCGAATCAGCTCGAAGTTTGAAACCCTTGCTAGCGGCGGGTAGCTTACCGTCTCGCTTAACGCCCTGCATTGGGAATGCCAACGCTGGGCAACATCTTATAGGCTGAATGGTGGTAAATATATATGTGTTCCGACTGCACCAGCATGTAGACTGCGAACAAGACCGACAGTATGTCGGATACCACAGCAGAGCCTCCCCGGCGGACGCCCACCAGTACTTCATCGGCTCGCCAGAATGCGTAAGTCTATCCTCATGTTCTATGGCATGCTCTGACCTTGTCCAGTCCACCAACACCACAGGTCAACTACGCCCCAATAGCAGTCTTCTACATCCTCTTCATCAGCCACGCGTTTGCCGCTTTCTACCAGCCAATCCAGGACTGCGACGAAGTTTTCAACTACTGGGAACCCACGCACTACCTCAATCATGGCCACGGCTTCCAAACATGGGAGTACTCCCCAGTGTACGCAATTCGGAGCTGGGCCTACGCCGCTCTTCACGCACTCGCTATCCAGGGCTCGAAGGTCGTGCCAGTAATCAATGAGGTCTTCGGCAAGCGTGCTGAGTTCTACATGCTCCGCGCGGTGCTTGCGGGAATCTGTGCGTTGTGTGAGGCAAGGTTGTTCAACACAGTGGCAAAGTGCGTCAATGCGAGGGTTGCATGGATCTTTGTGGGCATTATGGCGACGGCGCCGGGGATGTTCCACGCAAGCGTGGCCTTCTTACCAAGCAGCTTTGCGATGTATGCGACGGTGCTGAGCACGGCTGCGTTCATCGATCGAAGGAACGGGTTCCGCACGGCACAGGGCATCATGTTCGCTGGATTTGGAGCTTCTCTCGGCTGGCCCTTCGCTGTGGTACTGGCCGTTCCGTTCCTGCTCGAGGAGGTCTTTGCGGCCGTCAATACCGACCAACAAGCGATCATCGATCTGGCATGGCGGGTCCTGGACGGCACCGCACGCGCAACAGGCATTCTAGCAATTCAAGTCCTCTTCGACGCCACGCTGTACCGTCGCCTTACGGTCGTACCGCTGAACATAGTTCTCTATAATGTTTTCTCATCCTCCGGCGGTCCAGACCTCTACGGCACCGAGCCCTGGTCATACTACCTTCGCAACCTAGCCCTGAACTTTCATCTCTGGGTACCGCTCGCTCTGCTAAGCCTACCAATGCTGTTCGTTCAGCCCTCGAAGTCTGCGATCAAGACCTCTCATCTTCGTACCCTTGTTCTGGTATCGCCGTTGTATATCTGGCTGGGATTGTTCACTCTCCAACCTCACAAGGAAGAACGGTTCCTCTATCCCGCCTACCCCTTCCTTGCACTGAGCGGGGCTCTAAGTCTACATATCTTGCTTACCTATCTCGGCTCGCCCACGAAGACGTCCTTCATCGCCAAAACTCCTGCTTTCCTTCGCTTGCTCTTCGTCCTGGCCTTCCTCATCCTCACCTTAGTCCTCTCGGCTCTTCGCATAGCAGGCCAAGTCTCAGCTTACGCCGCTCCCTTAAAAATCTACGACCCCTTGCACACGCCCGAGATGCGTGCTAGCATCAATACTACCTCCTCCCTTGACACAACATTGTGCCTTGGGAAAGAATGGTATCGCTTCCCCTCTCACCATTTCCTGCCTGACTCCTTCCGCGCCCGCTTCATCAAGTCCGAGTTCGATGGCCTCTTACCCGGGGATTTCGAGCAGACTGGCAAAGGCTACGGTCCGTACGCAGGGACTTGGCGGGTACCGCAGGGCATGAACGGTGGGAACCAGTGGGACGGGGGCAAGGTCGTTGAAGTGGAGGAGTGTGGGTGGATCGTGGACAGTCATGTACCGAGCACTAAGGTGACGCAACGGGAGCCAAGGTTTATTGAAACGAAGGCGTGGGAGCAAGTTGAGTGTGTGCGATTTCTTGACAGCGCAAGCACTGGCTTGCTCGGACGTGTGAGCTGGGTGCCTGAAGATTGGGGCAGAGTATGGGGCGAGTACTGTCTGCTGCGTCGTGCTAAGAGCGTATAGATTACCCAAGGAGCACAAAGACGGAAAAGCTTCTTCGATATGTACAATATACAGAATCTACCCCATTCAAGTTCCTCACCCATATCGGCCCGAACGCCAGCGCTCCAATACAACACACCGTCATCTTCATATATCTCACTGCTGCATCACCTTCAACGCATCACTAATCACAAACGGCGCCTCCGTCTTACTCTGAATCTCCTCCACAGTGACACCCTCAGCATGCTCAATCAGCGTCAAGCCCTTCGTGAAGTCCACCTCGAACACCGCAAGCTCAGTGATAATCAAGCTTACGCATGCGCGACCTGTGAGGGGAAACTCGCACTGCTTGAGGATCTTCGGCCGGCCCTTCTTATCGGTATGCTCCATAGTGACGACGACTTTGGTCTTGTCGGGGCGAGAAACGAGATCCATGGCGCCGCCGAAACCCTTGATCTTGCCTGGCAGCTGTGAAAGCGAAGTCAATATGTGGATCATGGCAGTCTCTCGAAGAATTCTTGCCGGACTCGTGCATCTGCAGAGATAGCTGCAACTGCGAGCTCGACATGTCGCGGCGTTGATATACAACGGCAGCTTGCCAAATGGCTCTGGGATAGCCTGAGCCTCTCACTGATGTAGCAGTTGAACGTTTGACAGACGCAGCCAGCTTGATAGCTGCATGAGAACATTCACGCCTTTCTCGAGATCGACAAGAAGACAGAGCTCACTTACCATCCAGTTCGCCAGATCTCCGTTTGCCGATACCTGCATAGCGCCAAGTATGGTCAACCCAATCTTCCCACCTCTGATCATGCCAAAGCTCTCCTCACTCCCAAATACGCTCGCGCCTACTCCAAGCGTCACAGTCTCTTTGCCAGCGTTAATCGTATCCGCATCCTCTTGTCCCTTCTCCGGGTACGGCCCAAGGCCAAGGATACCGTTCTCGGACTGCAGCATGACTTCCACCTCCTTGGGAACGAAGGATGGAGCGAGCATGGGCATACCGATGCCGAGGTTGGCGTACATGCCATTCTTGAATTCCTTCGCGGCGCGTCGGACGATTCGTTCGCGGGACGAGGACTTTGTGGCTGCTGCTTGGATTTCCTCGGGCGTTTTGGCGTTGACAACTTTCTCGATACGTTTTTCGGAAGTGGATTGGACGACGTGGTCGACGTATATCCCAGGTACATGAACGCTCGCGGGGTCTATCTCTCCAGGCTCGACAATGTGCTCGGCTTCTACTATCGTAATTTTCGCGTTCCGAGCCATGGCACCATTGAAGTTGTTGGCGGTGTTGCGGAAGAACAAATTGCCCAAACGATCAGCCTTATGCGCCTTGATGAACGCCACATCGCCCTGTATAGCTTCTTCCATGACATAGCTCTTGCCTCCGAAGACTTTGACGTCGCGTGGTGGTGAGTATGCTGCCACAGTCCCATCTGCGTTGTGCCGGAGAGGTAGCTCTCCAGTCTGTACAACCGTCCCGAACGCTGCTGGTGTGTAGAACGCGGGTATTCCAGCGCCTCCACTTCGACAGCGCTCTGCTAGCGTGCCTTGTGGTGTGAGCTCCAATTCGATCTCTCCGTTCAGGTACATGGCCTCGAATACTTTGTTCTCTCCCACGTAACTCGCGACCATCTTCTTGATCTGCTTGGAAGCTAGGAGGAGCCCCAGTCCCGAACCTACGATACCAGCATTGTTCGAAACTGCCGTCAGCCCAGTGATTGAGGGCTTGTTCTTGACGGCGTTTATGAGGGTATCTGGCACGCCGCAGAGGCCAAAGCCACCACAAAGCAGAGTATTGTTCGATTGCAGACCTGCTATAGCTTCTTCTGGGGAGGACACGACCTTGTTGATACGACAGCGGCGTGCGGACGAGGCGAACGTGCGCGCAAGGTGTCGAGACTATGCTCGGATCAGGTTAAGCTGCCCAGAGTATTCCTTCGAAAAGCCTACCTGAGGAGTGACCTTGCCATAATTCCCAGCTGTCCGCAGGAACGATGCCGCAGCAGACGGCATGTTTGAGGCTGTTGGAGATATTTGTCTGGACTGGGATGGAAGAATGAGAGAACTTGACCTAGCTGTAGCTCTCGCCAGACATTGAAAGCCGGATTGTAACAGTATGGAGTAGTAGGTCGGAGCGGAACTCGCTATACATCACATCCGAGAGCACGTTGGATGCCAACACGCGATGGCTGTGCACGGTCGTTGAAGAGATGAAGTCGGCACAGTGGACGGCAACGGCTACGTCGAAGCTGCGTGCGCGGTTGTATGACTTCTACCGCGGAGTGCTTCCGTTGCTGTGATGGAGGCTGGTTTGTGGAGGTCTTTTCGGAAGAGATCGGAGGTGGTGGGGAACCCTGGACAGCGTGGACGTCCAGGGATGTTGCGGAGGGGTGGAGACAGCCAAGGACAGTGAGAGTTTCGCTCATGCTTCAGATTCCATCGTCGAACGACACCTTCCAATAATAAAATGGTGCATCGCCTTCCCCTACCTGATAGAAATCTGAGTACTGCTCAAACCCTCCACTACCTGGGCACTGCCCATTCGGCCATGTCAATGGCAGTAGCCAAGAGGCCCGGGTTTTCTGACAGAGTCGCTAAGGCGGACGACGAGCATAAATGGGTGGCCACCAATTGGTCCACGACTGACGATCAAGACCAGGGCATACGATGGCCGCCTACTGTACTGCTCATGATTCGAACACACTAGTCATTGTAGTGCGTCTCTGTACTCCTCACCGGGTACTCGGTTGCGAGGGAGGAGAATTACCTGATCAAATGCACTATATTCTCCCGCGTCTGAGGGGTCCTCAGCTTCAACTCCAATCCTGCCGGTGGGATTGAAGATCGACTGGAAGAACTCCATCAGGCAGGTGATGCTATACATCTAAGTCGCGTGCGGCATGATGCAGTAGTGCACATGCGACTGTAAGTACTTCTAACATTCCCATGGTCCTGTTCCCTTGCTCTTCATCTCCAACGACAAGTTTTACTTGGCACGATCGATCTGTTCGCAGGTATGCTGTTGCGAATCGCCTCTCTGTTCGGGGCGCTAGCATACGCACAGCTGCAGAGCCAGAATACGACGTTCAACAGCAGCTATCACTTGACTCCAAAGCAGATACAGGCTGCGAATCTTTCCACAGCTCTGGTCGGCCAAGTCGAGCTAGCCCTCAACTTCGAGCGTTCAAACAATGCCGGCAGCTTGACGCAGTTTGATCCTTTCTACGATCTGCCAAATGGAGTCAATCAGTCGAACCTCCCGCCCTATGGCTCGATCCTCAAGGTTGAGCAATACACGAACACGACATACTACACCCTACCAGCCACGCTCTCCATGTCACGATTCCTTTACGTATCAGAGACACTCAATGGCTCGCGAGTCGTATCATCGGCATACGTACTCTGGCCGTACCAGCCTCGCAAATTTCGCGGTCTCAGATCTTGCTCCGGCGCGACCACCAATGTCTTTCCTGTTCTGGGTCAAGCGCACGGTACGACAGGTCAAACGCAAGCCTGCGCGCCCTCGAACATCCGCAGCCTGTCAGGCGCCTATGACGAGCCCTTCACCATGGCTCTGAACGGCTACGCAGTCGTCGCCACCGATTACGCTGGCCTCGGGATTCCCCAAACGCCAACACCCTACTTCATCCTGCCCGCGCACGCCAACGATGTCTTTCATGCAGTTGCGGCGGCCCAATCGCAATGGCCGGATCTGCTGTCCAAGCAATTCGTCGTGACAGGCCAGAGTCAAGGTGGCGGCACAGCTTGGGCAGCTGCGCAACGTCAAGCCAAGCGTCCCGTCCCTGGATACTTGGGCACATTGGCAGCGTCGCCGTTCACAAACATCCTCGCGGACATCAACGGCGAAGATGCGACGCAAGTCAATATCCGCGTCGTCGGCATCGCGCAAGGTCTCAACAGCGTGTTAGCGAACTTCACGGCCAATCAGTGGCTTACACCTATCAGTATGGCGCGACTGGCCCTGCTAAAGGAGCTTGTAGGTTGCAGTGCTGTCGCGAACCAGCTCTTTTCCTCAAAGCAGGGTAATATTTTCCTCCGCCCCGGCTGGAACGAGACAGAAGCCGCAAGCTGGTATACTCGCAACGTCCAGAACGGCGGGAAGCCATTTGCTGGGCCGATGCTAGTCATCCAGGGCACGTCGGATGGCAACGCGATCGAGAGCGTCACTACAGTGGCTGTCAATCAGACTTGTCAGATGTATCCGCGAAATCGATTGAGGTACATCAGGGCTACTGGCGTGGGCCATAACCCGATCATGCAGGCGGCGCAGGTGGACTGGTTGGACTGGATAAAGGACAGGTTTGCGGGGGTTAGAGAGCCCGAGGGGTGTCAATCGGAGACTATTGGTCCGGTGAGGGCGGCGAGCAGTGTGGTCAAAGGGCAGAATTGGATCATTCTGTATGATCAGTTCGGAATCTAGAGTAGCGAGTATTCCAAGAGCACGCTAGAACGCTAGAGTGCGTCTGACGTTTCCATCTTAAGCTTCGGCCAGGACGAACGCATATTCGAGGTTTGCATGCCGTCAATGCTGGGTGTTCCTTTCACGATACTTGCGTGGAGCTCCATCGCGTTCACTTTGCTCCCTCTGGTCAAAGACAATAGTAGTGGCCTCGACTCTGTCATAGGCCCGGTCTCCACTGCAGTGAGCGTTCACCTGTCGGTATGAAGACTGACGAGAACAATGAATCTCGACAAAGCCTTGGTCACCCACGCGAAGCCACGCGTTGCGGGTGGAGCCGTAGCGATCTAGACTTCCCGATCGTCACTTTTGTACCTGCATCCGAACCCAATTTCGAAACGGCCGATGTGGAGCCCACCAAGCCGCCAGCACATCACCTAATCTCCAGCCCTTGAGCTTTTCCCTTCCGCGCACGAATCACGCACCACCGTCGACGTCAACATCCGTTTTACGTGCCGATGGTGTTGCGCCTCACGGACGCAGCCATGAATCCTACGCGCACTTCAAGCCAGATTCGGCGCGTTGAGTGTCCAGCCCTGCGAGTGACTTCGAGCAGGCTTTCCGAACATGGCGGCGGAGTAATCTCTTCGGTCTGGCATTTTCGTCGCACATCGTCGACATCGAGACACGAGTCGCTAGCTCTGCAGCATCGTGAGACGCGCCGTCAACGGTTGGCCCACGCAAAGTCATGGAACGCCCTCCTTTGCCGCCGGACGTGCTGCGACGACCCATGCAGAAACCCCCTGCACTGCTTTTCTGGCGCGAGCGGGTAGACAGGTTTTGGTGAGCGTGGAGCATGGCCACACGGTCCTCCTGAGCACAATGCTTCCTCCTTGTTTGGAACTTTGTTCTTTACCACCTTGTTTTCCAACACGATCTGCCTCACGTCAGTTGCTAGCACTCTCTTTCCAGAGCACTCGCTCGTTACACTCCTTGTCCTGCGGACAGGCACACTCGTTTTCACAACTAGCAATCGCCCTGGTAGGCTCAGCATTACAGCGCTCTAGCAGCAGCTCCTCGCATCAACACGAAACAAAACGAACGTAGCATACACGATATACAGCATGTCTCCCATCAACACACTGAGCGTCTTGGCGCTTGCTAGCACTGTCTTCGCTGTGCCTCACTACGGCGAGCATGGCCATGGCCACTCTGCACTGCATCACCGACCCTCGGGCGCACCAGGTGCTCCTTGGGGAGCCGTAAACGGTACCGGTTCGTACGGCGCAGGCACTGGTCTTGCTACTGGCAGCACCTCTGCACCCACTACACTGGCTGCCAACTACGCGCCTACGCCTGTCGGACCAGCGACTGCTAACTCAGCGACCGGCTCTGCAGGCAGCTCTGCCAGCGACGCTTCCGCTGCTTCGGCAAGCGACTCTACCTGCTCTTCCAGCACCGTGACCGTCAAGACCAAAGTTTACACTACGGTCACCGTACCAGCCTCGGGTGTCGCGCCTGTCCCTGCTTCGAGCGGTCTTACCAAGAGCACGACGACCGTCACCAGCACCGTTCATGTCACTCGCACACTCACGCTTCCCGCAAGCGCGTCCGGATCTGCGACTGTCTCTAGCAACTCTACCGGCGCCTCGTCAGTACCGAAGTATGGCTCGATCAGCTTGACATACACTACGCCTTCGGGGGCATCGTCGACCGCAGCTCCGGTGCAGTCTTCGGCTGCTTCGTCCTACGTGCCAGTCAGCTCGGCCGCACCTACCTACTCTGCGCCAGCCGAGACTACTACAACCTTCTCATCCGAGGCACTGCCAGTCGAGTCATCGGCTCCAGCTTACTCGGCTCCCTACTCTGCACCTGCATCCTCTTCCAGCGTGTACGTCGCACCCACAACTACTTCCAGCATTGAGGCCGCCCCGGTCACCACCTCTACGTCATCCTCCGCCGCCGCCACTTCCTCTTCGGCTCCAAGCCACGGCAGCAGCGGCAAGCGCGGCGTAGCCTACGAAGACGCCTCCCTCACCGAGTGCTTCCTCAACAAGCCCGAAGTGTCTTGGGGCTACAACTGGGTGTCCAAGCCCAACGGCCTGAACTCCGGCTTCAAATACATTCCCACCCTGCACAACGCCGAGTCCATGTGGACCGACTCCTGGTCCACTGACGCCAAAGCCGCGATTTCCTCCGGCTCCACGCATCTCTTCGCATTCAACGAGCCAGACATGTCCTCGCAGGCGAACCTCACCCCTGAGCAAGCTGCGGCCGCATACAAGACGCACATGCAGCCCTTTGCCGGCCAGGCCAAGCTCTGCGCACCTTCCGTCACGAACGGCGGCGGCGCGATGGGTCTCGATTGGCTCGTGGCGTTCATGGCTGCGTGTGATGGCTGCACGATCGATTGCGTAAATGTCCACTGGTACGACTCAGCGCAGCACACTGAGTACTTCAAGTCCCACGTGCAGAACGCTACGGATATCTCGGGTGGCAAGCCGGTGTTTGTGACTGAGTTCGGGGCTTCTGGCAGCGATGCCGATGTTGGCACTTTCCTTGGGGATGTTATGCCCTGGATGGACAGCCAGAGCTGGTTGGAGGGGTACTCGTACTTCATGGTTAAGGAGGGGATGCTGGTCAGTGGCGGAGAGCCGAGTTCTTACGGCAGTGTCTACGCCGCTTAAAGGAGGGACTGAGCTTCGAAAGGACGGTGATGTTGGAGTAGGACACGTTTGGAGATGGTCATGACTATTCTTGTAGATCTTTGGAAGTATTTGGCTCGCGACACAACACGCTGCTGTATACATGTGGACGGTGCATGCTTCCTGTTTCTCCATCAGTATTCGTTCATGTCAATGTGATTGTGATCTCGCTGGCAAGGGTGCATCAATCAAGGCCAATGTCAATTCAACATGCCTGCCGCGCGGAGCTGGCCAAAGCTTCACGAGTTGAAGGTCGGATCGTATACACTGCATACACTCATTATTGCGGATCACTCTGCTTGAGAAATTCCCGAAAGACTTATATATCATGGACCGATAGACTCGACCTTTCCATCCACCACACCAATCAGCCGCCACGATGCGCGCCGCCAACTCTACCCCCGGGGTCCTCCTCGCCCTACTCCCCCTAACCTCCGCCTTCTACCTCCCCGGCATAACCCCCACAAACTACTCCCCCGGCGATCTCGTCCCCCTCCACGTCAACCACGTCACGCCCTCCTTCTCCGCGCGCTCCCCAAACACCAAATCAGTCTTCAGCTTCGACTACTACCACCACTCCTTCGGCTTCTGCCCACCCGAAGCCGGCCCCGAGTATGTCAGCGAGTCGCTGGGATCAATCCTCTTTGGCGACAGGATTCAGACGAGTCCTTTTCAGTTGAGGATGTTGGAGAATGAGGGCTGCAGAGCGGTCTGCGATGAAGTGCAGATGGAGGGACGGGACGCGAAGTTCGTGAACCGGAGGATTATGCTGGATTACAACCTCAACTGGCTCGTGGATGGTCTGCCAGCGGGTCAGAGATTCGAGACAGCGGATGGGAAGGAAGTCTATGAGCCTGGCTTTGCGCTGGGGAGGGTTGTGGATGGAAGACCACAGCTGCATAATCATTACGATATCATGGTGGATTACCATCAGGTGCGGAAAGAGGAGTACCGCGTTGTGGGGATTCTGGTGAACCCGAGCTCCAGAGCTGGGAGCAAGAGGCTAGGGGAGGACGAGGATTTTAGTGCGGATTGTGGGAGGGCGGGGGTTGGGCTGGAGTTGAATATCGCGGAGAGTAATCGGATTACGTGGACTTATAGCGTTACCTGGCGGAGCTCGAGCGTGAGTTTCGCGACGAGGTGGGATAAGTATCTAAGGGTGTACGATGCGGAGGTGCATTGGATCTGGCTTACGGCGAACGCGATTGTGATGGTGCTGCTGGTTGTTATGGTTGCTACGGCGTTGGGGAGGACGCTGAGGAAGGATATCCAGCGGTATAATAAGCTGAACCAGATCGAGCTGGATGACCTTCACGGCACGGGGATCGATGACGGAGTGCAGGAGGACAGCGGCTGGAAGCTGGTCCATGGCGACGTCTTTCGACCTCCGAAGCAGTCACTCCTTCTGGCTCTGCTGGTCGGAAATGGCGCGCAGCTTTTCACAATGGCTGGCTTCACCATCGGCTTTGCAGCGATTGGCTTCCTCTCGCCCAGCAACCGCGGCAGTCTGGCTTCAGTCATGATACTACTCTACACCGTCTTCGCGTTCCTCGGCGGCTACACTAGCTCGCGCGTCTACAAGCTCTTCCGCGGCCAAGCCTGGAAAGCGCTCTTCATCCTCACGCCCTCCTTGATCCCAGGAATCGTCTTCGCAACCTTCTTCCTGCTGAACCTCCTGGTGTGGGCGCGACAATCCTCCGGCGCGGTGCCTTTCACGACCATGCTGGTCATAGTCGGCATCTGGTTCTTGATCTCCGTGCCCCTGAGTCTGGCCGGATCCTGGCTTGGGTTCCGGCAACCACTGCCCGACCCACCAGTGAAGACGAATCAAATTCCTCGCCAGATTCCCCCAGCACAAGGCTACCTTCGACCGCTTCCCAGCGTGCTGGTCGTCGGCATATTGCCCTTCGCAGCTTCATTTCTGGAGCTCTACTTCATCATGTCCTCGCTATGGAGCAGCAGGATATACTATATGTTCGGCTTCTTGTTCCTCTGCTACGGCCTTGTGGTCGTCACGAGCGCTGCGGCGAGTATACTGATCGTGTACTTCATCCTCGGCAACGAGGATTACAGATGGCAGTGGAGGGCTTTCGCGGCGAGCGGTGGAAGTGGAGTGTACGTGTTCTTGTACTGTCTTGTTTACTGGGCTAGGAGGGTGAGCTTCAGTAGTTGGACGGGCGGGGTGCTATACCTGGGCTACTCGGCTCTGCTGGCGGGGCTGTGGTTTGTTTTGAGCGGTAAGTCGACCGTCCTTGGACTGGGCACACGAGTAATTGCTGACAATACTTGCAGGTACAGTCGGCTTCATGGCGTGCTGGGCATTTGTGCATAGGATCTACGGATCGCTGAAAGTCGACTGATAGATCGGAGCATGTATACAGTATGCATAGCACATGCGCGAAGCCTGAATATTTCGATTTGTACCCCATCTCAGTGTATTCCAGAGCTGCTGGTGGTGGCACAGCACCGTCAACACCGCGTACCGGCAGATGTGCAAGCCTAGCTTGCCCTTCACTCCACCGTACGAAGGCCTTGTGAAGGCAGAGACTCCTCAGCTGCACTATCCGTGCAATCAATCTTGCGTCGCTTACTGTGGAGAGGGGTTTTGTATGAGCACGAGACCCTCGTACTGCCGTCGCCATTGTCACAGATCCGTGATGCATGTGCTTTGTGCATTGGCCGTGAGCTTAAGAGAAATTATGCTGTGCGCCAATCGTACCGACACTCTCCTTCCTACATAAGACTGCCATCAGCCATTACCAGTTGTCCAAGTCTTGACACTGTATTGTGGTGTGCTGGTGTGCAAGCCAACTCATGTTGCTGACCCATCGGCAATCCCAGAAGGAACAGCCGACGTCGATCCCAGGAATTTGAATTCTGGCTTCATCTGGCACCGTGAAAGGCACTCCCAAGCAGAGCGTATATACCTCGACCAATCCTTCCAACTCCAATAGAGCTACCGCTGGTCGCTCTACTACTGGCACAAAATCAACAGCATCCATTGGACCTGTTGCGACACCTTCCTCACCCACCACAGCCCGCACCATGGCAGACTTGGCGACCCCATCGGCGGCCACCATTAGCACTTCCGGAGCTTCCAAGACTGCAGTCGACAGCAAAGACAAGGCGCCAGTCGTGAAGCCGGAGAGGCCTGATGAGGAGGCCTACAAGACTGAGCTGACAAAGGCGGAGAAGGATTTGAAGACCGCGGAAGAGCGTATGGTATGTCAATGTCCCACGTGAGGATATCGGATGGCTGCATACCTGGGTCGGGAGTGTGCATGCGATGCTAGGAATGACCTGGAATATCCATTGGATGATTGTCATTGAAGGACACGACACTGACACAGTATGCAGAAAGCGATCAAATCCAAAGTCGACTCTGCACGCCCGAACAACAAGGACTCGCCCTCTGCCCAACGCCAACAGGAACTCCGCGAGGAACTCAAGACCATCCGCACCACACAACAGTCATCCAAGTCGTCCCGCGGCCAGGTCCTCGACAAAATAAAACGACTCGATGAGAACCTCAAAGCCCGCATCGCTGAACAGAAACTCGCAAAGTCCAAGGTCCCGTTCAAGAATGTCGCCGAGATTGATGATCAGATCAATCGTCTCCAGAAGCAAGTCGATGCCGGCACCATGAAGATTGTCGACGAAAAGAAA
>NAJO01000024.1:600000-762237 GCA_002077065.1 Cryoendolithus antarcticus
CTGTCCGAGTCCGACATGATAGCAGTAAGTAGTGACGGTGTGCAGTGTAGTTGCGTACGGAAAGTGGGTTCGATGTCGAGATGACATGGGGTTTGAACTTCGAGGGCAAACGGCAATGACTAAGCGACGAGGGCGGGAAGGACAATCAACGGCGGTGCGTGGTAAGTACAGTGTGATATACGCCTCTAGATACTACGAGGCCCTGCGTGTTCAACGCGCCAACCATAGATGTCAACTCGAGACTCTCTTCGGATATCAAGAGGGTTCTTGTGGTTATCTAGATTTTGTTGCGTCTGTGGACGACTCGGTGCTTTGCTTCAGAGGGCGAGCGCGTCAGTGTTTTTTCGCTACCGATTTCACAAGTCTTCTAGTGCATTCCGGTGGTCGAATTGACCGGTAGAGCCTCTCCATGAACAATTCGAGGTTTCGTGCGGTTGTTCCAAGATTACTGCAACAGTGTCGAGGAACAATCATACTCGTGAGACGGGGCAAACCTCTGTAGGTCCAGAGCAGAGGTCTATTCTCCCAGCGATCCGATGGGACTCGGATGCACCTGGAGGAGCCATGTACGAGTGCGACAGCCGTGGCAGGGACGCCGTAGAGAGACATCTGGCCTCCAGAGAAAGATAAGACTTGCACCTCATGTGGAATGCATGATAGCTCCCAAAATTCCGGGTTATCGGCTGCATAGATTAAACGGTCTGCGCTCTCACGTATAGTCGGCTGTCGCTTTGTCGCAATGTGGCGACCCTGAAGTGTTGACTTCTAGTCGCGTCGATCGCTGGATGTGAATCGGGTCTAGCACAGCTGGAGCGTTCAATTATAATGTCGTACTGCGCACTTTTGCGCCATACATACATTGATTGCACTTTTCTGACCCCAGCTTTCGATCAATTCCATCGTTGACACCAGTACGTGAATAAACTCTCATGGAATAGTCAAGCTGAGCGTGTGGTTTCGTTTTATGCTTCGCATAGCTGACTTTGACATCGTTGCTTTGCGAAAATGATGCTGTAGTTTTCTGACAATGAGATACTGAGATTGCTTACACTCTCATAGCAGTTCATCATACTGCATAAAACGCGGCACTTCACGCAAATGAAGATGTCAACATGTGAGATCAAATGATTCGCTTCTTTGCAGTCGGCGTATAATGCAGCACAATCACGGAAGATCGGTGTAAAGATTAAAACAGAGAGCGGTATGCTGGAGGAGGGGATGAGACAAAGCGACGTTCGAAGATGCGCTTCGGCAAACTTTCTCGATCGAGTCAGTCCCGCGCCAAGGCTTTACTCGCACCCGCAAATTGAGACTTGACGACGACCACCCAAGAACTTTGCTACACACATCGACAACACGATCCGCAATCCAACAAGATGGTACGACTGACAATGTACGGCTTGGAGATATACACAGGAATGCTAACAACACACAGGGTCGTGTCATTCGCAATCAGAGGAAGGGCCGCGGGTCCATCTTCACTGCGAACACCCGTACGATTCCCATATCATTGCGAACCACTGGAATACCCTACTAACACCTCACTCAAGGTCTCAACAAAGCCCCCGCCCAGTTCCGTACCTACGATTTCGCCGAGCGCCATGGCTACATCCGCGGCGTGGTGAAGGAGATCATCCACGACCCCGGCCGTGGCGCACCCCTCGCCAAAGTCACATTCCGCGATCCCTACCGCTATAAGCTCCACACCGAGACCTTCATCGCCAATGAGGGCATGTACACTGGCCAGTTCATCTACGCCGGCAAGAACGCATCGCTCACAATCGGCAATGTGCTCCCGCTTGGATCAGTGCCCGAGGGTACCGTTGTCAGCAACGTGGAGGAGAAGATTGGCGACCGTGGCGCTCTTGGACGTACGTCAGGAAACTATGTGACGGTTATTGGCCACAACCCGGATGAAGGCAAGACTCGCGTCAAGTTGCCTTCGGGAGCGAAAAAGGTGGTTGCAAGCACTGTGCGCGGCATGATCGGCATTGTTGCTGGTGGTGGCAGGACGGACAAACCGCTCATGAGTATGTTGGACCTGAAATTGGATTGAGATGGAGCGTATACTGACAAGATCTACAGAGGCGTCGCGTGCGAAGCATAAGTTCGCTGTGAAGCGCAACTCATGGCCCAAGACTCGTGGTGTGGCCATGAACCCTGTCGATCATCCTCACGGTGGTGGTAACCACCAGCATATCGGTAAGGCCTCGACCATCTCGCGTTACGCTGCCCAGGGTCAAAAGGCTGGTCTCATTGCTGCACGGAGAACGGGTCTGCTACGTGGTACCCAGAAGACCAAGGATTAGATGGGTGCATGATGTGGACGGAGTTAGCTGGGTGCTGTGCGTTGCGCTGCGCACTGTCAGGCGACAAGATAGTCGATACAGTCGTGATAGTGATGCAATTCAGCGAAATCATCATCAATGACCCAAGCTTCCGCAGCAGGATGCTGCTAGGAGAGGGAATAATGAAACACCTTCCGCAGCATCTCACACCAAGCGATCGGCCTCGATACGTATGGATGTTGGATGCCCTTGCGACTGTCCAAATCAATATCTTCAAGTCTGTCATTCACTGCTGTAGATCACGTACCGCTTCTGCGGAATACAGGTACTGGCTTGGCACGCCGGCCCGCTGCCTTCCGCTCCCGCCATCGCTCTGGCTTACCGGCTGACAGTCGCGACAACTCACCATCGCCCGGAGATCAGAAGTACGAACTCCCGCTTGAAGTTCAACCCCACTCTAATCGCATTGAAGCCACCCCCCCGAGCGCGTCTGCACCGCGTTGTTGATACGGGAAACACTCTCTGGCCGACTTTCGATATTTTCGCTTCACCACACTCGCTTCTCCTTGCTGCGCATTACACAACACACAGCAGCCATCACGCGCGACGTCCGGCCATCGACACGGAAGGCGCTGGGGCTTGGCTACATTGAGAACAGCAGTCGCGACCTCGATACTGTTGTGAGGGACTATTGACAGGACTGGACTTCACTTCTGCTGCCTGGGACTGTGCGCGCGGTATTTCTAATCACGTGTTCTTGCCTGACTGGGTCAGGAAGGAGGTCTGGTGAGGGCGTTTGGGGAGGCACTCTTTCAACATGGCTGCTGTGCAGCCCGCGCAGGGCATGCAGCAGCAGACCAACAATGCCAGTATGATGGCGCAGCAGAACATCCTGCCGGCGGGCATGACGAAGGAGCAGGTCCAGCAGATATACAAGGTATGTATTGGCATACGGTATGCGCGTAGAACCTGAGGCTTCGTGCTAATGTGTTGGCTACAGAAGTATCAGATGATGAAGGCGCAGGGCGTGCCTGACAATGACCCCGAGCTCATCAAGGCGCGTGGCGTGCTGCAATCGATCCAGCAAAAGACCGAGATGATCAAGCGACAACAGGCCTTCCGGCAACAACAGCAGGCGCAGCTCAAGCAGCAACAGCAAGCTGCGCTTCAACAGAATGGCATGGCTGGTTCGCATGACATGAACGGAGGCAGCATGCCGGCGCAGCCTTCCGTCGACACGCAAGGGCAGCAGGGACAATCTCAGATGCCAGCGACAAATGGCGCAACGCCTACACCCACGAGTGCAGTTAGCAACAATGGTATGGCTACTGGCGCTGATGGCGGTCAGGATACTGCGCTGTCGAAAGAGCAGGTGGAGAAGCTTCGGTACCAGATGAAGGCGTTCACAGCGCTGCAAAGGAACATGCCCATACCTCAGCCTATACAGGACCGCATATTCCCATCAAGGCAAGACCAGCAAGCAATGACTACTGCGGACGCGCTTGCTGCCGCTGGTAAGGTGCTTGACACTGCTGCGCCGTCCTCCGAGACCGCTTTGGCGACCCAGACTGGTGCTCCAGACGGACGACCTCGACACCGCTTCGAGACCTTCACTGACCCTCACTCTCTACTGTTGAAGCGCATAACCTACGGCGATCATGCGCAGCGACACTACAGGTCGAACGTGCCGAGCATCATGCCACTTGGGGTGGACCCAGAGCGGATACGAGAAGAGCGCGAGAACATTGTGTACAACCGTGTCATGGCACGGCGCGTGGAGCTCGGCAAATTGTCTGCCAACATCGGCGCCTGGGACACGAGCAAATCGGACACACCTAAAGACAACGCAAATCTCAAGCTTAAGGCGTTGATCGAGTATAAGTCCCTGTGCTTACTGCAGAAGCAGCGCCAGATGCGCGCGAGCATCAGCAAGGAAATGATGCAATCGGACAACCTCGCTATGACTGCCAATCGTAGTATGTATCGGCGGGTCAAGAAGCAGTCGTTGCGCGAAGCTCGCATCACGGAGAAGCTCGAGAAACAACAGCGGGATGCAGCTGAGAACAAGGAGAAGTTGAAGCACACCACCTTCGTGCGATCCATCGTGCAGCACTCGGATGATGTGAAGAAGTCTGGTCACGAGTCACGAGATCGCCAGCGCAAGCTGGGACGCATGATGATGATCCAGCACTCCAACATCGAGAAGGAGGAGCAGAAGCGTATCGAGCGTACCGCTAAGCAGCGTCTGCAAGCCTTGAAAGCCAACGATGAAGAGACCTACCTCAAGCTGCTTGGTCAGGCCAAGGACAGTCGTATCTCGCACTTGCTCAAGCAGACTGATGGCTTCTTGGGCGAGCTTGCAGCGTCAGTCAAGGCACAGCAGCGCAACATGGCACAGCGATACGGCGACCAGGAGAGCGACGATGAACCCGATCCAGAAATGGCCGACAGCGAAGACGAAGGCAAGACTAAGGTCGACTACTACGAAGTCGCGCATCGTGTCAAGGAGACTGTCACTGAGCAAGCGCGTAGTCTTGTCGGCGGGACGCTGAAGGACTACCAGATCAAGGGCCTTCAGTGGATGATCTCGCTCTACAACAATAACCTCAACGGTATCCTGGCCGACGAGATGGGTCTCGGCAAAACCATCCAGACAATCTCTCTGATCACATACCTCATCGAGAGGAAGAGGCAGCAAGGCCCATATCTGGTTGTTGTACCACTCAGCACACTCACTAATTGGAACAGCGAGTTCGAGAAGTGGGCACCGTCAGTCAACCGCATCGTCTACAAGGGCACACCTGCTCAGCGCAAAACCCAACAGCAGCAGATTCGCTATGGGCAATTCCAAGTCTTGCTCACCACTTACGAGTTCATCATCAAGGACCGGCCCATCCTCAGTAAGATCAAGTGGCTGCACATGATCGTCGATGAAGGTCATCGCATGAAGAACGCCAATTCAAAGCTCAGTCAGACCATCACACAGTACTACCATACGAAGTATCGCCTGATCTTGACCGGTACACCGCTTCAGAATAACCTTCCCGAGTTGTGGGCGCTTCTCAACTTCGTGCTTCCCAACATCTTCAAATCCGTCAAGTCGTTCGATGAGTGGTTCAATACTCCTTTCGCAAACACAGGTGGCCAGGACAAGATGGAGTTGTCTGAGGAGGAGCAATTGCTCGTCATTCGTCGACTGCACAAGGTTTTGCGACCTTTCTTGCTCCGTCGCCTGAAGAAGGATGTCGAGAAGGATTTGCCGGACAAGCAGGAGCGCGTCATCAAGTGTAATTTCTCTGCTCTACAAGCCAAGCTATACACACAGCTCACCAAGCATCAACGCATCATGGTAGACGACGCGAGTGGCAAGAAGACTGGCATGCGCGGTCTTAGCAACATGCTCATGCAACTGCGCAAGCTCTGCAATCACCCTTTTGTGTTCGACGAAGTGGAGAAGACAATTAGTCCGGAAACCTTCACCAACGATCTCATTTGGCGGTCTGCCGGAAAGTTCGAGCTGCTGGACCGAGTCCTACCCAAGTTTCAAGCGACGGGCCACCGAGTGCTCATGTTCTTCCAGATGACTGCCATCATGGACATCATGGAGGACTACATGCGATACAAGGGGATCAAATTCATGCGTCTTGATGGGTCTACCAAGTCAGATGACCGTTCTGAGCTACTGAAGGAATTCAATGCTCCGGGCTCAGACTACTTCTGCTTTTTGCTCTCCACACGTGCTGGCGGTTTGGGCCTCAACTTGCAAACTGCGGACACAGTCATCATCTACGATTCGGACTGGAATCCGCATCAGGATTTGCAAGCGCAGGATCGTGCTCATCGTATTGGCCAGAAGAACGAGGTACGCATCTTGCGACTCATCAGCTCGAAATCCGTAGAAGAGAAGATTCTCGAACGTGCACAGTTCAAGCTCGACATGGACGGCAAGGTCATCCAAGCCGGCAAGTTCGACAACAGATCCACGAACGAGGAGCGTGATGAGATGTTGCGAGTCATGTTGGAGACCGCCGAAGCAGCTGAAGAGTTGCAGCAAGAAGAGATGGACGATGAGGACCTCAATGCCATCATCATGCGCAACGATGATGAGTTTGAGCTCTTCCAACAGATGGACAAGGACCGCTTCGAGAATGAGCCATATGGACCAAATCGCAAACTTGGCCGTTTAATGGGCGAGAGCGAGTTGCCAGAGCTCTACCTGAACGAGGAACTGCCTGTCGACGACACTGTGCACCTTCCTACTGGTCGTGGCGCCCGGGAGCGCACTCGTGTTAAGTACGACGACGGTCTGACAGAAGAGCAGTGGCTGGACGCTGTAGATGCAGATGACGACACGATTGAGGCCGCTATCGCTCGGAAGAACGCCCGCAAGGAGAAGCGCGCGGGCAAACAGCAGTCTGGGCTGCGCAACGAGTACGATGCTGACGATACGCCTCCCGTCTCTCGCAATGTCTCCGAGTCGCCCATTCCCGAACCACGAAAACGCGGCCGCAAACCAGGCAAATCCGCTCAGAAAGTTCGCAAGGCCGACGAGGCCTCCCTCGACGGTCTTGCCGTCGATGCTGCGCCTGCAAAGAAGCCTCGCCGTGGTGGCAACAAATCCACAGACACCCTCTCATCCTCCGAGCGCGATTCCTTACAGAAGGTTCTCAACGACGTGTACGAAGCGATCGACGATCTCGTCGAAGAGTCCTCGGAGCCTGACGTCCAGCCCAGAGGGATCATAGATCCATTCATGGACCTTCCACCGCGCAGCATGTACGCGGACTACTATCAGCTCATTAGGCAACCGATAGCGATGAAGCAGATTGAGAACAAGATCAAGAAGTCACAGTACCAGAATTTGAGACAGTTCAGGGCCGATGTCGGGTTACTTTGTAAGAATTGCAGGCAGTATAACGAGGACGGGAGTGTACTTTACAATGACGCGAATTTGATAGAGGTAAGTCAGACTCTGGCCCATGGCTGACGTGAACAAATCGCTGACTTGAGTGAACAGGAAACCTGTCTGCAGAAGCTCCGGGAAGAGACTGCCAATCTACCCGAGTGGCAGGACTTCGATGAGGCCGACTCTGTGGCAGACACTTCGAGGATCAACTCGAGTGTGGGGACGCCGCAGCCTGTGGTGAAGAGCGGCATCAAGCTTAAGTTGAATGGGCGTGGTGCTGGCAATGGGACCGCGAATTTGGGCAGTGCCTCTAGGGGAGGCACTGACAGCAGAGGAGGGAGCGATGATGAGGACTAGGAGCCTCCGGCTATATGGGGATGAGGGAGAATTGAGGTGCGGAAACAAGGTGATATCCTAGTGCAGGCGATAAGCAAAGACCGTATGTCCTCGCGTACTCTCAGTGGCAATACAGCATTGACAACGCTCATATCAATCAACCTGCGGTGATGGACCAAGCGATCAACTCCACGTCGAAAGCCACCTTGCCACCTCTCTTCAAGACGTCCCCTCCTCAAAACAACACCCCCTTCGTACTAGGCACCTCCCCCTCCCTCCCCACCACCGGACTACAAGCCATCCGCAACGCCACAGCCAGCGCCTTGAACGCGCTCTCCGCCCGATGATGATCGTTCTCTCCCCGTATACAATCTACATGCATCGTGATCCCTGCTCCCTGGGCGAAACTCTGCAGGCAATGAGGTATCATTTCACAGCTGAGATCGCCGAGTTTCTCGCGCTTGAGGCCTAGGTCTACGACGCAGAAGGGGCGGTTGGAGAGGTCTACGACGGCGCGGGAGAGGGCTTCGTCGAGGGGGCAGTAGGCGCTGCCGAAGCGGGCGAGGCCTGTAGTGGTGTGGAGGGCGAGTTTGAGGGCCTTGGCTTACTGTCAGGAACGAGGCACGATTGGGAGGGTACGGCTAGATTTACTGACCTGTCCTAATGCTATGAAAGTATCCTCTGCCGTGTGGTGATCATCTATGTGCAGATCCCCTCTTGTCTTCAACCGCAAACTCCATCCACCGTGTTTTGCTAGGGCGTGTAGCATGTGGTCTAGGAAGCCAATGCCGGTGTCTATTGCTATCTCTTGTGAGGCTGAGCTCTGTGATGCGTGGACCTTTGTCTGTGACTCTGCGGAGGCGCCGTTGGTGCTCGCGACTTCTTCCAGTGAGGGCACCGCGCCGCCATCGAGGTTCAGTGAGAGCTGGATCTTGGTCTCGTTGGTGTCACGATTGAGCGTTGCTGCGCGGATGCGCTTTGATGGGGAGACCGAGAGGGAATTGGCGGAAGACATGATTGGAATACGACCGTAGGTGACCTTGGTCGAATAGCTAATCAGTATACGGATGTACCTGATCAGTTGTCGCACTGGACATAGTGGAGCTCAGAAAGATTGTCGACCGGGGTCTCACATCTACCGGCGCTAGCAAAACGCTAAAATTTGAGGTTATCACAGTACATCCAGATCGACTGCTGCAGGCGTTCATCATTAATCCTGCCGTTCAAGTTCGAGAAACCATCATAGAATGTCGCAAATGAATGGCGATGAGGAAATGGCGGATGCGACGCCTGGTGCAGAAGCAGCAGAGATCGAAGCAAAGCCCGAACGTCAAAGATTGCGACTTGTATGGCACTCGTTCAAGACCACGGACTCAAGAACAGGATTAACATGTTGACAGCTTCCCGGCTCGACGGATACCGCAGCATCTTTCGCATTCGAGAAGGAAGACCACACTCTAGGCAACGCACTACGCTACATGATCACGAAGAAGTACGCATCCAGCCATTCTCATCACTGATCTAACCGTGCTGACCACGCTTATCAGCCCTGATGTCGAATTCTGCGGCTACTCGATACCGCATCCCTCAGAAGCAGTGCTGCACTTGCGGATACAGACATGGGGTACGCATCTCCACCAATCTCCGAGTCTTTTGCCTACCGCTTTCGACTAACCTCCTGCAGATGGCGTGAGCGTCTACGAAGTCCTCCGAAAAGGTCTCGACGACCTCTCGGATCTTTGCGATGCCGTAGAAGACAAATTTACAATCTCGCGCGATTTTTTCAACACCGCTCACAGCAGCAGGACCACGCTTGTAGACAGCTGAGACTGAGCGGTGGTCGTGAGAAGTTTGTATGACTATGTACAGTTCAGTGTTCTAGGAGCGCTCAATTACGGCCCTGGGTGGCGTTAGCAAGGCGTTCGGCGGCTGCGAAAAGGGGCGGTATTCGGCTGTAAGTACCTCGAGGAAACCTTGTATGAAGTTCTTTGGTAATGCCGCAGTCTTGTCCTCCTCACTTCGGAAGTACTTGAGCACGTGTGTGAGTTGTTTCCAGTAGTTGAGAGTTTCCTGTGTGACAGTCTTAGCGTGTGGCATCCTAATGCACTCTGTCCACCGCTATGATTGCTCATACCTGGTATTCTTGGTGGCTGTTGAACAGCAGCACATCGATCGTCGGGAGCTTCGACACGTATCGGTGTCGCTCAAACTCTTGTCGTATCTTTGTGCGGATGTTGGAGACGGGCATGTTGAGGGAGTACATCTGCTGGACTTCGGGGGCCTTGCTTGTGGTCAGCTCGCGCTCGCCATATACCCTCCTCCAAAGCGGCTCCTTCTGCACTTAAATCCAAGCCTTCCTATGGCTTCTCCCTAGGCGCGTGGAGAACGTACAGAGCGAATCTAGTCCCTGTATGATCTGATCACTCTCTTCTGGGCATCTTGGAAGCTGGCGGCTGCGGCAGGCGGTCAGTTCGAGAGCAATGCTAGCGCAATGGCAAGAAACTCACACGAGCGCGTCCGTTGCGCGAGATACGTAGGGTTGATCATCTTGACTACGGCGCCTGGCCTCCAGATTGCCCAACAATCATTCAATGGAGCTGCAGTCGTGAGCCTCGAGTGGAGCTCGCTTCACTGGCGCTAGTGAAGCCCACGGCCCGCACCTTCTCCAGACCTCGACTTATGTCATCAACAATCAGAGCATCACTTTGCGCCGGCAACGACTAGATCTCTTACACTATTTTACCAAACATCCGCCACCATGCCCGCGATCCGTACCGCCAAAGCGCGCAAAGCGCCGCCAGATGGCTTCGAAGACCTCGAAGACACCCTCCTCGAGTTCCAGAACAAGATGAAAGACGCCGAAAACGCTTCGCACGAGGGCAAGAAGAAGCACGAGATGATATGGCCGGTGTTTCAGATCACGCATCAGCGTAGGTTATACCCTTGAGTGCTGCATAACTTTGAAATGGAAGGTGTAACGGCGGGACGATGATGCGCAAGCTACGTGATCAAGCAATTGCCCTGGGACAATGGGGCGTCAAAGGTGAGAGGACCGTTGTCTTTTTGACCTACATAAAGGAAGATCTATTGAGGAGTGGTAAGCTGACGACGCTGCTATACACAGGCTCCCGCTACATCTACGACTTATACTACACCAAAGAGGCGATTTCCAAACCCCTCTACGACTGGCTGCTGAAGAACCAATACGCCGATGCGAACTTGATCGCCAAGTGGAAGAAGAACGGCTACGAGAAGCTGTGCTGCCTGCGCTGCATCCAGACGAAGGAGACAAATTTCAACAGCACATGCATATGTCGCGTGCCGAGGGAGCAGCTGAAGGAGGACCAGGAGATTCAGTGTGTAAGCTGCGGGTGTCGTGGGTGCTCGAGTGGGGACTGAGTGGAGTGGACTG
Organism: Cryoendolithus antarcticus; assembly: GCA_002077065.1. Classification (NCBI taxonomy): domain Eukaryota; kingdom Fungi; phylum Ascomycota; class Dothideomycetes; order Cladosporiales; family Cladosporiaceae; genus Cryoendolithus; species Cryoendolithus antarcticus. Next base: position 610,943 of record NAJO01000024.1, read on the forward strand.
GGAGGATTGAGTGCAGTCAGGACGCAGATATTGGCGCATGTTTGTTGACGAAGTCAATGAGGCGGACATCTCGGTCCGCCAGGAGGTCGGCAAAAGCATCGCCACCAGGTGCGAAGGAGAGCTCGTACAAGCTGCGTGGTAGGATCCAAGCGAGGTCGCTGAGTACTGCGTCGCTTGCAGTGGGGTGCTGGGTAATTTGCAGTCTGATGCGTAGTGCGCAGAGGGCGGAGTACAGACGTTTCGTCAGTCCAGTCATAATCGGAGCAGCAGGCTGCTCCTTTTCTGTAGTTTGGCAAGGGGTACCCAGCAGCGGCTCGCTATGAAGGACCTCAGGCAAGTGTGAGTCTTCGCTGAGAGGACGGAAAGGCTCAATCGCATTCTCAGACTGCATCTCCTGCGCGTTCCCACTGTCTCTTCTGTTCGTAAGCATCTCGTCGTCTGCGTCCAAAGCAGGTAATGCCGGGTAGCGAATTTCTTCCATTGAAACCATAGTCATGAATGAGTCGTCAACACCATCGTCAAAGTCATCACTGTCATCGTCGTCCTCCAGACCCAGCATGCCCGTTCTGGTCGTGAACGACTCGCTGACCTGCAGCTTGCGCAAAACCGGGGCACCCGAGCCCGTCATATCCAAAGTCTCGATCGAATCGTCTTGATCTTGATCCGCTTGACCGCCTGCGACAACATGTTGTACATCGTGTGGCAAAGCATGAGCAGTATGATCTATCTCGACGGGCTGCTGACCAATGTCAGGACATCTCGGAGGGGCTCTATACTCCCTCGAGACTGTGGCGATCTCCCCATTCACGTTTTCTATATCGGTGACCCGCGGATGCTGCGGTACCTTGTCCATGTTCAGTCGATCAGTATTCATCTTGTGATACAGATGAAACCCAACATACGCATCGTCAGCAGCGTACTTCTTCTGACTGGAGCTCAGGTCCTGATCCCATCGACCACAACGGATCTTTTTGTCTTTCGACAAAGGAAGATGCATGTGATCGAGTGTGATGCAAGCCAATGCTACGAGACCACCGTACTGGCTGTTGCGTCGACGTGCTATCAACGGGTTGGTAGCAACTTTGTACAAGTGACTCAGCTCCATGATCCCGCCAGGCGCAATGTCGAAGTTTCGAGCGAGACGTTTGGCGTCTGCGTTGAGGATGTTGACGCCTACCTTCAAGATCGATCGAGACTCGATCAAGCGACGTAGACTGGGCGCGATAAGCTGCGCAGTAGTCGTCCCAGAGTGCATGGCGATGTGGAAGAGCGCGCTCGTCGTCTCGGACGCCACTTGGATGAGCGAGACATTGAGCTTGACAGCGATACCCTTGACACCTCGACGCTTGTTGTCAGCTACCCACTCGAGATCGAAGCCGACGACTTTCTCGGTGAGAAACTTCTTGGCGACTTCCTCGGATTGCTTGAGCGTTCGGCAATACTGGAGATCGACGTTCTCGCCATCTGGACCATGGTACAACGAGTGAGTCCAGTACTTGGGCCGTCCCTCTCGAGAGATCTTGTAACTCAAGCCGGAGGAGATCCTTGGCCGAGCATTCGTCGAAGCATCAGGCTGAACCTGTACGCCGCATGTCGCGGCCACTGCCATTCAAATGTCGGCAATCGTCCGCGACGTCTCATGCTGAAGATACAAGTGTCGAGGATGTCTTGGCTGCGATGATAAGGTCAAACTTCCATCGTAATATCGACTGTGTTAGCTGAACATTCAGGGTGAATGATCAGCACATACTACCAGATGACTACGAACCGGCGGCCTTAGTAATGCTGCGGTGTCGTCGTGCTTGGAGATCCTGAGCCTGTTAGGCGATCAACGGACATGCTATCCCGCCGGCTTAGTGCCTCAGGCTCGATGGCCCGGATGCGGCGAGCGGAGGTGAGCACGCACCAACGCGAACTGTACTTCCATTCAGCTTTGCTCCAGACCTCTTCTCTACTCCGACCATACTTACCTTCTCGGAATCTGGGCGCTCACCATTGCCTTTGATTTAGTGAGACCTCCTGCATTGCACAGCGCGGTGAGGGATCACTATGAGTTGCCTTCGGGTACCTCAGCGGGGCAATTTTTGATGGATCACAACCATCACTCGATGGTCTGCAACACACTTTTCATCAGCTTGCTTCAGTCGTAAGACGAGAGCCTGGAGAAGAGACGGCAATGGTGCAGGTCACCTCGGCCTCGAGACCGCTGTTGCGTGAGGTGGTGCTGTCGTCGCGAAGACTTGCGGCCGTGTTCAAGCACGCGTTTCGAGCGCGGAACCTCACGACCGTCATGGCCACACGCGACCTCACAACAGCCCTCGTCACGCTTTACGACCATGATGATGCGGACGGGCGGCCGCACGCCTAAGGAAATCGCAATTTGTCGCGCGCCGTTTCAACGTTCCCAGCCCTGTGGACACCCCAGCCACAGGTGGCAGGCAGGGCTGGGAAACGCGACTCCACCACGAATGATCGATATACACTCGCATCGATGCTGTAAGACCATTATTGCACGAGCACCACTTTCGCGGTGGGTTGGTACGTACTTTTGACAACGTTCAGTCCTTTCGTTGTTCGTCGTTCACTGTTCGCAATATTGAACGCTTGGCAAGCTCATCTCCGCCAGCCAAACTTTGGCACTCAATCTGAGACCCCAAGATAGCAACTGTCGATGTGGCGTTGCTGAACCACTTGTGAGAGGTCTGGATTCGGTCGATTCGAGCTGTCTCAGCATTGCGAAGGCAGAATTGAAGGAATCGACTAGAACGGCGAAGCACTTTGTTGATCGACTAGAAAGTCGTCGTCAAGTCTAGCACCTGGTCACGCGAGCAAGACAGCAATCGATCATCTTCCTCGGACGCACACCAGGAGCCTAGATCTCAGATCTATCTGCGACAGCAACTCCAACGCCACCAATAATGGCGAATCTCCCAGCTCCACCTCGCACGGCGAGCACGTCTCCGGATCGATACCGAACTTCTTCATGTCGCAACATCTCCTCCTCGTCTACAGGCTATCACGGTTTCGATCTTGAAGCATCCGACTACCAAAGTCTACAACTGCCATCTCCACCAGTTCTTGCAGCGAGACCAGCCTTGACGTCGCGTTTACTGTCATCGATCACGACTTCGCAACCTGCTGCGTCCGCACTTACGCGATCGGGATCACTGCTTCACTCTCGTGCGAAGTCGATTGCTGCATACGTACCAAGGCTCAACAGCAGCAGTACAGGGTCAGTAGAGCCTAGGCAACACTCTCCAAATCGACTCTTCGGTGATCTCTTCAACGGCGAGTCTGCGCCGGTTCGTCTAGGCGTCGCTGCTTCCAGTCCGACCAAGGAGAAAGAGGAGACCGAGTTCGTCATGGAGTATCGGCCATCACTTACCGAACGGCCGTCAGCTCGTTCGAGACAGACGAGCATGGTCCATTACCAGCCCCAGTCAGCGGGCAAGACGAGCTGGTTCTCGCGAAGGATCACCACTTCGCCCATAGTGCCTGTGTCAACACCAGCAACAGAGCAAGACGATCTCGCTACCCTGAACATCCACACGGCCCTCTTTCCCCACGGCCGCTCCAACGACCTGACTCCGCACGCATTCAACGAACTCCTCCTGAACGCCACATCGCTACTCGAACGTATGCAGACAGCCTACAAGTCCAAAGTCGACTTCATGGCGTCCGTGCAGCCCGAGCTAGAAGCCCAACGCGAAGAAGTCGAAGAAGCCGAAACCCGATCCCGTCATCTGAAGCTCCAGCTCGAGGACATGGCCCGCCGGGCGCAGGAACAGGAGCAAGCGATGCGTGAGCTCGCTGATCAGCTGGCCGCGGAGAAGATGAAGGTGCACGAACTGCGATCTCCGTCACGAAGTCGTAGCAAAGACCTTCCCGAGACGCCTTGTGAGCCGAGACGGCGAACGAGGACTTCAGGCACGACTTCGACGGCTTCGGATTCTGGGTTTGAGTCTGATGCCGAGGAATCGGTGTTCTCGCATGAGGGGTCACGGAGTGGGAATGCGACGCCTTGGTCGCCCGCTAGCAGTGCTGGGACGTACTTCAGGGAAGGCGACGAGGTCTCAGCGTGGGCGACAGTGGAGCAGTTGAGGCGAGAGAATAGGGGTCTGAAGGAGAGGGTGGGCGAGATGGAGAGTACGTTGGAGACTTGCATTGAGCTCGTCGGTGGGATCCGATTATAGACTCCGAGCTTATACACTCCGTATACAGCCAAAGAATTGTGCGAGACAGCACGCGCCTCATGTACTCCCTTCCGCAAGCCACGGGTAGTCCTCCGCCTCAACCTTCACACATGTGAGATAATGCAGCTCCTCACTGCCACTAGCCTGCAAGTGACTCACCACAAGCGGCTGCACATACTTCTTCGCGGTCTCCTTGAGTTTCTTCAGCGTGCTCTTCACAGTCTCCGCATCGTCACCCTCCAGCCCCATGTTCCAATGCTTCATCACATCCTCATACCGCATGTACGCGTGCTTGCCACGCGATAGGAGTCGATAGAAGCCAGCGACGGTGTTGCAGCCCTCGGTGTGACTGCAGAGATAAGTGGGCACGAGCGGTGCGTCCCAGCGGAGATGGCGAATATGGTCGGTCATATAGTCGCGGAAGAGATTGACTAAGTCGTAAGCGGCTGGATCGTCGTCGTAGTGGCTGACGAAGGCAGTCTTGCCTTTGGTGGTACGAAGGACGGACATGCTTTGTAGAAGTAAGTCGATGTTCATGCGCTTGTCTTTCAGCTCTCGGGCTTCAGCGGCGATCATGCCCTGAACGTTGAGGGGCAGGATGTTGTGCTGAGAGGGCAGCTCGGTGGTCTTGCCGTAGATGCTGTCGTATGCGCCGACTAGGTGAATGAAGGCCTCTTTGTACAGGGGCTCATCTTGTAAGTCCATGCCCAGCTTACACCAGCGTATGGGGTCTTGGCCGACTGCTGTGTAGAGTCTGCCTCCGTAGACGTGAAATGTCACCATCAGCTTCTCGGCAATCATTGAGATATCGCAATGATGTGCATTGGCAATATCGACGAGGGCGGTGATTTGACGTAGGGCGACGTCGAGGTTGTCGCGGGAGATTCCGATGCTCTTGCTGTCTCTGCCTGAGATGATGCGGAGGAATATGTCATAGTAGCGAGACCAGCTCTCCCCTTGGTTTGGGCCGGGTTGCACCTCGTCGATCGCCCGAGTCGTCTCTGCGTAGCTAATCGACCTAGCGCTGGCACTCGTAATATCGTAAGACAGTGGTCTCGGCACAAGGACAGGTATCCCATCCTTGCCTTCGAGTACGAGCAGATTTTCGATGCCCTGATGTGGTGGCCTCAAAGCGAACTTTTCGCAAGCTTTCCTAAGCCGCGTGTGCGCGAAGAGGTTGTACGCATGGACTCGACAGGCTTTGCTGAAGTCGTTGATGTCAAGAATGATGAGCACGATACCGACATCTAAATGACCCTGGGAGCCCGGTCAGCGTTATGGCCTCGGTCGTGTTGCTTGATGCTTGCGATCTTACCTTCGGCTGGCTGTGCAGCTCATCAAGAGCTTTCGAGATCCACGTTGCAGGTGTGCGGCTTCCATAGCTCATGTGCGCCAATTGCGTTTCGACATCCTCGAGCTCAGCTTCCTTCGCAGCCAGTGTTGGCGATAGGGTGACATCCATATCGGACGTGGTATCTTCCATGCTGGGCTAAACTGAAGCAGGCTGCCAACGTAGTTGTGTGGTGTATGTGTGTTGGTCGGAAGAGAGCCGAGAGTTGAGGTAGCACTACAGCTTATTTCCGGCAGTCACATGTCGAGTCTGAACAGAGAATGTACATGCTTCACTTCCAAAAGCTTCACTCCTCAGAACCTGACTCCGAGTCAGCATGGCTTCACGGTCACATCATCACTCGACTCACCTTATCTCGTAGCTCCCTGCCCGCGTCATGTACCTCACCCACTTGACACTACTATAATTATTCTTCTCGAAAACTTTCAAGTACCGCACAAGTAGTCCACTACTCGTGAACATCAACAACGAGAACTGCATACTCAGCGGCGGCCGACTCCAAGCTTTCTGATTCGTCATAGCACTCAAGCTCGCCTCTGCACTCAGCACGAACTCGCTCTGCCCAGTGAAGCGTGCAATCTTCCACACGATCGCATTCTCGGAGGGCTCATACTTCGCCTTACCCTGCGACGTCCGCGAACTGATGTCGGCAGTGTTGAGCGGTGTGGGAATCTTGACTACAACGTTCGTGGCGAAGAGCTTCGAGCCGTAATTCGCTTTGATGGCGATGCTGTACTCGACTTTGGTCTTGCCAACTTCGTTGACGATGGCTTGGACTTTGAAAGGGAGATTGACATTCTCGGTGGCGCGATAGGTCATGAGCTGGAAGCTGCCATCTGGTGGTATGAACGAAATCGTGCGGTCGCTGGTGAAGGAAGAGAGCTTGACGCATTGATGGAGCGAGACGTCTTCCAGCGTTACGGAGCCAGCAGCTGCTTTGGAGGCCTTGTTGCCGTGCATGTTACCCACTGGTGCAGCGCCTAGGGTGGTGTCTGCGCCTGTTTCGCCAAGAGTGAGGCGATCATTTAGCCCGAACTTGCACTCTGGCGTGCCGGACAGGTATGCACGCATCTCAATCGCACCATTGACATCGGCTCGCAGCACTGTTCCCGTAGCAGAGACGAGCAAGTTCACATCCTCAATGACATCCACGAACGCCTCGTTCTTGCGGTACTTGATGTTATCTCGCCTCCAAGACAACGCTCCAGTGGCCTGCATCGTGATCTTACTGCTATCTTCCGGCGTCGGCCGTTGCGACTTTACGCCCTCAGTCGTGATATACATCTTCAGCGTCTCCGTCTCGGTGTTCTGCGGGTACCCGAAATCTAGAATCTCGTCTAGCAATTCGTACACCATGACGAAGTTGCTCTTCACAGCTTCTTCATCAAACCTCCCGAAGTAGCTTCTTCCCAGACTGACGAGCTTGTACAGAAATTCGAAGACCAAGGCGCTGTTGACGTTACCCTTCGAGACGCCAACGATGTAGATGTTCTCGGACTTGATGTGAGAGAATGTCGTGCTACCCAGCGTGAGGATCGGAGAGCGGATCTGAGCATTGCTGATCACCTGAATGCGGAAGACATCTGCGAGGCGGGGACGCATGTCTTGTCTGAAGGCGCGGAGGATGAGAAGCTCACCCTTCTGGTTGAAGAGGAGGATACCGGATAGCATCTTGCAAGATGTGCACCCGAAGGTGACTTGTTGAGGGAAGCGTGAAGGCTGATTGTCTGCTCTGCTGTCAATGTCTCTTCCCGTGAAGCTTGAGGTGAGATGGAGCGCATATCGTAGGGCTGAAAGCAAGTTCTAGCCAACCGTAGTCAGCTATCATCGACTTCACCCAAGAGGCGCGAGCGTGAGGTCATGAGAGCTGCGTACTCGACATTGTGATCACTCGCTATACAAGAACTACCTCGCCATCCTCGACTTGGTAATTTCGCTTTAAGGACTGCGCAATCTCATCCTCCGCCGCTGGCCACACTCCTGGTACCAGACAATCTCGCCCACGAGGCAACGACAAAAGCAACATGAAGCCTCTCGTCTCAGCTTTCAACGCGTGGACATGGTGAGCTATTGTCGTCAAAGACAGGATAAGGAGGGACGTAAGAGCTGACGAGTTGGCCTTATAGCATCGTCATCTCCCTTTTCGCGATCGTGATTCTCTCAGTGATCGGTAGCATGTTCGCCAATGGACATCACTCGATGATGGGCTCAACAGATGACCCAACAGATGGCGGGAAGGTGGCGACGGCAGTGTTTGGAGCGGTGGCAGTATACGGGGTATGTTCATCCGCTGCGGTCAGAGATGCAAGATTGGAGCAGAGGACATTACTAACGAACATTGCAGGCGTTCCTACTTTTCTGTGGCAGTCAGGCTTTCCTGCACAGGCGACAAAAGTCAGGAGGAGAGATAGCATTGCGATGAAGATGATACCTACGTGCGGGATTGGCGGTTCATGTCTGGGATTATAGATTGGCGGGCGTACGGAGTGTCCTCAATGATGCGAACAAGTCATATCTCTCTCTCACCAGATACCTACGTCCTTCTTGCGCTTCTCACGCCTACGCTGCAATAGTGCGCTGGCGAGTGCGCTAAATCAGTGAGATCACCCATGGAGAGCGGGCTTTTGAAGGTGCTCTCCTCCGAGATTGTAAGTACCCTAGCGAATCTCTTGACCATATGATCTTCTTTCTTTTATTCTCCTCCACCATGTAGGTGCGCGGAGGCTGACGCTGTCAAACCCTCGCAAGTCAGGGAGGCTAGAAAGTGTAAAGGAAGAGGGGAGTACGTGCATGATTGGATAAATGGCAAAGAGCTCTTGTGGGCCGTCTCAGCGAGTTAAGACAGAACCTTTTCACTCATCCATATGCGGCCACTATCCACCGAGGCGTTGTCAGCCTCACCGCGCAGTGGGCAACGTCAAAATCCCAAGATAGGGATGAAGGTTGGAGAATTCGATCACCTCAAGGTACAATTGGCTGCTGGGCCCAAACGGAGGTGTGAGATGCGATGCAGTCCTGTTGTTGGACTGCGTAGACGTTACTGTGCCGGGGTAGCAGCTCGCATTTCATTAGTTACTTGGGGTAACATGGGCCCCGGATCTGCTCCCTGCGGACGGACACAGCTACAAAGCTCTGCCACGAGCATGCATACGCTTGCTTGACTATTGGGCGACGAGGAGTGAGCAAAGACAGCGCCAATCGATGTTTCGAGGAATCGTATATGTATATCAGGCTTCTCAAGCGAGCTGTTCATCGTAGATTTGTCTCGTCGTTGTTCCTCAGAGTCCTTCTAGGAGTTTGCCAGAAACAGTGACTGACACCAGCCATTGGGATTCTGCTGTCGGTCAATCATAAGTACGAATGCAGCAGTCCTCTCGTCGAGATCCCAGTAAGCTTTGATTCGGACGAGTGCGGTATGTCTCACCCCCAGAAGCATGTGAGACAACCGCCGAGAGTCAACGTGAGGTCCAGCCTTTTCGACTCCGCGAACCACCTTTCTACCATGCACGCAACATGAAGCAACGAATCACCTACCTTCAAGGCGAAGGCACCGATATCGATGTCAATAGTCTTCATGTGAACCCTGATAGTCTTGTGTTCTCGAATGCAGAACAGGCAGCTCTCCAGAAGCGCGTAACGGTGGGATTGAGTGACCTCCCATCCAGCGCAAGTATATTCCGCCCTCTTCGTATTGACAACAACTAATCGAAGAAACAGATCACAGAGGTACTGGACAACGTACATGAGCTACACATCCGCTGGTCCTCTCCGCGAAATGATCAGCTACCTTCACCACTAGTGTCAAGACTGCCCTCAGGACTGCATGTCTTCTTCACGCCGCGCAGCGCAGAGACCGATGTACCCATCTGCGAATTACTACAGACGCTCTTCGGGGCAGAGCTGCAGTGCCACTCCGTCGTCGACTCGTTTAGCCGTCCCCAGATCACATCAGAGCGCTTCTCGGCCGCAGCAAGCTACCAGTACTTCCACGTGCTCCCGACACTCCAAAACTTCTCGCAATGGTTTGACAGCAACATCTGCCGGGCGAACCTGAAGATCAAGCTGGCTTGTGGAATCGAGGCCGATGCAGTCACTCGGGCTGCAAGTTTGGACGTGGACTTTGATGCAATCAGCCACGCTATCACCACGACTGTAGCTTGGAAAGCCGACAGCGATTGGGTAGAGCCGCTGACACATCCCAATACCGCGAGGGCGATCGTACAGCTCAATGAACGGGACAGCATTGAGATCGGAGTATTACAGCCTGCACATCAACCCACGGACGAGCCGGAGGAGCTGTCGCTCGGAGGCTACTTGACCACGCTGGGAGATGAAGAGACGCATGAGCCGAGTACGCATGGCAATCTCTCGATAGTTTGACCTCTACTGACTATACCAGGTGCCACACTGTTCGCGTTCCCATCGAGACACCATGCACTGTCCCAGAAGCTTGCCAAGCAGAAGTTCCGCGCTGCCTTCCAGCAACCGACCGGTCTACATCCCAAGCTCGACCTGACGTTCGCGTCTGCACGTAGTGTGGCACCTCCAGCAAACTCATGCGCCCTGCATGCATACCTCACACTTCCAGTCTCGCTCTTCATCGACCGCTACCAGTTCTCCGATGCGCTCTCTCTCCAGTCGCAGAACCTCAAGGCCCTGCATTCGCTGAGCGGCGAAGACGACCTGGAAGCGCCCGCTTGGGTGCTGAAGTCGTGGGGTTCCGCAGCGCTGTTCGAAGTCGCACATCCGAACACGATAGAGTCTGCTAGCTCCGGGCCATGGACAATCACGATCCCGACACATCTCCGCTACGTGAAGCCGAGTGCCAATGTCTCAGCGTCTTCACAGGAGAATCTGCAGATACCAAGTCCAATACTGTTCTGGGCCTGCCCTGCTGAAGAGGGACTCAAATTCGCTACCAATCCGTTCGATCGTGTCAATCTGGGCTTCGATGGGCTGTTTGGGCCCAAGACGCTCTTCTATCATGTCCAATCGGCTGATACGAACGGTCTACTGGATCTGCAGGTGCCGGTGTTGGATCCGACCAGTAGCAGATGGGTGTCTATGGCTACCAGTGCGGTGGTGGTCGCGGGGTTTAGTTGGGTGCTGTGGAAGCTGTTCGGCGGAAACGGTGGTGCGAGGATAGAGAAGAGTAGGAAGAAGACGCAGTGAGGACTGCTCGCTGAGTTTCATTCGAGTACTAGACTACTCCATATCTCAATGAATACGTCTCTAATTGTTGTGCTGGTATACGTAAATTCGCGACAGCGGGTTGTGTAGCTGATGCGCGTGTGAGAAGATCATATCACGTTGATGCCATGCAGGGACCGTAGACGATTGGTAGCAATCTCTAATCGGAGCGCATTACTGTTCTTCTGCGGCTACCATGCTCTCTGCGACAGGCGTTTCATTGTGAGGGCGTTAAGCTGAGATATCACGGTGGTAGTGAGCTGATCAGCAGCCTCAGCAAGTCGTCCGACATGCTAAGCTTCAGTCACATGATCGACAAATGCAGACAAGTGTTATGGAGCCCTGGCACAGACCACACCATTTTCCTCAAAGTCGGCGTGCCCCTCACTTCTCTTTCTTCTTCCTTCGCTCACCTTTTGTCCATCATTTGCCCGTTTTAGCCGTTGAGAGAACCCGTCTGATGGAAGTGGTGATCAATAATAACGTAGCCACGGAAGTCTTTCGGCGAGTGCGCGTGGCAAAAGGGGCTCACAGGTTGAGTTGCCGGAACCACGTTGGGGCTGGTGCTGCTGCAAGGACGCGATCGTATGGGCCTTGCCCTGTACGTCGTGCTCTCGTAGTGGCGTCGGAACCTCGAAGTCCGAAAGGGCTAGGCCAGATGTCAACGGTCAGGGCAGGTGATCTGTACATTTGGGCGGCTCAAAGTCGCATCTCTTTGCCCCATTCCACGAGAACGCTGATTGTGTCACTCCGCCAATCGCGGCATGGAGAGCTTAGGACCCTCACCCTTGCACTCTCGGTGAGGGCTACTGCTTTGACAGACCACATTTTCATCAGTCCGCCAGCTTCGTGCTGAGTGCTGGAGAAGAGCCAATGTCACGGTACTCGTCGCAATATCTCGCAGCAGCATGCTTGTGCACACACTTCAAATTGCGCACTTCGTTCCTCGGGAAGCTCTCGGTCAACGCTTGTGCCTCCCTGCTAGGCGACATGATCGAAACGTCGCTCGCAATTGCGCACTCGCTCGTACGTTGTTGGTTTCTGATGCAATCCTCTTCTGAAGGTGGTCCTTCGCGATGCCTACGTTGCCTCTGTGCGCAGTTCCTCTTGAAGGCATATCGCCAAGGCGCAGGACACCGCACGTAGCACGACTTTCGAACAGCAAGCGTGACGATCTGACTTACAAAGCGACCTTAACGCCTCACATCACCACATCTTTCCAATTTTCGGAGCGACGCGGCTATGCTACTATTAGTGCACCTGCAATAGTGCGCCTACCACTCTGTGTTTGCGAGAGGTAAAGTGAATCATGCAGAGCAGGAATCTAAATGCTGGACTCTCACGGACACAGTGATGCAGTGATCCACTGCCGCAGACAAGCTTGAAGGAGCAGTGTCAACATCTCAGACCTTTGGAGAAGCGGAGGTGGTTCCGTTGTCAAGATACTACGAGGCGATTTAGTTCGGCTTTGAGTACCAACATTGTAAATTGCCTAGCAGAATCGTTGGAGCGTTGACCGGCACAATGTGATCGAGGCATGGAGACAGTCTCCGCGTGGGTCCACACGAATACAGTAAATGTCTATGATCTCTTCTGTCCACATGCGTCTTGCTATAGACTGCCCGTAGAGCATCGCTCGGATCGGCGTTTCTACACAGCCGACAGATCTCAGTGTCATGACGTGCATCGTAGTCGTCCGTAAGATGATGCGTGGAGCTTATTCAGTCGGTACGACTACCACCGAGCTTGATCGCGGACAAATCCAAAAGGTGAGCAGACCGGGAGGGTAATCACAATCGCGCTTGCCGGACCGGATCCAGGAAGTCCTTCATCTGGTGTCGAGGGTAGTCGGCATTGTCCTTCCCATCCTTCGGCCGCTCGCGATCCCAAGCCCACTTCTGCGCCAGCTCAGGTTCGAGTGCACCCTCCAGCATTTGTACGATGTACTTGCCAAGTACTGGGAAGAACTTCCAGCCGTGGAAGTTACCACATGTTGCAACGTAGAGGTTCGATGCGGCGGCATGTGGCGAGATGATGAAGTCGGCCGAAGTGGTGAAGGCGTCCCTGCGTTCCAAGTCAGTAGAGCTCTCATTGCAGCTCATCGGTCTACTTACCAGCAGATGCGATGCTTTTCCATTTTCCAGTCCTTCGTCTTCTTGCCGTAGAAAACATGGTTGGCATACGATATGTCCTCTCGCAACTTCTCTGAGACCTCCCATTGTCCATAGTCGGGCTTCGCAGGTGGTGCTGAAAGGGTCTTGCCGGGAAGCACCTCCTGCTCGTTGGTAAAGATCGATTGACCCCACCATTTCAGCTCGCGGTCTTTCGTGGGCGGCAAACTTCCAATGAAGGGTCCTGCTTCTGGTGTGTAGCCTTGCACTCCGACGGGCATCTTGGCATACGTCGGGTATGTTGCAGCGTCAAGCCGTGTCATGCCCGTTGTGATACCACCAGCAACAATGCGATCCCCGGCGCTAAGGTCTGGTTTCCTCGATTCGTAGGCAGCGAGCTCGAGCAGCTTTGGTGTGTAGGCGCCCGTTGACAGGATGATGTGGTCTGCACTCATGGTCTCGCCCTTTGATGTCTTGATCCCGGTACATCGAGTCCCGTCGTTGCCGAAGGCTAAGCTCTCTGTCTCAGCCACGACATACTTGACACCCAACTCCAATGCTTTCCGCGTGACAGCTACGAGACAATCCCCAGCTGCTGCCCATCCACTGCCGCGGTTGACAAGCACCTCTTTGACGTCTCTGATGTCTGCGTCTCCGAAGACACCACCGTACATCTCCTTGGCCTCTGCTACGGGCACAGCTTTCAGCTCGCCTTCTCGGCCCATGGTCTTGTAGTTCCCGATCACCTCGCTGGCGTAGTCACTTCGGCACATCCAGTAGATGCCGGTCTGGTGGAAGTATGGCTGCCATAGCGGGTCATTCAGGAAGACCTCCTGAGCTTCGAGCCCAAGCTTGCAGTAGACTAAGTCGTCGTAGTCTGCCCGTACGACCTTGTTCCAGTCCCAGGATGCTGCCACGCGGGAAGTGGCATCGTACGCATCTCGATCGACTATCGTCACCGAGGCATTGGGGTACTTCCGAATGAGGTGGTAGGCTGTTGAGACGCCGAAGACGCCAGCACCAACAATCAGGTAAGACTTCTCGGATGAGGAAGTCATGGCGGGAGGTAGTGTGGAGGGCTGCGAGACTGGGATGGGAGTCTCGAAGCCATGCTGGGCGGCAAGGCAGTATATAGCTTCAGTCAATGGTACTGTCGTTGAAGGTAGATGTGGGGCCCACTTCAGATGGACAGGACTTCCGCATTGAGCAACGCTTCCCTCGTTCGCGGCTTGGCACTGTGGCAGGGCGTGTGTATGTGAACCTCACTTCGTTCCTGTAGCTGTTTCCCGAAGAATCTTCTTCGTTCCGTACAGACTTAGATCTGCTCACATCGCGTGTGTCGAGACGGCTGTATGATCGGTCGAAACCACATGCAGCCGGGTCCAGAGACATGACTTCGAAGCATCCTTCGATCACTCCTAAACCTCACCGTGCTGAGTACATGCTGAGCTAGCGAGGCGCCGCCATACGGCACACGACTGGGCTTCTGAAGGAGTCATGAATGCTCAATGTCTGCAGAGTCTCCTCCAGGTTGAGAATCGTGGTGAAAATGAAATGTACGTTACCACAAGGCCACATGGCCAGGCTTACCCGAAATCGACTTGATTCGCAGCTGCCACGCTCTTCATGGTGACACTGGCATCGCTCTCCATTCTAGGCTGGATCTTGGGTTGCTCGAAATCGCTGTTGGCTCGCGCGACAAACGCCGAGAGCGAATACATTGCGTTCCTCGAGAAGCCGCAAAAGCTTGCACCGGACATTTCCGCCCGGCAACCACGCCGCCCAGCAAAAAACAAGAAATTGTCAAAAACCTAACACCCTGCTCTTGCCAGCAGAGGATGGGAGAGTACTCGTCATCAGTTACCATCGAAGTCAGGCCCCGGGAGTAGCGTCCTCTTAGTACTTAATTATTCGGCTTTTCGCCCAGTCCGATTACCAGGGGCAAGCTGAGGAATCGAACCGGGGAGGGAGGACGCCGATGGCTAGTGGGGGCGCAAGCGTCTGATCACTAGACCATTCGAACCCAGCTGTGAACAGCAGTGATTGTGGCGATTATATTGCGACATCCAAGCCTTGGGAATGCCGGTCGCATTCTCGAGCTGCTGATTCGCATCGCAATTGCGCATGCATCGAAGATCTGTTGTCTCGCAGGAGCGCATGAGCTTCGTCGCATCCGCGCAGGTCCTGTTTGGAGATACTCCTGCTCTTTCCACAGTCTCAAGATCTCAACGGGTGATGCCCCTTCTCGAAGCATTGATAGATTGCATCACCACAGCGGATGATCTGGCAAGGCGCTGTGGAGAGACGTGTGTAGACCGCCTTTCAAGTACATACTCTCTCACTGACATGATAGATGCAACATCACACTCGCAGTGAGCATGATCGTAGCACGGGGCTCTTCGATTCCTCGGAACAGCAGTGGCACTGACGGCTTGCAAGGCAGCGATGGAGGAGTTGCCTTCCCATTGCAACTTCCAAGCACGAACCGTCATCCTTAGGTATCGTTTCACGTTTTACGTGGGACCCTCGCCTTTCACATGCTCGTTGGTCAACGGTGGGATATTCATTACCGCTCTGATTCCTTACAAACGCTCCAACAACACTCAAACCCTTCAATTCAACACCTGCATAACGATATCCATCACCACAGCAAGAATCTTCAACATGGCGACCTACAATACCACCCTCGCGCTCAAGCTCCTCACGGACGCCGAGAAAGACCGCATGGTCATCACCTTCCTCAACAATCCAAAGCGCAACGCCGGCGTCGACTGGGACAAATGCATCCTCGAAGCCAATTCCACTTCCGTCGCGAGCTTCAGACGCGGCATCGGCAACTCACTCATGAAGCTCAAGAATGCGCAGGACGGCGACGACGCGGAGGAGCTCGCTACTGCTAATAAGGCTCCGAAGTCTACGCCCGCTGCGCGCAAGGCCAAGGCTCACCAGGGGGACGGGGACGATAATGGCGATGCGGGCGAAGGCGTCACTCTCAGGAAGATGCTGAAGTCGACACCTGCGAAGCGCAAGAGGAAGGCTCACGCGGGAAATGGGGAGGAGGGCAAACCAGTGAAGAAGAAGACAAGGGAAAAGAACGTGGATGCGAACAGCGGGCCCTCTGTTGCGCCGTCGCCGCCTACGCCTCCAAAGGCAAATCGCGAGGAGCCTCGCCTGCCAATCAGATAGCATCTGCGAACTTTGGGGCAGACAACTGCCGGGGAGAAGGTCGTGTGTCGGGGTTCTGATTGTGTGTTGTGTTGTCGGAGGTGTGAGCGGGCGGATTGTTTGGCGTTGGGGAGGTAATGTTTTCCATTCTTATTGAGGAGCTCTAGTACCTGAGATGCTTGTGTGGAGATTTGTCGCCGGGACCTTACTCTCTCCGTTTTTTTCAATGTTCTCATACGCTACTGTACTGCAAGCTGTCAGTCCGTGGAGATCCCGAGAGGTATCGCTGAGAGCGCCATTCATGAGATTGGATTACACATCACACAAACATTGCTTTGATCGACAGCACTATCGCTTTCCTCTCTTCGCACCACCCCTACTCTTCCCACCCCTACCTCGTCTCTCACCAGAAGCCTCGATACTCTTGACATCTCTCGCACTCAGCTTCAACATCCCACCCCTGAACTTCCCCACCCCAGGTCCATCAACGCCCCTTTCCCTCTTCCCAACACTCTTCGCGCCGCCTCTGAATTTCTCCAGCACAACGCCGTTCTCCTTCGCCTCACTCCTACGCGTAGACTCACGACTGCTAGCCTTTGCCACAATGCCCTTCCGATGTGAAATGGGCATCTTCTCCTGTGCTAGATGCGAAGACTTCGATCCTAGATCCTGGAGCCGCAGGTCCAGGGCTTTTATGCGACCTTTGCCTTCTGGCTCTGAAGTAGATTTGGTGCCGAAAGTGGAAGAGTCTAGTAGATGCGACTCTTTCAAGAGCCGTTGGAGAGCCAAGTCGTTCTGGAGATTCGCAACTTCTGTAGTATCGGCATCGCCTGTACTTTGTAGAGCAGCGAGCGTCGTGCTAGAAGACTGCAAACCGATAGCTGGATCCTTTCCAGACAGGAAAGCTTTCAGCTCTCGTTTTCGCTGCGTAGGGTCTACTCGGTCTAGTGCTTGATGTTGAATGATTTCGACATTGATATTGACGTCGTCGTCACTCGACAGACCATCCCAAGAGTCGTCGTCCAGATCGTGGTTGGTCTCGGACACTGCATCCTCTGTGACATTGGCGACTTTCTCAAGTGGATTGAACTTTGCTTCGAAAGCCTTCTGAAACAACGCACGAGCGGTAGCGTCGTCATCGCTACTTGTGTCTTCGTGCTTGGAGACAGGCACAGTATGTGCTGCTCTCTTTCGTTTGCCCAACGTGACAGCCATACTTCCTGCGTATATTACGGCAAATATTATGCTGCCTTCACCGGGCTGTGGCGCAAAAGATGGATCGGATGAAGTCGAAGTCCGCACAGACCAAAGCTTGGCATCGACCTCGTTCGCGGGCTTCCGCCATTCCTTTCCATCCTGCTCGTCAATGCATTGCACAGGGCATCTCGACCATGACGAAATTTCGCCCGTGCATCGATCTTCACGCCGGGCACGTCAAGCAGATCGTCGGCGGCTCTCTCACAACTACAGCCACAGATCTGCAAACAAACTTTACATCTGAGCATCCAGCTTCTTTCTACGCTTCACTCTACCAAAAGCACAACCTCACAGGAGGCCATGTCATCAAGCTCGGTCCTGGCAACGATGAGGCCGCGCGAGAAGCGCTGTCAACTTGGCGCGATGGCCTGCAGGTTGGTGGCGGGATCACGAACGCGAATGCAAAGGAGTGGATAGAAGCTGGCGCCGAGAAGGTGGGTGAAAAGTAGTCCCTTGGGGTATGGGTAAGTTGCTCATGGAAGGTAGGTCATCATCACTTCGTTCCTGTTTCCTGATGGGAAGTTCTCGCTTCCGAGATTGGAGAGTGTGCTCACGGCGCTTGGTGGCGACAAGACCAGACTGGTTATTGATCTGAGTTGTCGTAAGGTAGCAGATGGGTGGATGGTGGCCATGGATCGGTGGCAGAGTGTTACTGGGTTTGGGATCACGCAAGGTGAGACTTCATAGCGATCACGTCTATCTGTCCGGGTATTCTGACCAGATGGCAGAAAACATCAAGCTACTCGAGCCGTACTGCAGCGAGTTCCTCATCCACGCCGCAGATGTCGAGGGAAAGCAAGCCGGCATTGACGAAGCGCTCGTCTCTCACCTAGCCGCGATCTGCAGCATACCGGTCACCTACGCGGGTGGTGGACGGAATCTGGAGGACCTCGAGCTAGTCAAGCGGTTGAGCAATGGCAAGATCGACCTCACGATTGGCAGTGCACTCGACATCTTCGGCGGCAAGGGCGTCACGTTTCAAGAGTGCTGCAAATGGAATGAGGAACAGTGAGCAGGACAGACCGACAGAGCTACTTGAGAGCTTTATGTGCGATATCCTTGCGATATTGCATGCCTTCGAACTTGATGGCCGAGACGCCTTGGTATGCGCGATCAACTGCATCTCGGAGCGTCTCACCCGTTGCCGTGGACGCGATCACACGGCCACCGCTAGTCTTGAGGCGGCCATCATTCGAAACCGCAGTTCCTGCGTGAAAGATATGCATGCCCTCCCGCTTCGGCTCCCCGACCGTCATGGGCGTGCCTTTGGCGTACGACCCCGGGTAGCCACCGGCTGCCACCACAACGGTGCAAGCACTCTGCAACGATGTCAGGATCGTCTGCTCCGCGAGGGTCTCGTCGCAGCACGCGACCATCAGCTCCGCGAGATCAGACTTCAGTAGCGGCAAACACGACTGACTCTCCGGGTCTCCAAATCTCACATTATACTCCAGCAACCTCGGCCCGTCTTTCGTGATCATGAAGCCCGTGAACAGACACCCACGGAACGGGAAGCCTTCCTGCCTCATCCCATCGATAGTAGGTTTCAGCACCTCCCGTTCGATCCTCTCCCACACTTCCTTCGTAGCTACGGGTGCTGGAGCGTAAGTCCCCATTCCACCCGTGTTAGGCCCAGTGTCACCTTCGCCGATGCGCTTGTGGTCTTGCGCTGGAGGTAACGAGACGATTGACATCCCGTCTGAAAGTGACAGGATGCTGATCTCCTCGCCCTCAAGAAACTCCTCGATCACCACAGCGTTCCCGGCGTCACCAAATTCCTTCGTCAGCATAATTCCCTTCAGTGCCTCCTGACCTTCAGCTTTCGTCTCAGGAAGTACCACGCCCTTTCCTGCTGCCAGGCCGTCGGCTTTGATGACCACGCGATAATCGACTTCGTCAAGATGTTGTCTTGCTTGCTCGTAATCGCTGAAATTCGCGTACCGTGCTGTGGGGATATTATGTCGGAGCATGAAGTCCTTTGAGAACGTCTTCGAGCCTTCCATTGCTGCTGCGGCTTTCGAGGGGCCGAAGACGCGGATTGACGGGGCATGCTGGGCGAAGTAGTCGCTTATGCCTGCCACCAGAGGAGCCTCAGGGCCGGGGACGAGGAAGTTTAGATTGTTGTCCTTGGCGTACTTGACCAGGGCTGGGAAGTCTTCCTGCGAGATGCCGGGTATGTTCTTGCATTTCGATGTGCTGGAAGGATCGTCAGTCCTCGTTGAGAGTCCAATGGAAAAGGCCTTGACCTTACGCATTGGTCTACCTACCCTGCTGTTCCGCCGTTGCCGGGTACTACATGGATGTACTCGACTTTCGGGGATTGTGAGAGCTTCCACGCGAGGGTATGCTCACGGCCGCCGTTCCCGACGAGCAGGATTCGAAGTTTCTCGTCGCCCGCCATAGTGTTGTTAACTCGAGTAGCAGGATTTCGCTTAGATCGCGAGTTCGCAACAAAAAGTTCGAGGTGTGGCTGTGCTGTGTAGCGTGACGTACTGTGGCGCTGTATTGCATGTGAACGCGCAAGCGGGTCAAGGTAGCGACATAACTGTTATTACCCGTTCGCTGGTTCCATTTGCGGGTTTCTTGTGTATCTATCCATTCGGTCGCACCAAATAATCGAACGAGCAAGCGCGACTAGAAGCCGGACATCATTTACTAGACGGCATCGTTGACGGCAAGCTCGGAATCGGTCTCTCATCGACAAAGCTTCGTGATAGCTCACTGTTGCAGCTAGGTGTCTAGGAGCACATTGACCGCATGCTCCACAAACGAGTAGCCAGCATGGTGACCAGGAAACCTGTAGGTCCAACACTGGACACTACGACGCAGCAGGGTGGACAGAATAGACCACCATATCCGGCTACGCCTGTTGTCGACAGCTCGAAGTTCCCGGCCAGCACAAATAGTATATACTCGCCCAGCCTGGATTCATCACCTGCGTTTGATCTGGTGGATATGGAACAGGCTAGGCAAAAGCAGAGACGAGATTCAGATGTCTCTTCGCACGGGACATGGGATTCGGACGGGGATGAGGATCGACGAACGCCGGATGAGGGAGATATACCGCAGCCCTTAAGGATTACACCGAGTAAGCAGAATCTCGGTAGGCCGGATCATGAGAGAAAAGATGAACGGGAGACACTTCCAGCAGCATTACGGCCAGGACCTGCGAGCGGAGAGACAGCTGCTTTGAGGTCTTCGCAGGATAGTCAGCGGCATGAGCAGGCGAACCCATGGGCCAATGAGACGCAGACGCACGGCAATCTGGAGTCCAACAATCCGTACTTGCGGAACCAAACGACAGGAGCGACTGCTGCCTGGCCACCGTATCCGGCCACGCCATCTTCCCAAGAGCCACCAGCTCCTTCCAGTGCCCCTCCAGCACCACCCGTTGAGCTACCTACGATACAGACGCCTTCCGCCGAGATGTCGCAAATGTTACTCAAAGGAGATGCGCCGCACGATGCTGCAGAGAGTCAAAATGCGTGGGCCACCCAGAAACAGCCAACACCGGAGGAAAAGTGGAATAGTGCACCGGAAGTAGCCTACCCTCCACCTCCTGGTCCACCACCTATGACTCACAACTTGATGGACCAAGACCAACCGATATCTCAGCATCTCACAGGAACAGTGTCCTCCCGAACGTCACCTCCGACTATCGCGATACCACCACCAGCTACATCGACGCAACCGAGGAACTCAATACCGGAGACTCCAGGCACGAGGAACAGACGACAAAAGAGCGAGCATTATCAGATCAAGCACGTCAATTGGCTGGATGGGACAACCATGAGGCAATCTCCTATCCTCACACAAAACGCAAATGGGCCATGTCCGCTACTAGCACTAGTCAACGCTTTAGTACTTAGCACGCCACGAGAAGCTGATACAGCATTGTTAGAGACACTACGCACACGGGAACAAGTCAGTTTGGGTTTGATGCTCGACGCTGTGTTCGATGAGCTTATGTCTGGCCGGAGAGGGGACACCGCTCAAGAGCTACCAGATGTGAGCGAGCTGTACGCTTTCCTGCTAGCGTTGCATACTGGCATGAATGTCAATCCACGTTTCGTGCCACCCATGAACGTCAACAGCATGACAGGAGTCCAGTCCACAAGAAGCGGCGGCTTCGAGCAAACCCGGGAGATGCGACTTTATGCAACATTCGGGCTTCCTTTAGTACATGGCTGGGTCCCATCGAACAGTGCGCCGGCCTATGATGCATTCTCGCGGACGGCTCAGACGTTCGAGGACGCCCAGAACGTTCAATTCGCAGAGTCAGAGCTCGAGGATAAGCTACGAAGCGAAGGACTTTCCGGCGCTGAGCAGCAAACACTACAAGACATCCACACGGTCAAGTCGTTTCTCAACAACTGGCCAACGCAGCTGACAGATCACGGACTTGAGACCATGTCAAGAACGCTACCATCTGGTCAAGTGGCGATACTTTTCCGAAATGACCACTTCAGCACGCTTTACAAGGAGCCCAAGCATGGTGCTTTGATGACTTTGGTCACAGACGCGGGGTATGGATCGCACGATGAGATCGTATGGGAGAGTCTAGTAGACGTCAATGGCGCTGCGAGCGAGATGTTCAGTGGTGACTTTAGGGTCGTGAGCCATCAGCAGGACGCTCGACTCAATCAGGGCAACTCTGGCGGCGGTAATGATGGCTGGGAGACTGTGCCGATGCGAAACCGCAATCCACAACCAGTGGCAGCTGAGGAGCAGCCTCCACCGCTCCCTGGTCCACGCCCGACATCCTTCCAAGCTTCGACCCCACAAACGCACGTCATGTCTCCATCCGAGCAAGAAGACCATGACCTCGCCCTTGCCCTCCAACTCCAAGAAGAGGAAGAGTCATCCCACCGCCAAGCCGAAGCCCAGCGTCGTCGCGACACTGAGCTGTCCGAGCAATTCCTCTCGCGAGAATCCACATCAGGTCCACCCACCATCCCACCCCGACGAGGAGCAGGCCGTGTACCTTCAGCAGGCGGCGTAAGACCTGGTGTAACCCGACCCACTGCACCTGGAGACCCGGAGGCGCCACCAAGCTATGCTCAGAGCCGTGTTGATCGACCATATAGGGAAGACGGTACAACACCGGCGCCGGTAGCGCAGGGCAACCCGTTGAATGCTTACGATGCGCTACGAAGACAGCAGCAACAACCGGGCTTTAGCCCTGGTCCGACGCTGCAGCATCAGCAGACTGGGAGTATTGCAGGATCACCTCAGACACACGGCAGGCGACCCTCTGCTGGTCGAGGTAGGAGGACTAGTCAGGGTGTACCGGGTGCGTTTGGGAGTGTGGCACCGGGCGGCGGTATGGGTGGTGGCGGCAGACCTCACGTGCCACCTCAAAAAGGTACGGTGCAGGAGGCTGAAGAGCGATGTAGCGTCATGTGAACGACTGGAACGAAACGATCAAGATACCCTCGAATGCGATTTTGTATAGCTAGGCTTTACTCCCTTTTGCGTCCTATCTGTAGGGAAATGTCTCTTTTATGTCTACGATCGATTACTCCATGTCGCCAAGACCTGAGATCTTGATCTCGCCCCCGTGTCTGCTCGACAGCATCTGCTTCTGTACTCCTGCCACTTCACTCATACCGCACCATAAAGAAGCCATGGTCTCGAAAAGGCATAGTTAGATCCACATTGATAAACGGATCTAGATCCATCTGCAGGTACCATCTCAAACTCTCAGTGCCTTCTTTACGTCATGACCTAGCTCTCGTTCCATCGAAGTGATCACAGAGCTCATGCTATAGGCAAAATCATACTATCTTTCACTGCACTCCGCGACTCTCCTGATACTATCCAGATATCACGTAGCTCTCCGGCTTTCCCCAACTGACCACAGGCATGCCTCCTTTTAACTCCCTCCGCCCGCTGCTCCGCTCTTCTCTTCCCGTCCAGCGCCGTGCCCTGAATTCCGCAACCGCACCCATATTGTACTCCGCCCGGGCAACAGTAAAAGGTGCCCGCACAGGCGTCGTCCACGGCGAAAACCTCGATGTGGAGCTCACCATGGCGAAAGCGCTTGGTGGCCCTGGCGATAAAGGAAAGACGAACCCCGAAGAGCTCTTTGCTGCGGGCTACGGTGCATGCTTTCAGAGTGCGATGAACGCAAGTGCATTGGGACTAGGGATCACGATGCCGAAGAAGCAAGACGACAGTATTGTGGAGAGTGTGGTGCATCTGGTAGGGGACATGAAGGGGCTGGATATGGGGATCAGGGTTGATATGAAGGTGTCCGTGAGAGGTCTTTCGGAAAGTGACCTGAGCAAAGTCATTGAGAAGGCAAAGGAGGTGTGCCCGTACAGCCGGGCTACAAGAGGTATGGCATTGTCCCGGGCGCGCTAGCAGCGAGCGGCGTACTGATCGATGAACAGGGAATGTTGAAACGAACATCGAGGTCGTGAATCTTTCCTGATGACGTGGAAATCGCACCATGGTCATCGAGGAGACAAGTGGGATGGGTGTGGAACCGAATGTAAGAATCAATCGCTGCGACGGGTATGTACATATGACTCTGCTTCCCCGAACATCGACAGCGGTGGTAGAGGGTTTTCCATGTCAGCCGCGGCAGTGGTGTGTAGTGCTGTCGTTTCGGTGAGAGATCGAGAAGGCGGCAACAACTGGTATCCCACTCTCAGTGCACCGGCTTGTAGGAGTAGAAGGCCTTTTAGTGTTCTCGGAGACCAAGACTTTTGTACATATACGAATCAAGGACGTACTTCGGCTTGATCTCGCTCACCTCACCGATCCTTGAGCCTCGTCCTCAACACCTCCCTCGCTTCTTCCACCAACTTTGCCACATCTACCTCCCCAATCCTTGCGTTCCGCTCCTTGATCTCCGCCTCCTGCGTCCCGAAGTCCCGTCCATATTCCGTCTGCCACTCATAAATCCTCCCCTGTCTTGCACTACTCTGCACCAAGCCATCACCCCTCTCCTTCCTCACTTCGGAGAAAGTCGCAAACACGACTTCCACATCTTCGCGTGTCTGCACAGCAGAATCAGCGAGAAGCTCCGCCATGACAGCAGAGTCTTCTATGCACATGCCTGCGCCGGCGCCGTGGTGTGGCGAAGTAGCGTGAGCTGCGTCACCAAGGATGGCGATATTGCCCTTGGCGTATGAAGGCGGTGGGTTATCGCCGAGGTGGAAGATCGCCCAGATATCGAGATCCTCGGCTGTGAGTTTGAGCAGGCGCTGGACATCGCCGCTGAAACCGGCGAAGTCTTTGATCGCGTTTCGGCGTTTGGTGGGGGCTGTAAGCTTGTCAGAGCTTTGGCCCGTGAGGCTCGTCCAGTCTTCATCTTTGGTCGTGAAGGCTACGATATTCAGAGTTTGGCCGTGGTTGACTGGGAAGGTGAGCATGTGGCCACCTGGACCAAGATGCATGCAAGCATTCGAGGCTCGCTCTTCGCCGACTGCTTTGATCGCTTCTGCCATGGGCACGACACCTCGGTAGGCTATCTTGTGCGAAAAGGTCGGCTGTGCACACGGATGGTCATCGCCGTGAAGTAAGCGGCGGACGTTGGACTTGATGCCATCGCAGCCGATGATTGCATCGGCTTCTGCTGTCGAGCCGTCTGCGAACTGCAACGTCGACCGGCCGGAGTCGTTCTGTACGATGTTCTTGAGTCTCTTGTTGAAGTGGCAAAGCTTGTCCGGAACGAGATGGATCAGAGATTCGAGGTACCTCGCTCGATGTACGCCGTTCTGGCCGATGCTGCTGTATATCGTCTGTAGCTCATCGTCAGCCGACCATTCGCTCCATGAGCTGATTCTAGACGATGACTCACATAGACCAGCTTTGACGTCTCAAGCTCCTCTCCTTCATCGCCGAACGCATCGTGATAATCGAACCATACCTTCTCCTTTTTCGGCCACAAGTTCCTAGTTCGCACCTTGAGGAACGCATCGTAGACTTCGTCGTGGCAAATCTTCATTGACCCGACTGCATTGGCATTAAATGACACACCAGCACCAATCTCGCCAAATGCTTTCGCAGCCTCGTAGATCTGTATCTTAATGCCGCGATGGTGCAATGCGATGGCTAGAGTCAGGCCAGTGATGCCACCGCCGACAATGGCTATCTCGAAGGGCTTTTGTGTCGCCATGGCCAGACCAATTACTTATGCGACTGCAAGTCTGAGTAGAGCGCGAAGAACCTCTATTCACACAGCTATCTCTCAAGCGCGCCTTCGTTGCATCTTCCAACCCTGCTGTTTACAACGATGGTATGTGTTAAGGTTGTTGAAGATTGACTTAGTGATAATTGCGCCTCATACTCATGAATGTTCTGGGAGACTCTTCAAACGCAATCTATGGTCCTGCTCGGCCGTTCTGAGGCTTTTGAAAGCGCCCAGATTGGTGGTAGCCGTATTGGTTGCCGGATGGTCGGTCGTCCTTCGGGATACTTCGTCAGTCTGGGGCCCCACAATCATCCCCGCACTTGCTCGATCGATCAGTATTGTGGTCACTACAACAACAACAGCACCTGCAGCGTAAATAGTACTCCTGACTACCTGAATAAGTCAACACTGTGTAGTGATCGATGCGCCCTCCATGGTGGCAATGCACACCAAAAGAAGTCTCAGCCGCGACTCTCGATCGCAGCAATTTGCACCAGGATTTCTGCCTTCCAATCCACATAAGCTGCTTGCCTCTCTTCGCTCAGCCAATCCACAGCAGGCTGGAACATCGTCCCAAGCCCAGGCAGAAGTCCAGCAGCTCCTGCATCGTGCTCGTCGAGCATTTCTGAACGCTGGGCATGCTTCTCCATCCTCCGCAACGGCGTCTTGGCAGGCAGCTTCTTGCTCCTGACAGCAGCGACGTTGTCGTTTTCGGTGCCGTTGTCCATATCGACGTCTCCTTCCGCAAAAGGCAAGTCCTTGTACCAGTCCATCGTCAGCCAGCCATCAGGTTCGGCATGTTCAAGAAAGAGCGGGATGTTATAGTGCAACGCCTCGTCACCCGAGTTCTGTGCACTTCCTTTGACTCCGAGGAAGCCTAGTGTCATGTCAACGACATCGCGCAAGGATGGAGGATGTTGGCGCGTCCTCGTCGTCGTGAGCAGATAGATCGCACCAACGAGAGCGTGGATTTCGGACTCAGTTAGGGGTTCGATAGCTTCGGCGATAGATCCGTCTAGCTTGCGCTTCTTACTTGGTGTGTTTCGATCCTTGTCATCGTCCCGCGGTCGCTGCAGGTGATCGATTACTGACTCCACGCCTGCGTACACATGAGTGACGACTTCCGGCGTTCCTAGCATCTTGCACAAGTACTGAATGAGCTCCTTGGTCTTCTTTGACAGGCCAGCATTGTCTTTGGGCTGTGAGATTCCCCTGCTCCGCTTACCCAGCGTCGACCCTCCCGACCGTTCCACCGGCGTATTGGTCCCACTCGCTGCACTCCCCAACCCCTTCATCCTCACGCTCAGCGGCGTCACCTTCCCCTTGCTTCCAATCCCACCCCCTGATTCTCCATCCTGCCCCCTCTTTCTCTTCGGCGTCGCTGGCGCTACAGGCAAAGTCGAATCCAGAAACCCATACAACTTCTTATACACCCTCGGCCCACATGGCGGTGCGATTTTGCCAATCTCAAGGTTCGCCTTATGCTTGAGGCGCTCGCAGGCTAGATGACAGCAAGCGTATGTTCGTGCGATCTCCTCATCTTGCTTGAGTTTGGGAACCTTGGCGCGGGATTGGGCAAGGAGGGAGAATGCGAGATCGATGAGAGTTGAGGGAAGGGAGGGGGCGGTGGGCACGATGAGGTGAAGGGAGCGTTCTATGGCGGCGGCCATGGTAAAGGCGAAAGGGAAGTGTAAGTGTTGAGGCCGATATGGAGAAATATGGGCGTGCGTAGCAGTTGGCGGACGCGTGGGACGGTGGAAAGTGACTCACGAGATCGGCGCGAGGTCACGTTATCACTTCAACGCTAGCTCTCTGGGAGCAGGTGAGAGGTGACAGAAGCATGATCGTCGGAGGTCTGACATGCCGGGCTCCCTATCAAGGCTCTCAACGGCAGCTCTGAGTCTCGTGTGGTAACGTGAATGCATCCACGACTGTATCGAGCCCTACTTGGTCACAGAGAGACTTCGTGTAGTCAAGTCTGCTCTCCGTGTATGCTTCACCGTGACACCGCACACAAGTAGTGCACCACAACGGTGAGATCCATCAGCGTGATCCTAGGAGAGCCGTAACTTCATACATCGTGTACATTCCTCATCTCCCCCTTCACTCTGCCTCTGATCGACACCCCATCTCACAATTACGTATGCACAGCTCATAGCACCACAGCCCAGCCAAACCTAGCCATTCACCCTCGCTTCTGCCGCTTCCCTGCAGACTCCGGCGTCTCCGCCTCCTCCACAGGAGGCATGCCGGATCCATCCCCGCCTTCCCCGAACTCCCAGTCCACAGCACCACCAGGATCTGCCCCAAAGTCGAAGTTGAGGTCGTTATCGTCGTAGTTGATGAACGCGTTGGGGTCGAAGAACCCCCCGTTCTCGCCAAGACCTGGTATGGCACCTGTGGGGCTTAAGGGCTGTAATCGACGATTCAATTCCGATACACGTTCGTCTTGTGCGCGTTGCATCGATGTAAGGAGAGCGAGTTGGTCTTGTTGCTGTTTGAGCATGTTGAGATCCGGCATTGAGGGAGAGACAAGGGCATTGTTTTGGGCGCCGGGCTGTTGTTGTTGTATTAGTGCTAGCATATCGTCCCTTTGTTGAGGGGTTAAAGGCGTATTCGACGCATTTGCGAAGTCTAGCGATGGTGCGGTGAAGCCTGGCGTCGATGCGTTTGTTGCATTGACGGAATTGATTAGACTCATCATTTGGTCGCTCTCGGGTGCTGTGGAGAGCATATCAGGTGTCGGAGCGTCGTTCTTCACCCTTGGGCTGTCCGTAGCTCCCCCTTGAGCGACACCCGTACTCTGTGTGCTCTCACGCCTGGGTCCGCCGGATTGATTCGTCGCTCTCCCCGGTGGTGAAAGCGAGCTTCTTGACGACGTTGGTGCAGTATGTACAATCCCAGGAGGTATCGGCGATGCCGGTGAGAGACCAGGATTGGTAGGTGCATGGAGCAGAAGAGGTCGTTTTTGATATCGCTGCACTTGCTGATTATTGCCGTCAGGAGTCGTCTCAGAGTAGTCTTCCACAACACTCCCATGCTGTTGTTGCTTGTTTTGCTGATTGAACATGTCCATCAAGTTCTGGCCGGCGTGGTCCTCAAGGGAGCGATTGTAGAACGTCGCCAGAAACGTCAGTATCGCGTTGATCGAACTTTCATGGCGATTGTGCAGTGCTTGGAACGCCGATGCTTGCTCATAAAACATCTCATTCTGTCGCTGCAGCTGCTGTATCATGTCCGAAATTTGCCGTTGCGAAGTTTTGAGGTCTGCAAGCTCTCGTCGAACAGACGCCAGCTCACTTCTAGGGAGTGGCGCAAGATCTCGACCACCTGCTGAGGACGAAAGCTTGAGCTCTGCTGCTAGACGCCCCTCGACATCGGGCGAACCACGCGCATCGTCATCACTCTCATCTCCCTTGGCTGTGCCATCTCGCTTGCGCTTGATGCCTGCTTTGGTCATGGGCTTCTGGATCAACCACAGCAGGTCGGGGCGGTTGCGCCGGAAGTAAGGATGTGAGTACATGCTAGGTGGCTTCACCCCCTTCCGCGCCTTCTCAGACTGCCGTAGAGACCCGTCTGTGATATTAACGGTCTTGTGGAAGCCATACATGTTCAGCTGCCGCACGAATGATGCATAGTTGTTGTGCTTGAAGAGCTCGGGAATGAGAGTGCGCGCGAATTCGTCCTCATCGATCACGATGAACGACCGTCCATCGTCTGCCCATCGAATGAGATCTGTGTTGCCGCTGTCCAGAAAGCTATATCTCGTCAGTATCTCCCTACGTAGCTCAAGCCGTTTGCTCCACGCACCTGCTGAGTTTCTGCACAAACGGCGGTATCTGCTTGCGCTTGCCCTGCGCATCCTTCTTGGCCGAAGCGACTCTCATCTCCAGTTCCTTCTCGTCTTCCTCATCCTGTCGAGCCATATCTCCACCGCCAGCACCACCATACCCATTCCACGCTTCCTGCTGAGCACTTTGCGCAGTCAATTGCTGATTCCGCGACCTCCGCACAAGATCTGTGCTAGGTACAGATGCAAGGCTGCTTCCATACGTAGGCGCTTGTGCAGGGTTCAGGTTTTGCGCATAAGCGTTCGGATCCAGCAGGGAAGAGTCCTGATATTGCGGATCGAAATTGTAGTTCGTAAAATCGGTGTTTTGCGGGATCGAGGTGAAGTCGAAGGTATCGGGCTCCTGCATCATGTTTCTGGAGGATGCCGGACGCTGCATTGTGTGGTTGGTAGGAATAGATGCGTCCAGACCCTACTTATGAGGCAGGAGATTGTCAGCTTCAGGCATCTGAGAAGTACTGGCAAGGCTGAGGCGCTTCTAGTGCATATTGCATTGTCGCTGTCCAGATTCACAAAGACATGGACTGGTCAATGTCTTGGTGCACTTGCGACAAGGCTGAGTCATGTAAGGCTGAAATGGAGCTCAGTCCGAGTCTGCTCGTGGAACAAGCTGACATAATGGAGAGTCTATCACAACCTCCAGGGGACAGGTGAGGCCTGTCAAATTGTTTATCTGTACTTTGTTGCCACGGGCGTCTATCTTCTCTGTTACATGTTGGCATACAAGTGCTCATACTAAGCATTCCACTGCAGTACGAAGCCGTGGTCGCGCGTCCTCGAGCATGACAGCATCAACAGACTTCGGTACGATGTACATGTGTGCTTGCAAGACAGTGAATTTCACCCAAGTCAGGAGATATGAATTGACCAATATGCTGTGCAAGACACCATCCTCCAAGTACTGGCTATCTACAGCCGTAGATGATCATGGCATATCGATACTGTATGCTCCTCATACGCACCAGCGACGGTGTCTAGTCTGCTTCACGGCGCCAGATGAAAGCTTGCCGACGTCTCCTAGGCGAATGCGAAAGGTTCATGCCTCGTGTGGTCGACCTGAGGCTCGCGAGACACACGGATAGTCACATTCAACATGTCTACTAGCTCTCCACGTCAACCTCTTGGTTGTCCGGCTCCAGGTTCCCCCAGGTTCCGGGTGCTTCCGCTTCACTATGGTCGATCTCCCATATCTATCACGTGATAACACAATCATGGTTGGTTCCTGCCTACAAGTGAGCCTCAGGTGGACCTGCCAGTCCCAAAGGGGAAAGGTGCGTGCGATATGAGTGCGCCATTCATGCAGGTAAGTCCCAATTCACGCTCTTCACGTGCTTCATTTCCTGGAGCCCCACTACTAGCCCCTCGGCGATTGGTTGGTGAGCTTAAGTATCGTTGTGAAGTCGGAGGCTTTGTCCAACACACACCGACCAACAACACCTTCGTCTCGCAACACTTGAGCCAGAAGCTCTCGAGGCCGTCGGCAGTCACTTGGATATAAGCACAACAACCCATACGATCCCCATATCCACCAAGGTATGTGCTTCTTACCACCGTCGACAAGGTATTGTTGACAACTCGATGTCTGCCTTTGCGCTACGTTCTGTGGCATAAGTCGCACATCGAGCTGTGGCATATCCACGTCAACCAAGACCACCTTTGGCATCCACCAGAAGTCGCTTGAATAGTACCAAGATCACTGACACCTTCCCTTGCAGACCACCTACACCATGTCCTCTCCCGGCAACGACAGCGACGGCGGGACTCCCAGACTCAACGGGCGCAAGAGCGCGAGGGGTCGCCAGCTCAAGCGTTGGAACCGTAAGCCCCTGATCAACGAGTACCTTGCCACTCTGCACAAACACTGACACCTTCACAGCCAGCGAAGACCAGCTCCTCCTCCTTTACATCGACAGCGTGTGCTGTGTCCAAGGCGTCGCCCTCCCATGGGATGAGATTGGATACGCCATGGAGCCACGCGAGGGTGAGGGGCAGCCCTTGAGCGGAGAGGCGATCAAGCAGCACCTCGCAAAGGTCCGCAGCGCTCGTATAGAGGAGGGCCTCCGCGTCCCCGAGAAGCCCAATCGCAATCAGCGTCGTGTCCCGCCACCAAAGTCCACGCTCGCCACCCCCGCCAGCGGCAAAAGCCGCGGTGGGGTGAAGATCAAGACCGAGCCGCTCGCCACCCCCTCGAAGCCCTCCCGCAGCACTCTTCTCGCTCCACCAACCAAGGCCGAAGAGGCAGCTGCCGCGAAGTTGAGGGAGAAGGCTGCTCGTGCCGCTACTGCGAAGAACAAGGCTGCCGAGAAGGCTGTGGGCAGGTACGCCACACCTCGCACGCCTGCCAAGCGTGGGCGTCAGTCAAGGGCCGATGTTGTGAGCGACGACGAGAGCGATTACCAGTCCGACGCGCCGGCGAAGGGCCAGGTCAAGAGACTTCGTAAGACTCCTCGCAAGAATTACGCTGAGCCTGCACCTGCCGAGAGCGACGATGATCATGATATTCTTGCCGACAACGGCAAGGCCTACACCGAGGAGTCGGAGGATGAGCTGCCGATCCGCGAGCGCTTCGGCCATGCCAACTCATCCAAGCAGGCCGGTCGTGAGTATTGCCCATCCCCATCCCCTTCGTACCCTGCTAATGATGCACCAGGTACCTCTGCCGCCACCACCGACGCTCCCGCCTTCAAGGTTCCCACTGCCCCAATGGCGCCTCCTCCCCAGCAAACCCCCAACTTCACCTATCCCGGCGACCGCCCCCACTTCCCCTTCAACATCAATACCAACTACGCCCTTCCCAACTACAACATTGGCGATGCAGACCAGTACACTGCCTCGCCCTCTTCCTACGATCTCCCAACCTACGGCAACAACCAGCACACTCCCAACAATATCTACACTCCATACCATACCCCCACCCTCGGCCACTCATCCTCCGATGACGCCATCTTCACCCCAAACACTAGCATGAACTCCTCCTTCACCAACGCTGGTCAGCAGGCTAGCTTCGATTTCAACAATGCCATCTTTGGCATGGCCCAGACTCAGGGTGCTGGCGCGGGTGGCATGGGCAGCTTCTTCCCGCAGTTCGACGCCACCTTGCCGCGCTTCGGTGGTGAGAACGATGGGTTCGGGGACATCATCGACTACGAGCAGGAGGGCGAGAAGGGGCAGGACCAGCAGATGGGTGAGGGAGGCGAGGGAGGCGAGGGAGAGGCGCAGATCAAGTATGAGATTTGAGAGAGAGCGGTGAGAGGTCTGGGGAGATGAACCGGGTAACTTGCCTGTTCTGCGACTATACACTTAGTCGGGTGATCAAGGACTGCGAGCCGGCTGCCAAGGAGAGAGCGCATGGTCAGCAGTCTGGCAACTCGAAGACACCTGAATGCGATAGTCGAATGGCAGCAGTAGGCGGTCAACGAGGCAGCATCTTCAGGGTTGCAAGTGGAGTGGCGAGAAGAAGTGCATTAGCAGGGCTTGGATAGTCTTCCAAATCACATCGTCTCTAGCAGCATTTCCAAGAAGTGCATCGTGACACCTTTGGTCTTTGCAGGCACATATAAGGGTGACAGGACGAGGTGAGGTTGAAATCGCTGCCTCCGACCCAAGCGGGGCAAACGGAGAGGTGCGCAGCATAACATTTGGCCAGACGTAGCATTGCGAAACAGTCACTGTTTGAGATATGAGCAATAAACGAAATCACCCATTGCACATCTTACGTTCAGCATAAACGTTCGCAAGGTTGTAGAAAGGCGCTTCATAGCTTCAATCGTTACTCCACACCCTCACAATCGCTTTCTTCAAATCACCACCGCCAACATGATCGACATAAACGACTTCATAAAAGAGCGCGGCGGCAACCCAGAGAAAATCAAGGAGTCGCAACGCCGCCGCCATGCACCCGAGGAAGTTGTCGACGAGATCATAGCCATGTTTGAGGACCACCGGAAAACACAATACACGGCAGCTACCGAACTCGGCGCGAAGCTCAATAAAGTCCAGAAGGACATGGGCCTGAACAAGAAGAACAAGGGCGATGCTGCCGAGTTCGAGAAGCTGAAGGCGGAGAAGGATGCTGTGACGAAGGAGAAAGTCGAGATGGAGCAGCTGGCTGCAAGGAAGCAGGTGGAGCTGCTGAAGAAGGCGAAGAGTGTGGGGAACTATGTGCACGAGAGCGTACCTGTGAGCGATAATGAGGACAACAACGCTTTGCAACGGGACTGGGCGCCAGAGGGGACGAAAATGGAGAAGAAGGACTGTTTATCACATCACGAGGTGTTGCTGAGACTAGACGGCTACGATCCCGACCGAGGCGTCAAGATCGTGGGCCACAGAGGTTATTGTCTCACAGGCTATGGTCTCTTCCTGAACCAAGCACTTATCAACTACGGCCTCGAGTTCCTCTTCAACCGCGGCTACAAGCCAAACCAGCCACCTTTCTTCATGCTGCGAGAAGCCATGGCCAAAACCGCACAGCTCGAGCAGTTCGACGAGGAGCTGTACAAAGTCACAGAAAGGGACAATGACCCGGGAACGGACAAGTACCTCATCGCGACTTCAGAGCAGCCCATCTCAGCCATGCACGAGGGCGAGTGGCTGAGCGACGCAAGCCTACCGATCAAATACGCCGGCTACTCCACAAATTTCCGCAAGGAAGCAGGAAGCCACGGCAAAGACGCATGGGGAATCTTCCGCGTGCATCAGTTCGAGAAGATCGAGC
This sequence comes from Cryoendolithus antarcticus, assembly GCA_002077065.1. Lineage (NCBI taxonomy): Eukaryota > Fungi > Ascomycota > Dothideomycetes > Cladosporiales > Cladosporiaceae > Cryoendolithus > Cryoendolithus antarcticus. Next base: position 644,920 of record NAJO01000024.1, read on the forward strand.
AATTCATTTTCTGCAAGCCGGACGAGTCGTGGGGACATTTCGACAGCATGATCGAGACATCAGAGGACTTCTACAAGTCGCTCAAGCTGCCGTACCGAGTTGTGGCGATCGTTTCGGGTGAATTGAATAATGCGGCAGCGAAGAAGTATGATTTGGAAGCTTGGTTCCCTTTTCAGGGGGAGTATAAGGAGCTCGTGTCTTGTTCGAATTGTACGGACTATCAGACACGGGAGCTGGAGATACGGTGAGTTGTTCATATGATTACGCTACATCTCCTCCAAACACTAACGATCTGCAGGTACGGACCCAAAAAGCAAACCGATGCTTCCTTCCAAAAGACCTACTGCCACGCCCTCAACTCCACGCTGTGCGCAACGGAACGCGCTCTGTGCTGCGTGCTCGAGAACTACCAGACACCCGAGGGCTTGAACGTTCCCGAAGTGCTGAGGAAGTACATCCCCGGCCAGCCGGAATTTCTACCGTATGTCAAAGAGCTGCCGAAAGACTCTACTAGCTTGAAGGCGAAGGGAAAGGCTGAGGGAGCAAAAGAGAAGCCAGCGCCGAAAGTGCCTGGAGCTGGAGAGGTGGTGGAGCGGCCGAAGACTGCGGCGGAGGAGAAGAAGTCATGATTTGATGGACGGCTCATTTGCGATCGGCTAAGCACGAAACTCCGGGCAGCATGGAGTGACCGCGTGGAGCATCTGGTGTTACCCATCAATCAGTCTCGTCGACCTATCCAGCTTGATTAGAGCTACGCAGGGTTGACTATTTCCAGGCGCTTTCCTGCATAAGATGTTAGCGGACTTCAGAGCGCTTTTAGGGAGCATCATGGCACGAGCGAAATTACAACGAAGACATGGGCTACGAGGGAAATCAGTGCTGTCAAAGCAGTGATAAGTGGTGATTATGAATCTCCCACCTTCGCGCATATCACGTGCAAAAAATTCACGTTCCATGGTCTGCATGATTCATTGTCTCCTTGATCTCATCGTTACTCGCTCCGTCATCTCGCTGTCCCTTATTACTTGGTCGCAGCTTCCCGACTCAGGCTCCTCGAGCATCCAGCATCTCACAGTAGCCCTGAAAGCCACTGCCCAACACCACTCCGCCAGGAGTCCACGGTCAGGAAGCTCAAGCAGAACGCACCACTTACTCAGTCCTCATCATCCCCTTCGCCCTTCACCTTCGCCTTCCCGCCCTCCTCATCGTCATCCTCGCCCTCCTCCACCTCGTCGATCTTACGCTTCTTTGGCGTGACCTTGGTGCCCTTGCCCTTCTTGGGCGAAGCACTCCCGTCCGCAGCCGACTTGCCGTCCGCACCTTCCTTCAGTCCGGAAAGGGCGTCCTTGTACTTGACGTTGAGGCGGGAGAAGCGCTTGGAGCTGGGATACAGAGTTAGTGGATGAGTCAGGTAGCGCTCGGGGGGTGGTGACGAACGCAGCGGCTTTGGAGACGATCGTGTTGGCATCTGCCACGGCTTGCCAGTCAATGGCCCCGACTCCAGCGACCTTGATGATGCTGAGGAGAAACTTGACTTCCTCGTCGGAAGGTGCGGTGGTGGTGGTCTTGGTGGGCGTGTCTTTGGCCATTGTTGCTTGCTTGATATGTTGCTCGGTGGTGGTGTTGGTAGTTGGATCGAGGCCTGTAAGTTGAGGTGGAATTGCAGTGGAAGAGTGTTGGTGTCCAAAGGGAGTACCAGGCAGCAAGAGCTTGGAAGTGGAGGTCTATCTCATGGAACGTGATCGAAGGTGCGGCGGACGGGCATGTGCTATGCCAGGTGATTCGAAAGTGAGCGCTCTTTTGGTGGCGTTGCCATACAAATCTGTCTCAATTGCACTTCACCTGGAACTTTCGCCACCCACTGGCCTCGATTATCACGAGCTGCACCTCTGCTGCAGCCTGGACTATTTTATCCCTTTCTCTTTCTCCTCCCTCTCTACCTACACTGATACAACGACAACATACCTCCCACTAATCAACAACCCACCATCCACCTTCGACATCATGCCTTACGACTACGAAATTGCCAAAGCCGCGCTCTCGGAGGCGGACAAGAACCGCATCCTCTGCCTCTACCTCAACTGCGACGCCAAAGCCGTACGCCCTCACTCCCTTATGCGCCACACTCAATTGCTCCGCTACTGACACTTCTGCAGATCAACTGGGAGAAAGCCACCAAGGACTTCGGCTGCGCCTCCATCGACAGCATGAAAGTCATGGCCCGCACGGCCCTTAAGAAGATCGAGACTGCTGGAGGGAAGATCGATGATTCTGGCACCGCCGTCGCGGGCACCGGCACTCCGGCCAAGGCTAAGCGCGGAAAGAAGGCGAAGGCTAAGGACGACGAGGATGGAGCTGAGGATGACGATGAGGAGACGCCGAAGAAGCGTGTCAAGACCAAGGGGAAGGGTAAGAAGGGAAAGAATGTCGAGGAGGGCGAGGAGGGTGAGGAGAATAGTGATGGGGCGGGCGAGGGCGTTAAGGTCGAGCAGGATGGGGAGGAGTAGTGATCATCATTCTTCGAAGGGATGTGAGCGAGCGATAGAGACATGGCTGAGTGAGACTGTCTCACCAAGGGAAAGTGCAGCGACTCCGTGGACGGGTGAGGTGTGGTAGTAGCGGCAGTATGTGAAGATTTGAGCGGCGACATACCCTCATCACTCATGTGTCCTCTCCGTCCGCACACTGAGATCTCGTGCAAGTATCTGTGTCGCGGTCACAGTGGTTTCACGCGAACGGCACTCGTGGGAGTAATGACCTGGGGTCAGCCGGAGGTTTTCTTGCCGTGGCGCTTGGAACACTGCGGTGACTAGCTCGAATGCACGCGTTGTACCTGAAGCTGTGTCCAGCACACCTGATAGATATGAGATTCACAGCTCAGGCTTACTCTCCACACATCAGCAGTCTGTCTTTGGCGATCCAGATAGACTTTGGAACACCTTCCTTACTTTGCCGACTCCATCGGCTCCTCACTAACAAGCCAATCGTTACCGCGCGGAGGGTCAGAGTGCCACAGCGCCGGTATAATGCTCGACATCGTGCCCCCGCCCGATGTTTCTACCCCTCGTGCTCTCTTGGACCTCATCTCTCTTCTCGTGGCTGATGTGCGTGGTGACTCTACGTCCACTCTGCCAACATGTCGGGCGCGACGCTTGTGGACGAGAAGAATGCTGACACAGTCGACCTTCGCGCTCCACCGGCTCTGTACAAGAAGCGGAAAGGCTCAAGACCCTGTGGGGCGTGTGCAGTGAGTTGTGATGCCGCACCTCAACAGTAACGTCCTAGCGCGCTGACAGCCATGCAGGGCTGCCAAATCCTGCAGCAGGAAGCAGAGAATCTGGATCCCCTAGCCACACTCGCGCCGCCGACGGAAGATGAGATCCAGGCAGTGAACATACCATGCCATGCCCAGCTTGTGCGTGCAGGCTCCATGTTGACTCCTTCGCGTCGCTACCTGCTGACCTTTGGACAGGCTGCATGGAGGGAGCCCTGCTGGAACCAAGAAATGGAGAAGCGCGCAAGTACAGCATGGCCAGGGAAACTCCATATCGGCACATATCGATCGTCTGGAACCAGCATAGTCAGGGACGGTCCTGGGTATCTGAGAAACAGCGGCTGGCGTCCAGACTACGTGCAGCCTTTTGTCGAGGATCCCGAGCCTAGACGGCTGCGATTCAGTCTGCGTGACCGGATTCGCAGAGATCCGTTGCTGCATTTTGCGGTGCTGATCATTGTAGTTATCGGATCGATATTGATTATTGCGGGCGTGGTCTATGAGGAGACCGAAGGGACCATCAAGAGGTTGCAGGATTACCAGCACTAAGTGGCATATCCAAATCAAGCATCGAATTGAGGCATGAGTACCAGTCCATTCAGCTTCGGCCAGGAAAGATCGGAGGGCAAATCAGTCCCACTCGTCATCGTCGTAGTCAGCCTCTCTCGCTGCTCTCTTCTGCTCCAGCTTCCTCAAATCATCCTCCTTCGTCATCTTCGCCCTGACCAAGACTCCGCTCCCCATCAGTCTCCCCTCCAGCTCGCTTAGAGTGAAGCTGTCAGGCTTCGCTCCCAAGCCCTCGAATCCAATGATCCGATCAACACCTACCGCGTCCACGAAAGCGATCACACAAGGCAGCACCTGAACCTTCAACTTCACCACTAAAAAGGCAGCGTTCTCGACATTGATGCTCACAAACCTCGTGTCGAAGTGCTTCTCAGCCAGTGGCCGTAACTTCTCGTCCATGATCCGGCAACGATTGAAGTCCGGTTTCATGAAGTGGACCACGCAGAGCTTTGTGCTGGTCGTAATGTCCATTAGCTGCTTCTCGTCCTTAATCTCCTGGTAAGTGCCATGAGATGAATTTTGCATCATCTTGGCACGGGACACTTCGGCGTGGAGTTGCTCGAGGCGTTTCTCGCGGTGCGCGGAGAAGGCCCCTGAGTCGTCGTCCTCCAGCTCTGCGATGAGGGCGTCATCATCGTCTGAGTCCGTTGGCTGGTGCCGGTCGAGCACTTTGGCTACGGCGGCGTCGAGGGACGGCATGGCTTGGCGAAGTTGTCTGGAGCACTCAATGCATGTTTTTGATAGCAGACGCGTGCCACAGAAATCTGCGACGCGTAAGCTTCGTCGGACCGTGCCGGATCTTCTCGGTTTCAGAAGCCACAGGTCTTCGGAGTATTATGAGTATGGATTCACATGTTCGGGACGGCCAGAGGCAAGATGTCAGGACGGCTCACCATCCGTCCCCTTGTCGGCACCGCTGTCATGCCACGGCACGTTCAATGCACTGAATGGTTGCGGCAAGCCACGTGAGGGGCGAGGAACACCGAGGCATGTAGATCGCGGTGACAAAGTCAAATGGTTGGGTGCATAAAGTTATATTTACCACCCCCGAACCCTGTATCGCTCGCTGTGAGAGACGAGCAGATCCAGTATCTATATTCTTGTTCCATAGCGCATTTGCGCAAGAAGTGAACCCAACATTACCACCTTCATCGGCGTCAAGTCGTCTCTCGCGCGGCATCCCCGAATCCAGCAATCGCAGTGGACTAAAGCCCCCCTTACATCGCAGGCACCCCCGGCTTCCCCCGCGAAACCTCCCAGGAAACAGCCAGCACACCCCTTTGCGAATATGAGCAGTAGTAACGAAGAACCCAAGCGCGACCTCACAATCGAGCTGGGCGACAAGCAGGAAAACGGCTCGTACGAGCCACCGCGACAAGCACCCATGGCTCCTCCAGCGACTTCAGTCGCGAACAGCCCGCCGATCTCGATTCTGGCGTATTGTGGGAGCAGTATATTGATGACTGTTACGAACAAAATTGTGCTCACTGGGACGTTCAACTTGAACTTCTTCTTACTAGCTGTGCAGGTGGGTCGCCACGAGTAGCGAAGGAAGTGTCGGTAGGACAGCACTGACAGACAGCGCAGAGCATAGTATGCATCGTTGCAATCCAAACCCTCAAACTCATGGGCATAGCGCAATTTCGCGACTTCAACACAGACGAGGCACGGAAATGGTTCCCTATCTCGCTCCTCCTGATTGGCATGATCTACACTGGAAGCAAGGCACTGCAATTCCTCAGTATACCCGTCTACACGATCTTCAAGAACTTGACCATCATTCTGATTGCCTACGGCGAGGTGATCTGGTTCGGCGGCTCAGTTACGAGCATGACACTGCTCAGCTTCGGACTCATGGTGGTCAGTTCGCTGATCGCAGCGTGGGCGGATATTCAGCACGCTCTTACAGGCTCGGGCGAGGCATTGACAGGCGAGGCGGCGGAGAAGCTCTCGACGCTGAATGCGGGATATCTCTGGATGCTGTGCAATTGCTTCTGCTCTGCGGCTTATGTGCTGGGGATGCGCAAGCGGATAAAGCTCACGAACTTCAAGGACTTTGACAGTGAGTTCCGCCAGTGCAAAGTATATCTCCAATCGTTGCAGGGTACTGACACAGATTTCTAGCGATGTACTACAACAACCTCCTCTCCATCCCCGTCCTCCTCCTCTGCTCCCTCTTCCTCGAAAACTGGTCCGCCCCAAACATCGCCATAAACTTCCCCGCTGGCCACGAAGCCAAGGTCTTCGCCATCATGGTCATCTCCGGCCTCTCCTCAGTCTTCATTTCCTACTCCTCCGCTTGGTGCGTTCGCGTCACCTCCTCGACAACCTACTCCATGGTCGGAGCACTCAATAAGCTACCGATTGCGCTGAGCGGGCTGATATTCTTCGATGCGCCAGCGACTTTCGCGAGCGTGGGCGCGATATTTGTGGGCTTCGTCAGTGGAGTTGTGTATGCTGTGGCGAAGATGTGGCAGAGTAAGAATAAGGCGCAGACGGCTGGGGTGCTGCCTACCACGAGCGCAAGTGTGCAGAGTATGAGGGATTCATTGAAGCAATGAGAAGATGATAGGGGATGAGACTTGGGCACGGAGCCGTAGAGAGCTGTATGCAGGGGGATTGTTAAAATGGACAGCTACGCAGGGCAGCATGGTTGGCCCGCGGCGTGCCTTTCGGGCGGGAAATAGAGACATGGCGTTCATGGCAAGGGATCGGGACTTCAGCAGGTATAGCGCTTGTATACTCTACATACTCCACGGACGCAAACCATTGTTTTGCAACCGACGATCTGGTCGTCGAGTGTAGAGAAGCCTCAGGCGTTTAAGGCAAAACCCTCGCGCGCCCAATTATCCGCCGATTCCCGACTCGCCACACCACTATCGGCAACCCTGTTTTTCTCAATGGAATTTGACGTCGGAGGCTACGAATCCTCCTGCACGGCCGTGGACACGACATGCATATGCGTGATATACCTTGTCCTAGCTTCGAGAAGCTTGAGCATCTCTAATCTTCCGATAAGTACGGTATTTTTCCTTTTCTTAAGTCTGCTGTCATGTCGTCGCGTCGTTCTGAAGTCGTGTATGAGGAGCGGCGTACTGACAGCAGCGATCGGGGCGGCAGACGGAGAGATGATAGGTATGAGGTACTCGAGAGGGAGAGGGGAGCTGTTTCGCCGAGACGGCGACGAGTTCAGGAGATTTCTTACGAGGAATTGGAAGATGTGCGGAATCGCGAGATGGCGTTGGTGACGAGACCGAGATCTCTGTCTCGCGAACGAAATGACAGGCTCGACGTCCCCCGAGAACGCAGCTACGATGACAGGGAAGACGATGACAACTACTACGCCGTCCGCCGCGTCGTGACCCGCGCCCCCAGGCCCCTAGCAGAACGCCGCAGCCACGACCTCACCCGCTATCGAGACCCTCCTCGCTCTCGATCGCGCAGCTCAAGCTCCTCCTCCAGCCGGCACCGTCATCACCGACGCCATCGCTCTCATAGCCACCGCCCGGCTGAGAAAGTCGTCGACGAAGACACCGGCAGTGTGCTCTGGTACTCCGGCCGTCCCCGCCGCGAAGGTAATTTCTTCGAGAAGAACTTCGATTCTTCTTACGATGGGCTTATAGCTGGTGTGGCTGGTGCGGCGATCGGCTCGATTACTGCTGCGAGGTTTGTGACGCCGAAGCATGAGGGGATGGAAGGGGAGAAGAGGGAACGGACGAGGAATGCGGTGGTGGGAGCTGTGGTTGGGGCGGGGCTTTTCAACGTGCGCTGTGTCATTTTGAAATGACTAAAATTCGTCCGCAGGTTTACTGACTTGCTGTACAGGCTGGAGAGAACTGGTTTCGAGTCTACACTGAGGAGAAGGAGGAGAGGATCGAGAAGCGAGAGAAGCGGGAGGAGAAGAGGGAGCGGCGGTAGTGTGGCCGCTCTCTCTGCTTTCTACCCGAATCATCAGCTCCCCGCTCGGCTACTGCACGCGTGTGCCTTCATGACGTTCATGGCTTTCTCTAGGGTCTCCTAGCGTTTCGTACCGCATTTCTACAACTCCGACTTCTCTGTCAACTCAATCCCATACTGCTCCTTCAACTTCACACGTATCGGCTCGCTCAGCTCCGGCGTCACAGGTGCGAGCACACCACGGTCCTTGATCTCGCCATCTAACACCATCTTCACAGCCACCGCGCAAGGCACACCGACCAGCTTCGCCATGGCGCTGTACCCTCCGCTGCCTTCAGGCTCACCATACTCGACCAGTGTGCTCGTACGTGTCTCTTTCTTCCCGTCCGCCCACTCAATGAAGAACTTGTGCTGCAGCATCACTATATCCCTCTCACCCTTCTCGTATTGCATCTTCTTCTCCAGACTGGCGCAGAGGACGTCCAGTGGTGTGCTGCGTGGCTCAATCCGCTCGGTAGAGCTGAAGACGCCGATCCAGCGGAGACCGGCGATGATCTGATTGCGCTCTTCCTCGTCTTTGAAGGACGTCTTGCCTGCTACTGCTAGCACGAGATCTGCTTCGCTGTGGCTGCTCGCGCCGAGGATCTTGGCGAATGCTTCGGCCCATGTTGGAGGTTCGGTCGAGGTCTTCTTGAGGATGTCGATCTCGTCGGTGCTGAGGAAGCCGAGGTCTGTGAGCTTCTGAATGAACGCTGGAGCACCTTGATACCGCAACGTGCCGCGGATGAGAAGCTGGGCTTCAGGGATGTTGTAGCGTTCGCGGAAAGGCGTGCTGTCGCGATTGGGGTAGGCTTCGAAGGCGTAGCCAGGGTAGATGCGGTAGGGCTTTGCGGTAGACATGAGTTCGGAGCCGGGCGTGGTCTTCTTTTTGCCGTCCTCGTAGTAGACACCGGTGTTGCGAGCTGCGAGGAGCACGCCACGAGGTGACCAAGAGAACTTGTAGCCCAGAGGGTTGTCACTGTTCTCTGGGGCTGGGAGACCGCCGCAGTAGGAAAGGAAGCCGGTGATCTTGCCACCTGCCTCGTGGACCTCTGAGATCGTCTTGACGGCGTACAAATGATCGATTCCGGGGTCTAGACCGATCTCGTTGAAGCACGTGATGCCCGCATTGATACAGTCCTGGTTCAGTGCACGCATCTCGTCTGAGACGTAAGAAGTAGTGACGACGTGCTTCTTCATCTTGATCGCGGCTTTGATGACTGTAGCATGGAATGTGTAGGGGATCAGAGAGATCACGAGATCATTCTTCTCGATCTCCTTCTCGAGTGCCTCCAGGTCGTTAACATCCAGAGACATGGGCGTAGCATGGCTAAGTCCTTCGGCGAGCTTTTGTGCGCTTTCGAGTGTGCGGCATGCTGAATCAATCGTCAGACATGGTCCTTCATCATGGTCAATCGAGTCTGTTCATACCAACTGTGATGTTTACGCCGAGTTTGTCTAACTCCACTGCTGTCGGCCTCGTGACGAAGCCTGCTCCGAGAAGGAGCACATATTGGCCTCGCTTGCTGGTTAATATCGTATCCATTTTGGGGATACTGGTGGTATGTTGGTTGGGGTTCAAAGAGTTGATGTTGTAAGTGCCTGTGCAATCAAGACTTCCTGCAGAGTCAGAGGCTCAAAAAATGTCCCTCCACATGCAATTGCCCCGCGAGATCGGACGTCACAAAACGCCACAAGGGACGTTCATTCTTGCCAAGCCTTTACATGTGCGCCACACTGCAAACTGGACACGTCTAACTTCGCGTTCTTCATTCGGTTTACACATTGCCATCGGAGTCAAACAACAGACCTGCGTTCAGCGGCATCAATTCCGTCAAGATGTCAGCCATGGACATGTTCTGGGCAATGCCACCCGTGACGAGGTCAGTGAATGCAGCCTCCTCATCACTCATTCGGATACTGATACTGATCTGCAGGACCCTCATAGCGGCGGCTGTCGGACTATCATGGCCGGCGCACTTGATCAATACGCCAGACCCGTACTACCTCTACTTCTTGGACTACAAGGTCTTGACGCTCAAGGCGTTCCCTGAGCTCTGGCGTCTAGTCACTCCATTCCTCCTGACAGGGCCCAAGCTGGGCTTGATCTTGGACCCGTACTTCTTATATCAGTACGGGAGTGAGCTCGAATTACGCTCGTCCCGCTTCTCCGATCCAGGCGACTTTCTCGTCTACATGGTCTTCGTCTCTGTTGTCATCCTGGTAAGTCGCTTCGCATCCTTCGGTCGAACAATAATAGGCTGCACTCTCTTTTCCATCATTTTGTTACAACCTCGCAATACTGCCCGACCGACTGCCTCTTAGTCGTGATCGGTCCCAAAGATTGAGGGAGAATACCCTCGCATCTTGTGGGCGTCCGTCATTCGCAAATAATATAGGGCGTCTGTGGGGTGTGGGATCGGTGGGAAGCCGCATTGAGATTGCTGCTTTTCTGAATCTGTGATTAGTTGTGGTTTATGGCCCCTACATTTCTCGAATACAACATGGACTGCATACAATGCAATGCGCACTGAAGTCACTGACACTTCTGCAGGTCGTATGCGGCTACTTCATGGGCGGCATAATGTTCATGAGTCCGCTTACTCTGGCACTGGCATACACGTACGCACAAGAGAACCCACAAAGGCAGCTCAGCTACTTTGTCGTGACTTTCTCGGCGAAGTATCTCCCATATTGCATGCTCGCGATGACATTCCTCATGGCATCTCCCGAAGCAGCATTTGTGCAGTCATCAGGACTGATCGCTGCGCATATGTACGAATTCCTTGCGAAGATCTGGCCTGAATACGGAGGAGGCCGATCTATCATCTCCACACCAGTCACTGTGCGAAGGTGGTTCGAGACACCAGGAGGCACGGCAGCAGCAAGGCCTTACGGTACCGCGATCAGTGGCAACACCACGACTGTGCCTCAGCGGGCGACAGGAAGTGGAGGAGGCTGGACTAGTGGAGCAGCAGGGGCATGGAATGCCCGGGGCTCTGGTAGGCGACTCGGCGACTAAGCGTCACAATATGGACTTCGCGCTCCTCTATCTACGTTCTCATAAGCACTGCTACCGTCAGACCTATAAAACATGCATAGACTGCACCGCATGCGCAACAATGAGCGGAGCATTGCGCCCAGGACGGGCCTCTCGTTCGGAGCTGCGCGCAGTTCACCCTTGACTCGCTCGTTGTGGAGGCAGTCACTCGACACGACAAAGGTACATGTATGTTTCTTTGTTGTTCTTCACCTCATATAACTCGGTCTAAAGAAAGCCTTTCATTTGACAAAGAACCGAATCCAGACAATGTCCCCAGCTATTGGGTACCACCATGACAACCATGTCGACTCTCCGACTCAATCCCCCGGTCTGCACATCGTTGGACTCGACCAACAGGTCGTCTTAATACCTGATCATCGATATTGACCATCACATAAACACAACTCCGGAGGCTCGGAAACAATGGTCAACATGAAGCTCAAAGTCCCCAAAATCCCCGGTGGCTGGCCATCGGACACTGAAGCAAGCTCAGTCGAGCCCTCGAGAATACCTACACCACCGCCCACCGAGAAGAAGCCAAAGCGGCAACAGATCAGTGACATGGCACGTCACTCTCGCCCAGCAAAGAAGATTCGCGTGCAAAGCAAGGCCTCGCGCGTTCTGACAGCCATGAAGAGGCCCGCTAACTTTCTGAGGAAGAAGCCAGTCTTCCCAAAACCGGCCCAGGCTAAGCCAGCTTTGGCGAAATCAGTCGTTGCATATCCGGTTGTCGCAAAATCAGCACTTGCAAGATCGAATGCAACAAGGCTGGTCGCTGGCCGACCTCAGCTCAAGCCCGCACCACAACAAAAGACCACTGAAGTCGCAGCGCCAGCGCCGAAGCCTGTAGCACAACATCAACCTATCAAGGCTGCAGCATCAGCCCCGAAGCCACGTGTCACGCCTGCGGGCTACATTGATGCGACCGTTGCGCTCCCAAGGGTGGAACTCGAGGAAATCCAGGAGATCCTCATGGCGTACAGACCGCCCTTCATGCCGACTGGCCTACTCGTAACTGAGTATGAGTCCATTGGCCCACTCGGATCATCTGGAGAGGGCTCTGTCTGCCTGGCGCAGTCGATTGTCGAAGGCAACGGTCCCCTGGTTGCTGTCAAGCAGTTCCACGACAAGACCAAAGGCAACCTCTTTGCCCATTTCCCGAACGAAGTGAAGACCATGCTCACTTATGTTGGAACACATCCGAACGTTATTCAGGCGTTTCAAGCAGAGATATACGTGGATCGGTCGTGCACAATGTCGATCGAATACTGCAAGGGAGGCGACTTGCACGACAGACTGAAGCACTTCGATCGCTTGCAAATCGCCACGCCGGTCATCTTCAGCTACCATCTGTTTATTCAGCTGTCTGAGGCCCTCGCTTTCATCCACAATGGTTTGACTTTCAACAAGCGAGACTATGAGCAGAATACCGCTCTTCTGCCCCTCATCCATGGCGATCTCAAGCCCGATAACATCCTTCTACGACCCGACAACATGGATTACGGAATGCCGACGTTCGTGCTTGCTGACTTCGGCCTCGCGACTCTCGCTACCAAGCCTCATAGTGCCGCCGGAACCCCAGGCTATGAGAGTCCCGAAGTCCTGGCTGGCTTTCAAGGTCGGCCTGGTCCATCCATGAGTGTCCGGAGTGACGTCTATACGTTCGGGATGATCATATACCGGGCGATCACTAACAAGCGGTGGAAGACGGGTGCGAAGCCGGTGGCGCTGAGATTGCCCGCTCCGTACGAGAAAGTCAACCTCGAGAAGGAGCTTAGATGGTGTCTGGCAATACACATGACTGATCGTCCAGCTATGCATGGGGCTGCTAATGGTATACTGCCGTTCGTAGTGCGGCTCAGGAAGGAGCGAGAGGCGATCTTCAAGCGGGATGGGCCACTTGATAAGACGCTGTGGGGGCGCAAGAAGAAGGACAAGAAGGTTGAAGAGAAGCCTAATCAGGACATCGATCTGGACATCGAGTAGTGCGGCCCAAGGTAAGTGAGGTAAGTACAGCAATTTCCTTTCTTCTACTTCACCAAGTCCGTCGAGTTTACTCTTATCCTCGCACCTTTTCCCTTCCAGTGATCATGCGTTCCCCATTCGGATCTGCTCTCATCGAAGCCGACCTCCGTTCTTGTGCTGGTCTCAACTTTCCATGCGCGGCGACTGGTAGCATGAGCATTCGCCATTTGCATGGGAAGGAGAAGATATATGACTTGGAGATCGATCAGAGACATTGGACGCTGCGAGAAAGTCACCGCGTAAGTGCCTCTGTTCCGCACAGCGAGTGCAGGCAAACACGATAGAGCAGTCACTAGTAGCGTGGTACCTACGGGCACAGAGAAGAGTACGGATTACACTGGGAAGTAAACTCGGATGCGCTTAACATTGAGCAACACAAGCGGACTCCGCCCTGCAAGCTACCCACTCGATTCGCTGATTCCCTTGCGGCAACTCGAAGCTTGGGTATGCAACGCCATCGGTCAGTCGCCAGACCTACCGCACAAAGGTAAGTGTGTTGAATACGTTCGGCTTTGTGCCGCTTTATTAGGCCTGATCATTGTGAGTGTACATGACAAAGACTGCTTTTTTGGGTCGAAGATTGCACTGCGACTTGCTCCTCGCTGGAGCTCGTCTGCTAGGACTCGAACCCCCGGCTGAAACTCCAACCCACATCCAAGATACCAATTCGAGCTTCTGCAGTGTCGACCGCTGCAATCGTTCACCCATCACGGGGCCCCCAAACCCCAGAGATTAGTGTCAAGATGTTCCAAGCAACCATAAAGGGCTTCGAGAGCGCGCTCTCTGTCCTTACACCAAAGAGCAACGGCACTCAACTTAGATCGATCAAGTCTACAAGTGCTCCGAAAGTCGATGCTCAGGGACAGCCCGTGGCAGACTGGATCCCAGCAGACAAGTATACTCTCGTCAAGGCGCTACAATCCGGCGCCGAAGCAAGCACAACACTAACAGCATCGGCAACGACAGGTCGAATCTTTGTCGTCAAGAAGTTCACCGCATACTACGACGAGTGGACGGAGGATGGGAAGGTCCAGGCTCATGGTCCACTGCCGAACGAGGCCGCAGTACTGCTAGAGAAGATCACACCGCACGAGAGCATTCTCAACGTGCTTGGCGCAGACTTCGTGTGCATCTACAAAGGCATGCACTGTAATCTGTACACTGAGTTTGCGGATGCCGGAGACCTGTCCGCGCAGATCTCACACACGCATAAACAGAGGGGAATCGCTCCGGAAGTATTCATTCTACATCTGTTTGTGAGCCTTGCTGACGCACTTGCTTACGTCCATGCAGGCATCATCTGGGATGCGGGCGACAAGCGACACCGTAAGATCTCGGAGCACAAGGGGTACTTGCACGGCGACGTCAAGCCTGGCAACACCTTCCTGCAGTGGACCAAAGACCAGCCGCTACCGCGCATTGTTCTCGGGGATTTTGGGATGTCCCAGCCTGAGTCTACTGCTAGAGGCATCTTCGGTACAAGAGTGTTCTTCGCTCCGGAGATGCAGGCTGCATATGAAAGGTCACGTGAGCCTGCCGAAGCTCGCAAGGAGATGCGCAAAACCCTAGGCGTCACAACTCAGAAATCGGACGTCTACGCTCTCGCGCAGACAATTGTAGATGCCATGACGTACGACCTACACGAGATTGGCGCTGATCCTTATACCGAGCCTGTAACGCACGATGACAAAAAAGGTTGGCAGGGTATCTTGTTGCCGAAGAGCTTCGAAGTAGTTGCGCTCAAGGGCGCGCTGCAGGGGTGTCTTGTCGCTGACCCAGCGAAGCGGTGCAACCTACACGAGTATTCTGCGGATGGACTGCAAGGGACCATCGGAGTGCTGAGGGCGGAGAGGGATCGGAAGCTGGAAGAGGCTGAGAACATCCCGAGGGACTTCTGGAAGAACCCGAGGGAGGTCGTGGAGGTGGACAATGAATTTCTGGTCGTGCCGGAAGCGGATGAGCCGTTTGAGGCTGTGGACGACGCAGATGGAGACATGCTGAGATAAGGAAAGGTAAGTCGGGTGCAGGTAAGTCATTTCGTAACTCATGTTTCGCTTCTTGAATGCAATGCGGATGCTTCGTCGCATCAAATTCAGCCTCCCTCTCATGTATATACTCTCAAAGAGCTGGGTATCATACGTGCCTACCATCCCACCTTCCCAGTCCAATCTATTTCCCCGCAAACTTACTCACTACTTGCCACCCGATCCTGAGCACCAGTGCTGCCGTGCTCACCGGAGCAAACATCTGTAGGAACTCCAACGGCGACCGCGGCGCGACCTCAGTACTTATATAAGCGGTCTTGAATTCATCCTTCGGCCCGCCTTCGATGTTCACTGCCTCAGCATGTGCAGGGAACTTGCCCGTTTGCCTGAAAGCCTCGAGCAGATCATCCTTCTCCCGCCATCGTGCAACGATCCACTCGTACATGGCCTTCGAGTCGTCGATCGGCATATCCTTGATGGCGAATCGCCGCCAGTGCATATTGACTGACTTCGGAGGTCGGCCTTGGAAGTACACTGATCGCAGAGTGAAGATGTCCTGCCCGTACTGGCCCGCCGGGATGCCTTCGTATGCTATCGTGCAGTCGTAGACGTAGTCTACAGTGTTACGCAACTCCTGCAAGCAGAATTGTAGGCCTGTCGATCGCGGCAGTATTTGGTGCCTTACGTCTGGTATGCCAGCTTTCTTCGCAAAAGCTGCAGATTGAGCGCGCGTGTTGGCACTGAGGTTCGTGCCTTCTGGGAATAGCAGGAGCCACATTGGATCGTACTGTGATCCACCGTGAGACCCCGATAGCGGTCCAGAGTGGCGGGTGTTCAACTTCCCCAGGCGATAGCGGAGGCGGGCCTGATCTTGATCCCACTTCCGTGCCATGAAGACGAAGCTATAGAATTGCATCGCGGGGCCGATGATGGGCACCCATTTCAGACTCTGCTTCAGAATGATATAGACATGCCCGTGAGTGGGTGGCATGTTGGTGTAGGACGTCCACCAGAGATACAGCCAGTCCGTGTAAAGTTGGTGATTTGAGATCAGCACGATCCTCTCAGGGAAGTCTACACGCAGCGAACCATCTGCTGCCTGGTGGAGCTGCCCTGCTACGGACTTGTCGCCGCTGACTCTGACAAGCGTCGGACTCCACCACTGGGTCATTGTCGTGATCAACAGGCCAAAGTACTGTTTCGTCAACGCCATGTAGGCGTAAAACCAATCTGCGCTGAAGAGGTAGAGTGGCCATCCCAGTATTTGGCCACCGTGTATGCAGATCGCTGAGCCGAAAAAGTAGAGACCAAAGAGGAAGATTCGTAGAGCCTGCATCGGCAGGCCATATTGTGGCGGACCCATGGGATGTGCTGAGTCTGGTTCAGGTGGCTTTCCAACTCCGTTTGGGATTTCCAACTTGACTGTTGGTTGTGGAAAGCGAAGCCTCTGACCTTCGGTATTCATTTGGGGCATCTTGTATTGCTCAGCTCCAGGTACCCGGTGCGATCCGGTCCAGAAGTTCTTCCAGGCAGACGCCAAAACTGTGCACCGCGGACGATTTGCAGGCAAAGGCAGTGCTTGGTGAGTAAGCAAGTGAATGACTTTCACCCACCCTCTGTTGATTTGGTCCGAGATTCTGTTTGATTCTGAATTTTGAAGGAGCCATTCGTCCACACCACCTCACACAAAGTCTATCTCGTGCCTGCTGACACTGGTCGCCTGGTGTTTGGCTGACGTCGATGTTGGAGGATCTCGCATCAGATCACTCCGTTAACTCCGGCTTCCGTATGTGCAGTGTTTCGTCAAACTTCATCACTCAATGTCCATCCCATCAACATTGTGCGACCTTACGATGGGAGCATGACACGCGTATGGCGATGCTTGCGCAGCATACAGCCAGTGATAGCGACGCGATGCTTCACCAGCACCGTTCGGAAACATGAGGTGCGCAGTCTGGCTGAGCTGCCACCACGCCTCAATCCTGGGTTCAGAGGTAGGACAGCCGTGTTACCCATCGGGCAGAACGTAGCTGACATCGTGTCAGAGACTAGTAGTCATGATTTGCTCGCCCTGCAGTGGCCCAGCCCACCACGCAATGTCCTGCTAGTCCCTAAGACGGACGACGCGCCTATTCGTGCCGCGTTGATTGAGTACGCGAATCACATACACTCCGCCTACCCGGACGTATCTTTGTGCTTTGAGCCTACGGTGGCAGGCGAGATCGAGAGCGAGCTGGGCTTTGATGTATACGCGCCGCAGCCGGACTGCAATACACACTACAATGACAAAATAGACTTGACAAGTACATTAGGCGGGGACGGTACGATCTTGCATGCTGCCTCGCTGTTCGCTACGGCGAAGAGCGTACCGCCTGTTCTGTCCTTCAGTATGGGCACACTGGGCTTCCTGGGAGAGTGGAAGTTCAGCGAGTACAAGCGTGCTTTTCGAGAGGTCTACGTATCTGGTGCACCATCGCCTTTGCCGACGAGTCTCGATGACGAGCCAACTGTCAGCGATAGTGGGAGTGGACCGAAGGTCGTGGATGATTCCGGCTGGTCGTCTGTACGCGGCAAGACCATGGGTACGGCGCGTAGCTCTCGCATCCTCTTGCGCAACCGTCTGCGTGTCGGCATATTCTCCACCGAAGGCGAGCGAATGCCTCACGAACCACCGTTTGCGCACCAGGATAGCAGATGTGAAGACATCTTTGCCCTCAATGAGGTGCTGCTACATCGAGGTGCATTGCCACATCTTGCCCACATCACGATCCTCATTGGATCTGGACCACAGCAGAAGGTCCTGACAACAGCTATTGCAGACGGATTCCTCGTCAGCACACCCACAGGCAGCACAGCCTACTCACTCTCTAGCGGCGGGTCGATAGTCCACCCTCTCGTCTCCAGCATCCTGCTCACGCCTATCTGCCCACGATCACTGTCGTTCAGGCCTCTCGTGTTGCCTGCAAATACCCCGATCACACTCCGCATCGACTCCGAGAACCGTTCAAAGGAAGTCGAAGTGTCGATCGACGGTGTGAGGCGAAAGCAGGGACTGAGAGCAGGCATGGAAGTCAGGGTTGTTGGAGAGGAAGTGCGGACGGCTGGAGCGCCTGGATCGAGGGACTGGGTTGGCGGTGTGCCATCTATCGTCAGGAGCGGTGGAGCGGTGGATGGAGATGACCATTGGGTCGGAGGGTTGAACTCGTTGCTAAAGTTCAACTACCCGTTTGGTACTTTCTAGCCATACAATCCTTCCGAGACAAGTCATAGCACTTTTGGGATCACATTGATATCACAACGAATCTGTTGGTCATCCACGTCACTTGTTCTGAGGCTGTTGTCGTAGCACACGCTGCATACCACATTGGAGTCAAACGATGGCAGGGCACAGTTGACTTGCCCAGCCTGCCAGCCCTGAGGACCCTTGAACGCTGCAGTCAGTGGAGCACGGGCCGTTCGGCACCCAGCTCGCCGTTTTCGAGTCTAACACCACTTCATCTCGCTTGCTTACGCTATTGCCAGGCGAACCGTTTTCACGGGTGGCTGACATCGCGACATCAGGGGCAGATGGGCGAGTCGCGCACAGAAGTCATCAGCCTGATAGGATCTCGATGATGGTGTATTAAGCGAGCGCATAATCAGACAACACCGCGGTCTCGTTCATGCAGTGCGCTACAGGATGAGCTGCAGCCAAATGCAACTCCGCAACCGAAGAACCCGGAAGCAGGTGCATGCACAGCCTATCACATCACCTTCGGAGACTTCGTCCGAGCGATTTGCCGGCACGAAGGCGCTTGGCCCTCGGATCCCTGAGATTAACACAGGGACCAAAGAAGCCCGATGCTGACAACATTCTCGAAACAGACTGTGACGCTCGTCCAATGGCTCCACTGCCGTGGGCAGAGGGCAACGCGCGTTGCGCGACTTGCGCGCTGCAATCTCGCGATGCCGAGAAGGTCCTTTGACTTCTCGGGTGCTTTGCTTTGAGTTTGTGCATGCACCGTTGTGGTGTGTGGTTGGTCGTCAGGACCCTTCTCCGAAAGCATACCCGCAGGACGCGGTTGGTGGTCCAACGGCGCGTGAACCCAGCCCTCTGCGCGCGCATGGGCACCGGCAGTGGCATATCGATAATGGTAAGGGTGGTCTGTCAGTCAGACCACGAACGCGTTCCTTCCATACCATTCCTCACATGCGTCTTCCTTGACTTCTGTCGGCTTCTCTGAACTTCACGGACTACTTGGGGAAATCTCCGAAATCGAATCTGAGTGGAATTGATGCGATAGCTCAAGGTTCTGTGATGCGGGTGGAAGAAGAGCCGTTTCTCGGTCCTGTCTACACACGCGGCACGACGTTTCATAGGCGCGCAACATGCGGCTCTCGAGTGTCACCACGACTCTAGTCACTGCGCTACTATGCGCGCAGGGCATCACAGGCAAGGAAGTCTGGCAACGGCGGCAGGGTACGACAAACGTAGATGCGACATCGACACAACCTGCGACGCAGACGATGACCGGAGGCACTTCTACCGAACCAAGTTCGCAAAGTAGCGGCGCCTTAGCTACAGACTCGAGTGCAGCAAGCACAATTTCGTCGAGCGCGCGATCGACCGGCGATGCTACTTCGACTTCGGCTCCGAGCACTGCAAGCGAAATCGCCAGCTCGAGCGCGCTGTTTCAGTCGACATCGCTTGCATCATCGGCATCGGCCGCAACACCTACAGATGCCGCGGCGGCGAATGCCACCAATGCGGCCGGAGACCAATTGCCCATCGAGCCGAAGATCACGCCAGCTATCGGACTTGCAGGAGCTTTCCTGATCTTGGCTGGTGTGGCGCTCTGCCTGATCGGCATCAAGCATGACTGGCTCCAGGTCTTCCTCTCCACGGCCCTGCTGGCCAGTCTGGCGGTCACAGTCCTGATTATATACGTTATGAATCCGCCAGTGAGCGACGCGGTGCAAGGCGCCTACTTTGTCGCTGCGCTGTTGACGGGCGCGATCT
The DNA here is from genome assembly GCA_002077065.1 of Cryoendolithus antarcticus. Taxonomy (NCBI): domain Eukaryota; kingdom Fungi; phylum Ascomycota; class Dothideomycetes; order Cladosporiales; family Cladosporiaceae; genus Cryoendolithus; species Cryoendolithus antarcticus. The sequence goes on from NAJO01000024.1 coordinate 664,749, forward strand.
TGGGATCAGTATCAGTGGTTTTCAAAGAGATCACGGACGGGTTGGGATGTCTACTTGGAGGGTTCTGCCTGGCGATGTGGCTACTCGTGCTCACACCTGGTGGGATCATCCAGTCAACTGCTGGGCGTGGAATACTAATTGGCGTTCTTTGCCTCGTCTGCTTCTCCTTGTCGTTCTCGCAGTACACTCGGACGTATGGCCTGATAGCTTGCACGGCGTTCGCTGGAGCGATGATCACGATACTGGGAGTGGACTGCTTCAGCCGAGCTGGACTGAAGGAATTTTGGCTATACCTATGGGGTAAGTGCAGATGAGTGAGACAGTAGTACAGGCAGCTGACCCAACGCAGATCTTAACGACTCCGAGTTTCCGCTAAACACAAATACATACCCTATCACACGTGGTATACGGGTAGAGATAGCGTGTACCATAGTTGTCTTCCTCTTCGGACTAATGTCACAATTCAGGATCTGGAAAGTCGTCAAGGAGCACCGGAGCAAGCGAGAGCTTGAGCGGATGCGTGATGAGGAGAGCCGAGACGAGCTCGAGCACGCTGTTGGCCGAGAAGTCGAAACCAACAACGAGCGAGATAGGAGGGAGTGGGAGGCAGTGTACGGCGAGAAGTCAGCCGCACGCGCAAACACAGACTCCGGTGTCGGGTCGTCCGTTGTGACCTACGACAAGAATGGCGAGACCGATATCGATGCGATTGAGATGGCTGATGTACCACGGAGGCAGTCTAATCGATTCAGTAAGCGGCTATCAAGCATTGCTGGACTTCATCAGAGTGGCGGTGCAGATGTACAGCGACCTGCTGGCGAGTCGAGAGATGGTCTAATCGGTGAAGGGGACGGGATCGTGTCTCAACACTCAACCAAGCGTAACAGCGTCGCATCTGTAACGACCCACGACCACGCGTTTACCGCCAATTCCTCGACAGCCGCGTTCGCACCAGGAGCGCCTTCGGTGGTGCCATTGCCGTTCCGACTTCCTACTGAGAGCGACGAGGAGCCTGCAGGAGAGGCCGAAGGATCGGTCAGATCGAGAGCAGTAGAAGACAAAGCCACAGCGACGTCCGAGGCTGGTGCGCCTGTCGTGCAGCCACTGTCTCTCCAAAGGCTCATCGAGCACAATCGCACTGCACCTGATACACGAGATGCTGATCGAGCGTCTTCGATAGCTGCAACTGCGGACGATCGGCCGGACCTGGATGCGCTGTCAACTTATCGCCAATCGAAGGTGCCTTCACTGAATGGAGTTGCGTTCGACTCGGATGCATTGATGCCAGCTCACACAGCCGAGCGTGATGACCACTCCAGACGATCGTCTTGGCGTGCGGACAGCGGCGAAGCAATAGAGGAGGACGATGATGAGGCACTCGAACGGCCTCCTACGGCCCTTGACGGCCCCATCTCGCCGCTCGGCATGGCAGACTCGGGGCCACGCAAACAGTCATTAGGTGTACCAGATGAGACATTGACAAGCGAACCAACATCGGCACTCGGATCGGACAAGGCATCGATATCGGCAAGCGCAGTAGATGAGCTACCACCAAAATTTTCGAAGATCGCAATGACTTATCGCACGAACGAATGGGCAAAGCACATAGCGGATGCCGATACGCCTGAGATCGAGGAAGCACCTGAGCAAGATCAGCCTGGCGTGCAAGTCGATCATCGCGCGCCAGTAGAGATCCCGAGGCCTGTAAATGTGAAGGACCTGCAACAGTCGACGACCGTGGCAGTCCAGCCGCCATCACTGGCTCGCAAGGACTCAGAGACACTTGGGAGGAAGTCGAGTAAGGCCAATAAGTACATGCCGAGCATTTCGCGAGCCTCATCCTCACAGAGCATCACACCAGTCTACGCCTTCAATCGCAGCGACTCGCAGATGTCCGTTGATCGCCATGGCAGCTCAGCCAGCCTCTCGCGCGGCTCGAAGCTCGCCGGTCTCAGCATGCGCAACAGCTCCGCTCCACTACACAATCAGCCGGTGATCGAATCACCCATAGCAGAAGACCTACTCGCGGCCAACGACCCGCACAATGTCCCGCGCTCACCCTCAGCAATGAGCAGTGCGAACCTGCTTGAGCAACGTAACGAGCGCCTCGTTCGTCGCACTACCTCGACCTCCTTCAACGTCCTCGGCTCCTCACCCCACGTCAACATCACAACGCCTTCTGAACCTGCGCTATCCCGCGGTCCGACACCAGATCTGCTCGGTCGCGTCGCCTCACCAACAAACGACGACGATGTGACGCTGAGTCAACGCCGCTCCGCAGTCCGCAGAACTTCCAACCCGCTCTCTCCACAACGCACTCCGTCGTCATCTAAAATCTACCCGCACTCCTCCATCATCTACGACTCCCACCAGCCCACCCGCCATACCTCCGTGAATCCAGTCAAGCAGTCCGCGCGTCTCTCGCAATGGCGGTCATCCCTACAACCCGCTAAATCTCCACAGCAGGTCCAGCAAGCACTTATCGATGAGGAACAAGCGAGGGAGCAGCTCTTGGAAGATCGGCGGATTGCGGAGGCGAGGGAGGCGAAGAAGCGAGAGGAGCGGGACAGGAGGGAACGGGGCATGGACAGAGCCATGAGGAGTGGAGCGCTGCATGAGGCGCATCGAGAGGCTATGCGGAAGATGCAGAGGAAGGCCAACGAGAGTTGATGCAGGTGGGTGGCGATGGTCTTATGAATCGACTAAGCCGAGACGGCAACTTGATGCGGATCTGATAGTGATGCACAAGCTCGGAACAGGGACTGGCCTCGGGATTTCGAGGACGGTGCAGATAGAAGAACAGGGGTACTGGATGATATACGAATGGGTTTGGTATACCATGTAAGGACAGGGTACACGGGGGAAGTGGTCAAAAATTGGCTTGGGAAGGAGTGATTGGCTTGCGATGCTCCGAGAGCGCGATACCCTTTCGTTTCTGCGCTTATGAGAAAGCTGGCGGTACGTAATGTGTGATACTGAGGTGAATCAAAGGCTTGTTCACGCCGAGTCATTTGATGTGCCGCTTCTGTGAGGAGTCTGGTCGCGCAACATGACTTGTATGGAGACAAAGACCCGACTGTGTGGGCCGCGCTAGGTCCGATAACGATTATGCACCTCGATCTTCCAACATCATGCCTTGGCGTGGTTTGGACTGCAGCCATTAATTGTGAAGTCACTGGTCATGATAGTGTACAATGCGTGGCAGGTGCGAACAATAGGCGCATCGCGCTTTCACATGCTTTCATATATGCTGTGCTGAGGCTGCTGTGACTTCGCGCTAAGCAGACAACGTGAGCATGTGCACAAGAAAGCCTTGCCGTGCATCCTCACTACTGCGGCATCACTCACAAGCCTACATCCTCAGTCGTGCCTTCCTCGTGATATCACCGTCGAAGGATCAGTTGCGCCAATAAGTCTCTTGACAACACGCAAATCACCGCAGCGACACAAACATCTCCGCAAACCGAACGACCGCCATCTTCCACGACTGACGACACCACCAGCTATACTGCGCCTTGCGCGCGAACAAGAGCATGGCGTCCGGGGGACACCAGATGATTGAGAAAAGACGAAGCGTAGAGGCCCATATCAAGCAGCTGCTCAATCCGATCTTAAAGGACATATGCAAAGCCTATGGCCAGCAAGTGTCTGGCACGAAGGCGATATTGCAGCAACGGGTGATCGATGGTAAGGCAATACTCCTTCCGATTGAGTGGGAAGATGTGGGGCAGCCATCAGGCAACTGGTCGCGATCTCAGATTGCGATCCGACTTCACCACAGATATTCCTGATCATGGGCTGACGACCTGTGTGTGCAGTGGCGGATAGCTTCGTACAGAAGGGCGACCCTGTCGGACTGGACAAATTGTACTACCGCGTCAGGAATCAGGGTGCTGCGCCGCCACCTGGAGGTGTCACATCAACCACGAGCGCATCGCACGGCATGGCGCCTGGGGGCGCAAGACCACCAGCAGCACGGAGTGAGTGAAGTATGGCCGTTGACATGTACGAATTTGCACTGACGACGGGACAGTGGAGTTCAAGGCCAGTCCATTCTACGAGTTCCAAGATGTCATACTCAGACAGCAAGATCTTCCAGGTAGATACGCCTTTTCCTTCACCCCTTCTAGTGACCCACTTACGAGATGCTGAAGCAGGTGCAGAGATGCCGCAGAATCGTCACACTGTTCGCGTCAACATCACGCTTACAGACGAGCAAGCTCGGCGACTGAAGGAGGACTCCAGCATGAGGCTACTCATCTACTGCGGTCAAACATCCGACATAGCCGCCTGGTCACGCCTCGACATCGCCTTCCCGAACCAGCTTGAGGTGAAGCTCAACAATGATGATGTTAAGGGCAACTTCAAAGGGCTGAAGAACAAGCCTGGTTCGACGAAGCCGGCGGATATCACAGACTGGGTTCGTAAGGTGGCAGGGTATCAAAATCAGCTGTCTATATGCTATGCACTGACTTCGAAACGCTACGCCTTCACGGTACATCTGGTCAGATCTCGGACTGCCGAGGAACTCACACAACGCATTAGGACTGCACGAGTGATATCCAAGCAGAAGGTGATTGACGAGATGAAGCAAGCCAATGCGGATCCTGATATCGCTGCGATGAGTTCGAAGATGTCGCTCAAGGACCCTGTGTCGACGATGCGGATCCGGACACCCATTCGCTCGACGGTGTGTCATCACAATCAGTGCTTTGACGGAGGGTACTTCATGCTGCTGCAGGAGCAAGCACCTACTTGGAGCTGCCCGATCTGCAGCAAGATGGTCAGCTTCGAGAGCTTGTGCGTGGACAAGTACTTTGAGGAGATCTTATCAACCACGGCATCATCCATCGAGCAAGTCACCATTGAGCCGGACGGCACTTGGCGGGTAGAAGAAGACGATGAAGACAAGGGGAAGAGTAATCAAGCACGTGGCGAGAAGCGAGCATCATATGATGATGACTTCGACGATGATTCGATCATAAACTTGGACGATACCCCGAATGGACCGACCGCCAAACCCAGCTTTCCAACCAGCTGGGGCGAGCCACCGTTCGGTCAGCCAAATCTGAACACTCCACCACTGTCGTCTCGCGAACCTAGCGTGGCCCAGTCTGTTACCTCTGCACAGCGAGTGGCAGGGCAGAAGAGACCATCGGCTGTGATTGACCTCACCCTATCGGATGAAGATGAGCCACCTCGGCCAGCGAAGCGCGTGCAGTCGAGCAATATGGCGCCGTTACTGAGCTCACGATCATACGCTGCAACACCGGCTTCAATCCCAGATCCACCGCGACCCTCAATGTTTGCTCAGCGGCCTGCTGAGTCCGCGCAACGATCTACTTCTACTTCCTCCTTCCAGGCACCACCCCAGCCGCCCCGCACACCTACTGGCTTCAACGTCGACATGTCTATGTCACCTCCCGCGCACCCCATGACCTTCGGCGGACCCAGCCCCGGCTCGACGGCCTTCGGTGCGCCACCGAGACCTAGCGCTAGTCCGGGGAGGCAGGATAGTGAGGCATACAATGGGTTTGCGGATCAGACGACGCCTCCGGCTATGGGGTTCCGGCCTGCTTGGAATCCTGGGCGTGGGAGCGCAAGTGGACAGCAAGCGAATGGAGGACTGAGATTACCCTATAACGGATCAGGTGCTAGTGATAGTGCGAGTGGGAGTGGGAGCAATGACCAGGGGTGGCGGGAGAGGTATTAATGAGCATGGTGCTCTGGACTTCATGATCAGATGCTTTGGGTTTAGAAGCAGGAGTTTGGCATAGCATGGTAGCGAAGGCATGACACGCCAGGCGAGCGGGCAGGTCACGATACTGATGCCGGGGAGCAACCGCGAACGAGTGTAGACACGTAGCGAAAGTACAGCAGCTGCTATGAACGCCACCAGGTCACCTGTGTGTGCACTGTTCAGACGTAGCCACTGATTCGTTTGTCAAGCTCCCACCCTCATGGTCGCGATAATACCGAAATCGATCATCATACCTCGCTCCATCGTTATCAGATCCTGCAGGAAAGTGAACTCCGATGGCACGTTTCTCCTGGCGAAGAAGCTTAATCATTTATCTCAGCGAATCGGAAGTCGCATGGCAGACCCTGCATGGCGTTCGAGATGCAGGACCCACTTCAAATTGTGCTCGAAGTCGTACGGTTTTGTGTGGAGCTCGGTATGTTATTAAGCTCATACCTGGGAGGCGTTCACGGAGTTCTGGTGTCTTTCCTGTGCATATCGCATTGACTTGGGAGACTTGCGACACTAGGATTGCACGATTGGTGTACAACTGGTTCTATCGGGAGAGACGACGAGCATCAGCGACAGCACAATCACACCTCACCGCAATCGCGGGCAGACCATACAGCATTGGAATAAGCTTGCGGGCAACCAGTACCTACACCATGGACGTCGTTCTTGAGCTTGCGGACACATTCTTCTTTGATCGCCTCTACGCCACAATCCTCCCAAGTGCGCCAACCTCATTCTCGGTCTTCAACCCCGTCAGCACATTGGCCGCTGGCTTCAAGGGCTACGATAATGAGACCTACGCGCAACAGCTCGGTGGGATGGGTGGATCGAGGAGTACGTGGCAATACGAGCCAGCGAGCCAATACCTGAGCGTACAACCGAGTCAGTATGCATATCAGAGCCAATGGGACAGGGACAGCATATACCGACAGTTCGTGAGCTTGTACATGATCACATGGTGAGATCGCTCCCCTGTATGCGCCGGACGACCTCCCCACTAACACCACCATCAGGCTGTTTGGCTCGCTCATCTACTTCACCTGCGCAACTTTGAGCTACATCTTTGTCTTCGACAAGACAACGTTCAACCACCCGAAATACCTCAAGAACCAGATCCGCCAAGAAATCTCCCAGACCGTCCGCTCAATCCCCATAATGGCCATCTTCACCGTCCCAGCCTTCGTGGCCGAAGTCCGCGGCCACTCCTTCCTCTACGACGCCATCTCAGCGCCAGGCTTCTCGCATCCGATCTTCGATATCTTTGGTAAGAGCTGGACCTACATCCAATTCCCGTTCTTCCTGCTCTTCACGGACTTTCTGATCTACTGGATACACCGTGGGCTGCACCATCCAATCTTGTATAAGAAGTTGCATAAGCCGCATCACAAATGGATCATGCCTACGCCGTTTGCGTCGCACGCCTTCCACCCGCTCGATGGGTTCAGCCAGAGTGTGCCGTATCACCTCTTTCCGTTCCTCTTCCCGCTGCAGAAGTTCGCCAACATTGCGCTCTTCACGTTCATCCAGATCTGGACGGTTATGATACATGATGGGGAGTACGTGGCCAACAGTCCGATTATCAATGGTGCGGCGTGCCATACGATGCATCATTTGTACTTCAACTACAACTACGGCCAGTTCACTACGCTTTGGGACCGATTGGGAGGGAGTTACAGGCAGCCGAACCCGGAGCTGTTTGCCAAGCAGACGAAGTTCGGGCAGGATGAGTGGAGGAGGCAGGCGAAGGAGATGGAGAAGATGGTTGTTGAGGTTGAGGGAGCAGACGATAGGAGTTATGGCGAGGAGAAGAAGTTGAAGTGAGCGATACTCGAGGAAATCGAGAGGGTAACATTCACACATTAGCGGGCCGGAGGTGATTGTCTGGCGTTTGGAGGAGTACACAGTAGGGTATACATGGGTGGCGAAAAGCCGGGTATGACTATCCAGCAGACCTGAGGCTTGCGCGCAAGCGACACTAGGTCCTTGCACCTCCAATGATTACGAAATACCTTCGAGCTTACTTCACTCCCTTGAGTGGTAACTTCCTTCGCCGGACGCATGCGCGCATGCCGTCGTCACTCCTAGGCGACAGCTCACCAAGACGGCCCCTCTGCCACCTGATCATTGCGCTTCCGTACTGTCATACCCATTGAGCAAGCATTACTATTGGAAGTGCCAAAGGCACATTTCCTCTCGAAGAATGCGGCGTGTCGTATGACTTTGTCGGCTTCGTTCCGTCGTTCTGGCTAGTCGTTACATCCTTCGTGTTTGCCGGCGCTCCACAAGAGCCCCTGGCGTACAGTCGTTCAGCCCAAAGCATCTGCCAACGCATCCTCGACCTTCTCCGCAATCCGCGCGTCCAGACGCTGCGCAATGCGTTCCTCGACCCTCTGCTCTAGTCGCCCCTCGAAGCCTGTAACGATACGCCGGAGTCGATCTGGCTGCTCCTCATCGACATCAATCGCCTCGTCACTCTCAATGCGCTGGCGTTTGATCGGCCGTACTCGCTCACCGGCATTCTGACTCTGTTGCTCAAGAGCCTCCAAGCGCGCCTCAAGACCCTCGACAGCGGCGAGTCGGTTCTTGAACTCCGCCACCTCGTCCTTGAGAGCTGCGACGTCGTCTTTCAGGCCTGCGCAACCCTCACAAGTGGCCGCATGCTCGTCTGCCGAAGCCGCTGGCGTCTCCAAGGCAGGACCCTGCGTACTGGGCTCGCAAGTCCGATGCTGAATGATACATCTCGCACACCGTTGACTCAGCGTCGCGTCCAGTGCCCGCGCCTCGGAACTGAACATCTGACAACTCCAGTACTCGTTTGGCTCGAGAGCTTTGACGCAGGCTGCGCATGGCTCCCCGGTTTGCGACGGTGTGCCTTCGTCCGTGAAGAGAATGCGGATTACGTTTCGCCATTGACGTTGCGCGATCTTGTCGAGACCATCGTAATGATCTTTCGTGCAGTGGTACCAGGCATGAGGGTCCTCGGCCAGGCGTGAGTGATAGCCGTTGGTGGTCGTCCTTTGGGGAACTTTGTCTCGGATGCGGGAGGCACTAGGTTGACCGAGGGATGCGGCTTTGCGTTTGCTCATCTTTGTTGCGAGGACAGCGCTAGACTCGCAGGATATGAGTAGTTATCTCCAGTGTAGGAACTATGAACCGTGGATATCGTTTCGATGACAAGTCGCCCGGTGTGGACTTTCGCTGACCGAGAGTGACACACGTTACTGGACTGAGCTGTCTTCCCAGGTCACCCTCTTCGACAAGAGCGGTATGTCACTCTCTCTCGACATTCAATGTATTGCGTTTGAGCTTGGCAGGCAAGTCCAGCCACAACCCCCACACTCGGACTTCTTTGCGGAGATAAGGCGAGCTTAACCCTAAATTTATCGATCTCTGTCGCATTTCGAGACAACTTCCTCTTAGGTGCCAAACCCAAGAGACACGAACTGAATAATATACCGTCAACATGGCCAAAAGCGCGCGCTCCTCTGGTATCAAGAAGAACAACACAGCCCTGCGAAGGAAGGTCTTCGGTCCCGTCGAGAAAGCACGAAACGAGCGACTTTCCGCAAAGCTCCTCGCACTGGCACAGCAGGAGAAGCCACCACGACAAGAAATGGAGGTAGAGCAGGGTCAGTAACCCGGACAGCCCACCCATAGCTTGCAATACTGACAGCCAGTTCAGACGAAATACCACTAGACTCCAAAGTAGACCCGGAAGCGATGGACGATGCCGACGGTGCAGCGCTCACAAAGACCACGACGCGGGAGACGAGAAGCAACACGCAGATCAAGAAGGCAAAGGAGGTACGCAAAGGTAGGAACGATAAGCACAGGCATCGGAAAGTGACGGCCAATATTGCGTTTGCGAAGCATCCGAGTAAAGTCAAGAAGGGCGGGAAGCGATGAGGTGGTTCACGCTTTTCCGAGAACTGGCAAGGCGAGGAGCATGAGGAATTGGAGGTCTGTGGAATGACCGCCACCTTATTCGTGTCTGGAGTCTGGGCGTAGTGGCATTGCTGCGCGAATCTTTCGACGTGGCTATTCAGGCGACCATGGTGCGTAGCGTTTCGGGTTTGCATACCGAGATGCGTGCAATGGTATGGTGTATTTGCGTCGCTGTCTGCCATGCACGAGCGAGAGAGGTACTTTGGAGCCTATGGCGCAGCAGGACCGGATTGGCAAGATGTCAAGGAGCTGCAGTGGAGAACGAAGGCACGGGGCAGATCGGCAACCCGTGAGCATGAGGAGCACACTTTTGACATATGTAGTGAGTGGCGTGGTACATATGACAGACTACACACTCCAATTCAAATTGTCAGCTCCTACCCCACAACTCCTCTAAGGCTTTCACTTTGCCCTCTGTGACGACGCCCGTGTCTCCCTCTACAGCAGCCAGCAACTCAATCACTAGCTTTCTCTCCTCATCACTCTCCACGCAAAGCCCTGCTGCGTAAAGTGGCAGCGGCATCTCGACTCTCACTGCGGGGTGCGGACGTCCGATCGCTATGCCCAGGATATCGTAGGCATGCGTGAGCGCCTCTTGAGGCACGGGAGCGCTGAGATTTGGTATAGGTGGGTTGAGAAGGAGAGTAATTCGGGCAAAGTGGTAAAGCAGCATCGTCGCAGCCGTGAGAGGCACCGGGTAGAATCTCTCCATCAAAGGAGGTGAGATGCTGGAGGTGACCGATGGCGAGAGACCGCGCATCGGGCGTCGACGAAGCTGTGCGCATGGCTGGAAGACTGTGGGAAGTGTGCTGTGCCAGCTGTCGAGACCTGTAGATAGTGACTCGTATATTGCCTGGCGGGCGGTTGGAGGTATGCTGGGGGTTGCGAGATAGTTCATAACCCGCAGTACGAGGTAGAGGAGAGTATGTGAGACCAGCTCCGTTGTCAAAGACTTGTGACCGGGATCCCTTTCGATCTTGTCAGGATTGCGGTACAACTCTCCGGACGTTGAAACTTCCAGGCCGCAATCTCGCCACATGCTGATGTCTTCCGTGTTGAGCAGAGTGACTGTCTGATTAGTGTACGCTGCTTGATAGTCGGCCCGTGCGAAGTTCCAAAACGATGCCAGTCGACCGACGCTTTGATCTGGTGGCTTTTGTGGTGTCTCTGCTGGTGGTCTTACCACGCTCAGTAGCGACTTCATACCTGTGAGATGTCTATCGTATGTCAGTATCCAGCCCACAGATTCTCGCATTGCATGTACTCACTGTAGCCAACCGGTCTCTATAGTGTCAAGTGATTCGTACAATGTGAACATCGATACCGCCAACAGCAAGTCATCGGAGCTCAGTGATGTGCCTGTAGCAGTGATTGCCGGCGAAGGAGGATTGCTTAGGCTCCCGGATAGTTGTTGCAAATACACTCTGGAGTAGTGTATGGCTTTGTCGTAGTAATTTGCAGCTTTGTAGTACCAGTCGATACTACTCGGTTCATCGATGATCTCCATCAATGCTGGTTTCTGGCACTGCGCACTCGCGAAGAGCTTCCGTCCGCCCATGCGACCTAGCTGCTTGGCGGCAACTGCGGCTATGGCATTCTTCAGTAGAGCGTCACCCAATGCTCTCAAGGGTACTAGATGGCTGAAGTGGTTATCACAGTCGAAGAGGTCCATCCAGGGTCCGATAAATTCGGTAAAGTGCCGGATCAGGAAAGCCATCTCGTGCTCTCGCTCATCTGTGATCAGACCGCTGGTATGGAACTGGCTGTCAGTCGCCCATGGCAGACTCTGCGATGTCCCAGGTCGTGGTAGTCTCAGATCGGACTTCTCTATCGATGGCATAGCATCGAACTTGTCAACTTCGTCAACGATCTCGGGTAGATTCGGAATGAAGCCACACGAGTTGTTGTTCTTGCCATAGAAGGAGTCGGGTTCGAGGTTGAACCAGTCTGGATCGAATTGCAGCGGGTCCAGGACTTCGTTGAGTATGTTATCGAGGTCCATGTCCGATGCTAAGGGCGGAAGTTGGTTGAGTGCAGTGGGCGGGCTGTACATTGGCTGAGATCTGAAGCACTTGAGCTCATCGACCGGCTTTGTACTTGGCTTGGCCACGTTCTGGCCGAGTCGAGACGGTAGTGCATGAAGAGATGTACGTCTGCGCCTTACTCCGTCAGACGACGACGGAGAGTCATGAGTAGCACCAGCGATCGTGCTATGCGGACTCTGCAATTCTGTTAGAACGAGCCCAAATCAGTGTCGCAGTAATGTCGTACATTCAGGGACAGCTCAGCGAACTCGCCCGAGTTGCTTCGCTGGTCTGTCTCCGTCTCGAACTTCTTCCGAAGCGTTACGCCCTCGTCCACGAACTTCCGCTTCTTGTCGTACCCAGGACATGGCTTGCCGAGTTTCTCGCACCGGAAGCATGCCGGATGGCGTTTGTCGCACTTCCCACGTCGTCAGCATTGCGGACAGACCAGGATTCATCGCTCGTGGTCATCTCACCTTCACACGGCGCTCTCGACAGCGATCGCATGCTCGTTCTACCGGAGCGGAGGGCTCGGCCATCGCATAGAGTGTTGGACGCGTATCCAGCTCTCAGCTCGTTGACCCCCGTCTAGCTGCTAGCATTCGACAGTCTGACAAGCAAACATTGCATTACCCCGTTTCATTGCAGAAATAAGAATGTCACTCGACCTGCAGTCTGACTTTCGATGGCGCGAGGTTGTCGCAGCAGCCGAGGGCCTGGAACGCTAGGCCCACCCTGGACATTGCTGATGAATGACCACCAGTGTGGCGTCGAAACCAGACATTTTGTTACTTGCGTTTGACATCGACTGGACACGATAAAAGTAGCATTCGGCCTCTGGGTAGAACGCGACGGCACAACAGCGGGCGCCATGAAGATTCAACGCGTAGGGCGCCCTTTGCTATTTGAGCCTGAAGACCTATCGGAATCGAGCCGACCACTGACACGAGATCTCATAGCTGTTCATATACCCCGTCAAGTCCTTGCGACCAGTCGAGGTGACGGCCGCAGAAATCACAAACGAAGGGCTACGATTCGATCGTCAATATGTACTCGTGAAACCGCCCACGGGCGAGTGTCATGGCCTGTGCGAACACATTACGATCAAGTGAGCTGTGACGCAATACTAGGATATCAGGCACTTTCAGTAACAGACAACAGATCATACTTCGAACTCGGCCTCTTCCACTGCGCCGTCGATGTGGCCTGGTCGAAGTTGACCATCACGCAAATACAAGCCAAGGAGAATCGATCTATCGTCGTCCCACTTACCCCGTCTCCTCTGGTCTTGATGAGCGCACAAACATTCCAAGTCTCCATCTTCGGCACGCGTGCAACTGGGATAGATATGGGCGACGTGATATCGGACTACTTCAGTGGCCATCTCAAGTTCCGAGTTCGACTGCTATACATCGGCGGCAACGGTCAGCGCGAGATCCCAGGCGCAGCCTACATGCCGAAGCACTATCAAGCACTGTCAATCTCGGTCAATGATAAGCTACAACCGCAGAGACTGCGCTTCGCTGATGCTGCGCCGTTGCTGATCACTTCGTCGGCTTCTGAAGAGGACGCACGACGGCGGCTACCGGCTGTGGCGCAGGGCGAGGATGTGATCATCCGGTTCCGGCCGAATGTGCATGTCGATGTTGGTGAGGAGCAGGAGCCGTATGAAGAAGATGGCTGGAGCATGCTCGCGATTAGGTCTCAGAGTGATCCTGACCAAGAAGTGTCGGTTCGATGTCTTGCACGAACGGTCAGGTGTTTGAGCTTGAACGTCGATCTGGCAAAAGGAGGCATGATAGCTACAAATCGGCAGCTATATGGTCTACTCGCGAAAGATCGACGAGTCAACGACAAATTTCCTAGTAAGTGATACCACTGATTATACAACCAGGCCGTAGCTGACAAAGTGCAGACAAGCCAGTGTTCGGTCAATATGCCTGCGCAGGACCCTCAGGTGCTGTACTGCGCGTAGGAGACGAAGTCGAAATCACAGAACGCATCAGCCGAGCGAACACGCCGATGAGTGCAAGTCCCATTACGCCCAACGGCCCAGTCACGCCCATCACGCCTTACGGTCCGATCACGCCTGGCTGAGTTGCTTCAAGGCGTCTGTCATCGTCCTCAATACCGATCTTGACATGAAACCGATCGTCCGACTCTGCATGGCTTCCGAAATAAGGTGATGCACGTAAGCAGCCACGTCTGACGCCCTCAGCTACCTTGAAATTCGGATAGTCGAGAGAGAGATCCGGAAAGGCAATGTCCATCCATCCATCGCGATCATTGGCTCTAGAAGCCCACAGATGTCACGCAGCGCCGAGCCGCTTCCAGGTTGAGGCCAAGGGCAAAGGACTGAATATAGGTACAAAACCGCTTGGCAGAAACGCTCACCGCCACGGCCAACGCGATCAGAAGGGCGTAGTCTTCTTCCAAAGAGCCAGGCAACCCAGATGGACACATTGCCGTGGCTCGGGGTTGCTGAAACCGGACGTTGGAATAACGCAGAGTGGCCCCAGATGAACGCAAGGATAAGGTGCTGCCATCAGGGTGATCGAGAGGCCATCAACAATGCTGAGCCGAGTTCGCCTGGAATCTGAGATGAGGCCTCTGCTTCTGTCAGTGCAGCCGCTACTGTGGGATTAACAATCTAGCCCTGTGGAGAGGTGGGCACGACCAATTCGCGGTCTCTAGCTGGCTTACCACAGTGGTGGCTCACTGCTGATGCGGCCATCATATTGCTACCTCTACTTGGTCCTGAACGCCTAGAAGAAATGTGGCAATCTGAGATCAATGCTAGACACGCAGGTGCACTTGGTCGGAAGTGAGCAAAATGCAAAACGAGTCATGTACATCGGATGCACTGTCAATTTGTTATTGCTATGTAGCTAGTTATACACCTCAGCAACCAGCCATTCCTCTCGTGCTATGGGCAAACCCTCCACGTTGTCCATCAGCTAGGGCACTCCTCTCGCGTTGTGAGTATCTCTGTCGCCGATGCTTACCGTCGCGAACCGCGTTAGCGAAGCATCCTCATCGTCCTCACCGCCTGGGCGTAGGCAATCCATGTACGCCGTGATCAGGCGAAGTCCTGCCAGCCGCCACCGACGGTCTGGTCGGTCCAGTGGATGGCATTGCCGCGAAGCCGTCCTGGAAGGTGCCATTCCGTACGTCTCTGCCTCCACTGGCGAAATGGTGCGCGTGAGTGTTCTGCATCTGAGGGAGGTTCATCCACGCATGCGAGACGGGAAAGCCCTGCGGCTGGAGCGGAAGGTCACTCATGCCGCGAGGAACCTGCGTCGCTGGCATCGGAGGGCCAGCCATGCTGTGGGGAGCTAGCATTGCTGGTGATGGAGCTGCGCCTACCCCAGAAGGGCCGGTCATGGCGGTGGCAGTGCTCGGAACGCTTGCTTGGGCAGCAGCAACGGAAGGGTGCTCCAGACCCCGAGGCATCACTTCAGGGAGACCCAATTTGCGGTTCGTGCGATTCTCGTCACGCCACTGCATTTCCTCCTCGACCCTTCGCAAGTCCTCTTCATTAAGATCCTCCTCGTCGGCTGCTTCTTGTTGCAGCGTCTCCATTGTGTCAATAGCGCAGATGTCAATCGATGAGTCCTTCTCCGTACGTGCAGATTGCGCATCGATGATCTTGTCGAGAACGTGCTTGTCCTTGCCATGCTCAACGTTGATGTCCTTGTGCTTCACCACCCGCGGGTGGTACAGGTACTTGGTCAAGTCGCGCTGGGCATTGCGACCTGGTTTCCGCTTGTCAACGACGCGTTGTGCAAGTGAGGTCTTGAACAGGGTCTTGTTGTATAGATTCGTCTCGAATGTGCCACCTGCGATGAAGCGGTAGACATAGACCGGCTTCGTCTGACCCAAGCGATATGCGCGGCCGATGGCCTGCTCTTCCCAGGACGGATTGAAAGAAAAGTCGAAGAGTATTACACGATTGGCGCACTGTATGTTGAGCCCTTGGCTTCCAGCCTTGGTCGAAATCAAAAGTAAGGAGTACTTGCCTTCGGAGAAGTCCTTCAGGATGTCAGATCGCTTGGCGGTAGCAACATTGCCGTCGATACGCGCACACTTGATGTTGCTAGCCGCGAAGATTTTCTCAAGATAATCAAGAGTTGGAATCTTGTGCGAGAACAGCAATAGCTGGTCCTCACACGCCTGGGAAAGCTCAATGATTCGCATCAGCAGGGAGACCTTTGCCGATAACGCTGGATCAAGGGTATCGGTAAGGTCCTCCACGAGTGCTTTGATAGCCACGTCGTCAAAGCCCAATCCAGTGAGCGGTGATCCCTCATCGGTGGGCTCATCCGGCGCTAGTATGTCTGCAGGGCTATCCACCGTTGACTCCGATACGTTGCCATCGGCTGCTTCCTCAAGACCTTGGACAGCCGTCGTGCGTCGCTTTTGGTTCTTGGCCATGCGCTTCTTTGGATCGAGAGACTCAAGAATTCTTCTGCGATACGCGGTTGGATGGTTGTTGAGCAAGAACAGCGCATCAAGCCACCCGAAGATTCTCATTTGGCTTACATCCTCGATACCTTTGGCAGCGCCGGTAATCGCGTGGATGTACTTCGAGTATGCGGCTCGCTGGGTATCGGTCAATTCGACGGTGATGACGAACTCCACTTTAGACTTGAGGGATCCACGTAACACCGTGATGTCAGCACGATGTACTTTGGGTGCAATCTCGCGGTGCAGCACCGTAAGCTGCACTTTGCTCCGGCGACGCTCGGCGACATCACTATCCTGCCACAAGCCCGCTTTGATGGGATTAGCGAAACGTCCTTGAAATTCAGTCTTTCCTCCGAGGTATCCCGGTGCGACCCAAGATATGAGTGAGAAGATCTCGTTGACATCGTTGCTCATGGGCGTGCCTGTCAGAGCAATGCGACTGTGCGTCTCAAGCATATCGGCGGCCTTAGAAAGCCTGATCTTGTCATCTTTGAGTGCATGTGCTTCATCAGCCACAACAAGATTAGTTCCGGCGAGCAGCGTAGTTTGAACAAGGTCGCGATGCTCAGGTGTATTCAAGACGCGAGAGGCTTTGCCAGGCTTTCGCGATTCGTCGCTGTCATCCGCCATAACTAAAGCACGGAAGATGCTGTAGCCGATGAGCAAGAGACCGCCCATACGATGCCACTCTTTCAGGATCTCTGCGTATGACAACTCGTCCTTCTTCCTCGTGACAGTAGTCTCGATAACAAACACCCGTGAAGGCCCACCAAAACCCTGCGGCGCCCATTGCTTGATCTCCTTCTGCCAGTTGCGCAGCAAAGATGCCGGACAAAGTATCAGAAAGCAAAGCCGACGACGGAACACTCTACGTTCATCGCCCTTCACTTGCAGCCTCGGTGGCAATTGGTGTCGGATTTTGGCTGTTGGAGATTGAGAAGCCTCGTCGACAGCCATCAGCATTGCTATGCTCTGCATGGTCTTTCCCAGGCCCATCGTGTGGGCAAGGACTGCGCCCTGACTGCCGGCTGAGTCTCGAGCCGTGATCTCTCGCCAGAGGAAGCGGACACCTTCATGCTGATAGTTCTTCAGGCTGTGGGCTATGGTCTGATTGATGAAGATGGGCGGATCGCCAGCATCGCGCAGCGGATTGATTGCGAGCCCTGACTGACTTGGGTTGGCCGCGATCATCTGGGAGAGCATGTCCGGATTGGATGACAGCTGCGACTGCGACTGCACCTGCGTGAATAGATGGCTTCGTGCTTGTGCATTGCTCCTGCGAGTTTTCGCGACTTCGTCTTGCTTCACCTCCTTTGCCTTCTTCGCAGAGCCGTGCTTGGATGACGGCGTTGCAGCTGCCTCATCATCCGCCTCGTCGTCATCATCGACTTCATCTTGTTGGTCTTCGTCGGGGTCAAGATTGTACGGAGTGGCCTGCGTGGCCGACTTGTGAGGCACGAACAGCTTGCTGGTACGCTTCTGCAGCAACGGACGCAGCTCAGCCACGAACATGTCGACCTGACCATCTTGAAGGAGTTGCTGTATCATGTCTGGGTCACAGGCGACTCGAGGCAAGACAGAGCAGTACCAAGCATATGCCATGCGGGCGCACTTCTGCATCGCTTCCACGATATGTGCCTCCATCACCTCATGCAAGCCTTCATTGTCGTTCACATGTAGAATTGCAGTGATCAGCCTCTGCTTGAACCCTGCTCTTGCGAGCTCCTGCCATGTCTGCCAGAGCAACTCCTGTACCGGCTGCCCAGCCTCTTTCAGCATTTTTATCAAGAGGTGCTTACGCTGCTTGGTCTCAGCGAGCTGGTCGAAGTCCCACTCGTCTACGTCAGAGGCGGTGGCTAATAGGGGATCTTCGAGGGGTGCAGGCTTGCTTTTTCTCGAAGGGGTGCTGCTTTTCGGTGCACCTCTGGGCTTCTTGCTGGGCTTGATGATCTCCGGGGCCTTCCTCCTGGGCGCACTTCTACTCGCTGAGCTGTCCGTTGAAAACGTCAAGTCGATGACGTTGTGATTGGATTTGACAGGCGTTCGTAGCGTGTTACTGTCGTTGCTTCGTGGGCGATGTGTGTCATCTGGGCTCTCCTCTTTGATCACTTCCGAAATACGCGAGGGTTCGGTCGAAAGCGCACTTTCTGTGCCGTGGGCGTGCCGGAACGAGCGCGGCAGATCTGAGCTCTCGTTGATCTCGTCATGTACTGGCTCGGGCGATGTGGACCTCCGCTTAGCCATGAGCACATTGTCGGCACCATCCGTGGGCTTTTCGACCATGTCCACCTCATGATTGAGGGTATCGCTGCGCAAAGCGTGTTCTGAGTCCTCAATATTGTCCTGATGCTGCTCGTCGTCCTCGAGCGCCTCGTCCGACATCACAATGTCGTCTATCTGCTCCTGATCATCTTCTGCTGCTTCGTCCGGCATCACGAAGTCGTCACTGCCAGCCGTAGTAAGTGGCTCATCTGGTTCCGCTGTAGTAGAGTGCTCATCGTCCGCCTGTGCTGATGCAATGGGCTCTTCTGCGAGAGTCTGCGACAGTCTGTTCACGTCACGCTGTGGCGGAATTTGTATCCGATCGCCAGGTCCGAGGAGGTTCAGTGCGGTCTGCAGGGTAGCGCCATTTGCACTTGGTTGCTGCGCTGTCGTACCGGGACCATGGGCTGGCTTGATGGATGAGCGACTCGGCCGCGCAGGTGTCTGGCTGGCGGACCAAATGGAGATCTTCCACAACTCCTTCTCGCGATCATGTACGGTAGGCTCAAGCATCTCACACTGGCGTCTGAGGCTCGCCTCTCCATCCCACTGCATCGTTGACAGGTAGTTCCGATACTTGATTAGGCGATTGTCCAGCTGTACGATCACTCGCTGAGCTCCACGAACAAGCTCGTCACGGACAGTGCGGCTCCTCTTCATCTTCTTCCACACACTCCATGCTTCTTTCTTCACAAGGACTGGCAACTTGCTCTCACGCCACTCATGCTGATATGTTTCAATGGCAGAGTCGACGACTTCTGGGATGTCGATCTGGCCAGCCTGGCTCTCGTCGTCGACTTCGGCAAGATCATCGCCATTGTCATCATCAAGGTCTGCGCCATCATCGGTTGCGACCGTAGTGGCGTCGTCGTCAGCGTATGGGAATGCAATGATGTCAACGTCGCCGTCTCGGTGACGATACTTCATCAGAAGGTGGTCATACTCTCCACCGATTTGTGCAGCATCCTCAACAGAATAGCCCAAATCGATCGCACTGCTGGTAATCATCGCGTCAGTCTCCCGTGTGATGAACACTCGTTCTTCGTCGTTACGGAGCGCAGCCGAAGTGGTCTCTAATGCGTACTGCACGACGAAGGCGGAACGGACAGAGTCTGGCATCAGACGACCATTCAGATTGCTCTTGCTGCCGGCTAAGGCTTTGCCTGCATTCATGCGGTCCCTGTACGGGTAGACTACCAGGGCATCTTGCGCGTTTCGAGTCATATTGGCCTCCTCCGGTGCGTGGAGGAAGTGTTTGGTGCATCCATGAGCGTACTGAGCAAGGCCGGACTGTACCAGCGGATTGACATATTGAAAGTCATCGGACTCTTCGTCCTCTCCGTCGTTGATGAACAATGCATGTCTTGGAGGTAAGACACCGACTGCAGCGCCAAGCACAGTGTTGCCAAAGAAGAGGCCGTCAATCGAGTAACTCTTCTCGGGCAAATAAACGGTAGGATCGTCGATACCATCATCTGGTGACATGATGCGGTGATCAAGCGCGGAATTATGGTCAGTCACGATCGCAGACGAGTCTAATCGGCGCCGCTTCCGCCCGCGGCCGTCGTCGACATGCTGCTCGCCATCTCTGGGACCTTCGCCGATCATTGGTTCTGCAGTGGCGTATGCAACTGGCGTAGTCTGGCGCTCGTTCAAGTGGGCAGGCTGTGTAATGGAGTCTGGTGTGGGCCACTGGATCGGTTCGTCCTTGGTACTATATCTGCTGGAGCTGTCCTGGAGATGCCGGATGCACCTTAGATACGCAGTTCTCTCGCCTAAGGCCTTGATGCCACATTCGTCTCTCAGAAATGCAAGGTCGACAGCAGTCAGCAACGTGACGCCATCAACTCCGTTCTCGATGAGTTTGGTTGCAAGCTGTTCAAGCGAGGGGAACGAGGCGTGGGGTACATCACGCCTGATATACTGCACAGCATCGCCACGAAGGAAATCGGTAACATCCTCGACAGTCCAGTGCCACACATCTGGTGGGCGCGTCATATTGCGCCTTGGTATGCTGTGTAGTGTTGAAGCGAGTGTCGGTGTCTTGTCGAGGCGTGGTGCGTGGTGTTTGATGGCAGGAGGTGAGGTGGTGTGTCGTAAATCTGGGTGTAGAAGGTGAAGTGCTTCTCGAGGTGAGCGGCTGATCCCGAACAGGCACGTGAACCTGATAGAAGGGCAAGTGCAAGTGTAAGTGCGTCGACGCGTAGAAGTGGCAGGAGCGACCGAGGGGATGCCGAGAGTGTGTAGCTGCGGCTCAAAACTTGCGGACTGCGCACATCCAAAACTTTTGCAACACGCGAGAGGTCAACGCACGGCTATGGCAAGCTCGACAAGCAAGAAGTGAGCCCCTGATCTCGTTGTACGCTTTCCAGTCGTACAGTAATTCACAGTCATACAGGCATCGACGCAGAGAAGTACGTGTTGTGCCGATGCGCTGCTTTACAGCGACTCGCTGACACCTTCCCGGCCACCGACTGGTCGTCGCAACGGTAAGCTCGCTGACTGCTGACCACTACTGTTGTCACACAAGCAAGCAGACCTTATGTAGCTTTTCAGACGTTCCTATGCCTCCTCTTTGCGCGACTCAAAAGGCGCTGGCGCAACGACCGCAAATCGCTTCTCGAGTCCGGCGCTGGAGCGTACATGTCTCGTAGTGCACAGCGTAAGCTCCAGGACGAGGTAGAAGCTGACCTGCGAGTGGAACGAACCTCCCAGTGCCAGGCATGCGAAAGACTGGCGATTGCGACAACCTTCAGAAAGTACTGGGACTGTCTCGTAGAAGTTCTGTATGCCACCCGCTCAGGCCAAGGGGGATTCCCTACATGGGATGTGGCAGATGCGCATTGTACGGGGCAGAGATAGTCTCGAGGTCTCGCGCGACTGTTTAGAGCACGGTAATCGAGGAAGGTGCGATGCTAGATCGCGCTTGCATCCAGATGGAGTCCAGGTCCCGCCAAGCCATGAACCCTGCCGCGGCGAACTCGACTTTGTCAGCACGCCATTGTGTTCCGCAGCATCGAAAACTCCAGCGATCAGACCAGCACACTGATCAATAGCATGTAACGATGGCGAACGCCGTATACCCACCTTACCCTCCGACACTGACTCAAGCCGAGCAAGAGTACCTCCTCACCAACCTCAAGGATTGGTCGATCACCCATGGCCTTGCTGTACGGCCGACCAGCTCATATGTTACTGAAGATCTCGACCCGGCAAGGGCTCTGGCGACGACAGCTCCTGTAACGCTTTTCCCAAGTCTCTTCCCGAGGTCTTGCTTCGACCAAGCTCGGGCTGTCAGCCAGGCGTACAGCGAGCTGTACTCTGCTATTGCTGCAGACGAGGAATGGCTTGGTGAGATTGTCAAGGAGTAGGTCAGATGAATCTTCCCCTTGTCATATGGCTGTTCTCAGCGTAGCTCGTGCCGGCATGACTTTGTTACATGCCTTGACTTCGGCTCAGTCTCAAATCTGCAGCTCTTCACTCCACTGCCATAGATCGACGCTCTGACAGTCATTCAACAGGCTGTTGGAGATTGACGACTTCATTGAGAACCTCTGGAAAGTCCATCTTGCCGTGAAGAAGGAAGGCTATGCTCAAGTCGGTAGTACTTGCACCCCACATGCTTATGACCCACTGACAGTGCATAGAGCCTCCAACTCGGTCTCTTTCGCTCAGACTACATGGTACACGTGTCAGACAGGAACAGCGACTCAAGACTCTCTGTGAAGCAAGTCGAGTTCAACACTATCGCGTCCTCATTCGGTGGTCTCTCGAGCCAAGTGGCCTCTTTGCATCGCTATCTACATTCCGTCGGTGCATACCCTGAAGTCACATCATCACTCATTAATGATGCATCGCTTCAGTGTAGCGGCTCGGTCCCGCAACTCGCGTCAGGCCTTGCGAAAGCACATCAGGCGTATGTTGAGTCAGACAAGCCTAATCGACCAGTCTGTGTCCTCTTCCTCGTGCAAGATGTGGAGCGGAACGTTTTCGATCAGCGCCACCTAGAGTATGCTCTCAACACAGATCATGGCGTCCGCACATTCCGTCTCCCCTTCAGTCGAGTCCTGGAGGATACGAGTCTCGATCAGGACCGCAAGCTACTCTACACTCCGCCATCATTTTCAGGCAAGCAGTGGGAGGTCTCAGTCGTCTACTTCCGAGCCGGCTATGCACCCACAGAGTACACCTCACAGCGTGCCTGGGATGCGCGACTACACATTGAGCGAAGCGCGGTTATCAAGTGTCCAGGCATATTGACACATCTCGCGGGTTCAAAGAAGGTGCAGCAAGTACTCGCCACGCCTCAATCGCCACACCTCGCACGTTTCTTACCCGACAAACTTGCTGCAGACAAGCTGCTTGCCACATTCGCTCCGATCTACCCACTCGACGAGAGTGAAGCGGGTCTCGAAGCTCGCAAGCTCGCGACAGATCCACAAACGGCGCAGAAGTACGTCCTTAAACCTCAGCGAGAGGGTGGCGGCAACAACATCTACCGGTCTGAGATACCCGGATTTCTGCAGAGTCTACCCAAGACAAAGTGGCCAGCCTACATTTTGATGGAGATGATCGAGCCGCCTACACAAGGTAATGCGATCTTCCGCAACGGTGAGGTTCAGAGTGGCGAGGTGATCTGCGAGCTCGGTGTGTATGGAGCTTGTCTGTGGCGGGACAAGGTCGAGAACGAGGTCGTGAAAGGTAGAGAAGTGCTGGAGAACTTCGAGGCAGGGTATCTGCTACGTACTAAAGGAGCAGGGAGCAGTGAAGGGGGTGTTGCTGCTGGATTTGGAAGTGTCGATAGCTGTTGCTTGCTCGACCTGTGAGCGCCGCAATTCGATCGGCGCTTTCGTCAAGTAGTCAAGCTCTTGAGACGTTCGCCTCGTAGCCTCTGTCATTCATGTAGACTACCAACAACCAGGTTTAAGCGGAGGCGTGGGACAAAGTGATCATCCCGTCGCCTTGCCAAGATCTGCTGACTACACACCTCAGCCCGGAAGTCTCTCCAGCTTTCCGGCTCTCCAATCTCTCCGAACCAACATCCATCATCGGATCATCCCACACCTCCACCACCAGAAACACGACGCGTGGCCCACACAATCGTGACACGTCCTTACTACCAAGTCCGACTGGGCGTACGTCTGCTTGCACAGCATCCTGCGGACTGGCAGCTACTTTGCTCTGGGTTTGTAGTTGCCATGGCGCGGTGCACAGCCTTGTCAGAAGTCTAATATTTCGGGATCACCAACGGTGGCCGGAGAGCGGTGCGTGTTGCGCTGGGCATTGGGGATCTGGCTGGTTCGCACGGTTGGTTATCTCGACTACTCGTCTCCTGGTCCATCTCTGTATTCCTTTCTCTGCAGTGTCATTCTACCATATCCATCTCTTTCGCGTTATACCCTCAGTATGGCGATGTCAACATTCAGACAAGGCGCGGTTCTTCTCGCACTCGGTAAGACTTAATAGTTGTGACCACAAACGAACCTCGCTAATGTCCTCAGTAACCCTCGCAGCAGCTCAATACGGCCCTCCAAGCGGCTCCGGCTACACTGGCGGCAACCCTTACGCGAATGGCGGTGATGGCGACGGCAACGGCAACTCTGGCAGCTCGGGCTTCGGTCGAGGAGGCTTCGGCGGCGCCCGCGGTAACGCGAGCACAATCATAACCGCGCACGCCGTCCTCGGCAGTCTCGCCTTCGTCCTCTTCTTTCCTCTAGGCGGCATCCTCATCCGCGTCGCATCCTTTCCAAAGCTCTGGCTCGCGCACGCAGGCCTCCAAATCGTAGCCTGGATCTTCTACATCATTGCTTTCGGGATCGGCGTGTGGATGACGGTGAACTACTACACCTTCAAGAGCGCGCATCCGATTATTGGAATTGTACTGTTTGTGCTGTTGGCTTTCCAACCAGCACTGGGATTTGTGCATCACATCATGTTCAAGAAGCATTCACGGAGGGTGGTGTGGAGTTATGGACATATCTGGCTTGGGCGGATAACAATCCTCGGTGGCATCATCAACGGTGGGCTTGGACTGCGACTGGCACAGCAAACGAGGTTCCAGGCGCCTAGCACAGGCGCTGTAGCCGGCTATGCCGTTGCTGCTGCGATCATGGGTGGCGCGTATTTGGCGAGCATCATATACGGCGAGAGGAAGCGGAGCAAGGCCGCTAAGGGCTCGCAAGCACCGTACAAAGAGGTCTCGCGAAATGACTACTCGCGGAATGACTACGAGATGGGCTCGCCAGGTCACAATGCCACACGCTCAGGCGCACCTGAGGGAGTGGGCGAGTACTACAAGCAGCAGAAGAGCGGGCAGACGTACGCTTAAGGGACGATCGGGATCATGATATACACATAGACCGCTGTACATTTGACGCCATGCTCCGTGTACTGTGCTCTCGCTTCGCATCTGTCGCGTGTAAAGTTCATGAGCCGTAGTGATGGGAAATGGCAGGACTTGCTTCTTGCCAGACCTTGCGCTCTCGTGTCCGAGCTTTGCAGCCCCTACGAGACACTGACTTACTACCATTCCTAAGGTGATCTGTGGAGGGAGCCATTTCAGCTATGAGCTGACAGCCACGGCAAACACCACCTGCCAGCTTGTTACTTTAACGAGGAACGCAGGTTTCAGTCTGATTTCCAGTCATGTTACACTGTTCTACAGATAGGCACCTAGCATCCAAGCACCGTGATCTTGTGTATTTCCAGGTGCTTGAAGATGGGGCTGCCCTCGCGTGTTTAGCAACCCTCAAGAGACCTCGTCGATCACATCCATAGCCCCTCCTGTCCCAGCTTCCGCCTCAAACGCATCCAAAGCATCGTTCATATCCGCCGCCGGCTCCTCCACCGGCTCAGGTATCGGCTCTGGCTCGACCAACTCGCCCACAGCCGCCTCGCCGACTACGGCCTCCTCCACAGCAGCTTTGCGCCTCCAAACCCTCACCCATCTCTCACCCCACTGCATGATGATCGCCCTCTCCTCTTCTCCGCCCTCATACCGCTCCATCATCTCGTCTTGGCTTCCGTTTGCGACACTTGCTACAGCATCCTCGATCGTGGCATACAGATCTCTCAGCGTCTGTCGCTCCCTAGGCAACACGGCATCGATGACCTGGCGCTGATCGAAAGGAAGCGAGGTGTTTGCTCGCTGTTGCAGAACTTGACGCACGCGTGCCGACACCTTCGCCACAGTGTGGGAGACGAGCTCGTACATCTGCGCCGAGGCCAGTGCCCTGCCACGGTCCATTCGCTCGTGCAGTGCCCACTCGATGACGGACATCGGCGTAATGATGGTATAGTTGAGCAGCTTGTCCACGATGTTGGCCGCGTTGCCAGGATGAAGACTCCAGAAGTCTACGACACTCGAGATGATCTGCCTGCGAGCGGCTTCGGACTGCGTTGCGAGAGCCGAGAGCTTGTCTTTCAGACGATCGATGTTAGAGATCACGTGAGACATGCTCTTCGAGCCAACGTTCAAGATGCAGGTCATGTAGACGTCTGTGCTTGATACCAGCGGATCAGGCACACCGTGGCTGGAGGCTTGGTCACTTATGTCATCGAAAATGGCTTGAATTTGTTCTTCGGACGCCTTCTCCTTGAGTAGCTTGAGGAGAGCGCGCGCCTCAGTGGCGTAAGGTAGGTTGTCGCTGGCATACTTGAAGTCGGGGACATCTTTCTCTTTGCTGGCAGGTACCAAGACCTGGAAGGGATCCGGCAGAGTCTCGCGAATGCGCTTGGCAAACGACAAGCGAATCTCCTTGTCAAGTGCGCCATTGATGAATGCTCTGCGTGGGTGAATGTCGGGAAGTGGGATATCGGCGGTCCTAACATGGTCAGTAATCGTCGTGGATGGGGAGGGATGAGTACATACCACTCCTGCCACTTCCATCGGAACTCGAAGTTGCTGAGGTGATGTGCGAACCAGTCCATGAATCGATACTGCAGCTCGAGGTCAAGCTGATCGATATTGCGGTAAATGAAGCGAATGGCTCGGCCAAGACTGGGTGCGATGGCTTGAGGCGCGAGCTTGCACACCTCCGTGATCACCGAATGGTAGCAGATGAGACGATGCTGCGGTGCTGGAAGCTTGAAGATCTGCGAGAAGAGTGCATCGATCCCAACGTCCTCCGGCTTCCAGGTTGATACGCCACCGGTATACTCCTTGAGCCTGTCGAAACCCGTCTCACGCCGGGTGAAAGTGCCAGGAGTCCAGAAGTTGTCGAGCTCGTTCAAGTACTTCGATGTGGCGTTCCTGTTGAAATCTAAGATGTTCACCGTGTCCACAACAGCATCGCGTATCAGAGAGCATGCGATATGCGTCGTCGGTGGCACAGACTCGACGTCCTGATCTGCGTAGAGGGAGAAGAACACCTCAGGAAAGACCTCACCGGAGTTCGCGTAGATTGGCGACGGAACCTCGATGACCGGGAACGTGTGTTTTTGAGATGGTGCATGCTCCCCGTTGCCGTTGGTGTCTCCATTGGCTTCCGCCTCGCGCTTCACAGGTTCGAATGCCCTCGGTATGCAGCTCAGTGGCCAGCCTTTGTTCGTCTCTTCTTGCAGTTGCCGTTGGACGAGCGAGATGACGCTACCAAACGCCATAGGCCGGTTGTCGTCGTCGCCGCCCATCGCCGGGTACGGGTTGACCAGCGCATCGAGGCTGTGCGGAGCTGTTGCTACGATCTCGGTCTTCTCGAGTAGTTCGGCAACTTGCTCTTTGATCGCATCGCTGTCATTTGCTGCGATTAGGTACGGTATTGTGAGTAGTATGATCTTCACGAGCTCGATGCCGATGGCCTGGAATATTGTCAGTCGAGTGCAGCTTAAACAGGTCGACTACAACATACATCCTCGGAAGAAGCTGTCTGGAGATCAACCGCTCGGTCGAACAGCTCGTTCAGCACGGGAACGACACCGTCCTCCTCGAAGAGCGGGCTAAGACAGGCAATGAACCGGAGCAGCAGCTTCACCGTTCGCCATGCGCCCTCTTGCAAAGCTTCTTGGATCTGCAATGTCGCCGCTGCTACAACCTCTGCAGCAGCTTCCGACTTGTACTCATTCGCGTAGAGCACTGCCGCGGCGATGAAGGGAATCTTCAATGGCTGTTCAGCAACACTGTGGGGACGTCAGCCGATGTATAGCGCAGACTCATTTCCAGATACGCACACTTTGAGCGCTACAGTGACGAACACCTCCCTCACGTATTCATCCCCCCAATTGTCGGCTGCAAGCTTGCCAACGTTGGAAAGTGCGCCCTTGATGTCCACCGGCTCGCGGCCCTGGGCGTCCTCGGCGGCTTCGACCAGTACGCGGCGAATGCGAGTTCCAGGTGGTATTTCTTGTCGAGCGCGCTGGTTGCGGAAGTTGCCATGTTCATACTCGTCGTCATCTATGTGCCATTGAGTCAGTGAGGTGGATAGATTCACTCGCGCTGCAATGCCATACCTCTTCCTCTCTTCCTGCGATCGTTCCGTGGACCGCGAAATCCTCCTCCTCCTCCACCATTCCTATCATCGCGGCGGCGATCAACGTCTGCCATGACTGCAGTGTGTGTGTGTGTCTGTCGAGTTGGGTATGTTTGAGTGTTTGCGATCGATCATGTACACCCCCGACGCGCTTCGCGGATCCTGAGAGTGAGCTTCCCAGAGCCGCTAGTCTCGGCTGAAGCGTCCCGTGTTCCGTGACTTATGTGAGCCTTGCTCCACCCGCCGATTCAACTCGGATCCCGAAAGCACAGCTCAGTTGCACAGCTTTGGCGAGACGAGAAAGGCTCACTGTTGGATGCATTGGGCTGCGGCAACAGTCTGTTGACCTGCCATGCCTCCTCATGTCTCACTGAACAGAGTAAGCCATGATGTAGGCGAGCTTCACAATGCGCCTGCTCAATGTCCATGATCTGAGCTTTCGCGAGTTCTACGGGGACAACACTCCACCATATGTCATCACTTCGCACCGCTGGTCGGACGATGAGGCTACCTTCAAGGATGTTCTCAAGAAGCGTAATACGTCCAGCAAAGGCTGGGCCAAGATACAAGGCTTTTGTGAGCGAGTGAGACAGGACAATGAGGTTCTCAAGACACTTGAGAACGCTACCTGCTGTGATTGGCTCTGGATCGACACAGCATGTATCGACCAAAGGAGCACGGCCGAGGTCAGCGAGTCCATCAACTCTATGTGGCGCTGGTACGATTCCGCAGTCGAATGCCATGCTTATCTTGCCGATGTCCTACCATTCGGTGCTGATCGAGGGATTGTAGAGGTGCTGGATGATTTCGCAGAGAGCGAGTGGTTCCAACGCGGCTGGACGCTGCAAGAATTACTGGCGCCGCGATGCGTAATCTTCTTCACCCAAGCTTGGGAGATCATAGGCCATAAGTGCTCACAATGTGACACTAAGCGGAGCTGCGAGGGTGCTGGACCACTTCTCAATGTCAGAGTCGCTCAAGTCACCGGTATCCCTGAAGCCGTCCTCCGTGACTTCGAGCAGAGCAAACCGCTCGGCGTTGAGGAAAAGATGAAGTGGCAACTCGGACGACGTACGACGCGACTCGAAGATCAAGCATACTGCTTACTGGGCATTTTCGATGTCAACATGCCGTTGATCTACGGGGAAGGTCTTCGGGCGATTGAGCGCCTCGAGCGTACTATCTTTGAAGAGCTCCAACGGCCGTGGAAATCTCAGCTCGATTTCGACCTAGCTGGGGCTCTCAAGGCAAGTCTCGTGTCGACTGCGCTGACTGGCGCCAGAAGTCTTGGTCGACCCTTGGCAATTATGCGGTTTTCTGACGTTGACGGCGAAGTCGCTTGCGTCTGTGACTTCGCTGACGATGATGGTGATTTGATCGCTTGCGATGTTTGTGAGAAGTGGCAACATCTTGTATGCTACTTCGGCTCGAACTTCCACGACGCTTTGACGGCCGACCTCGAGCACCGTTGTTTCACATGTCAGCCGCGATCGATCGATGCGCAGGGTGCACGCATGCGGCAGCGTGAGATACGTAGGGCGCGTGCTGCACGAGCCTCAGCCAGTGCTGCAGAAGGAGCCAAGCGAAGAACAAGTGCGGTGGCGATCCCACAGGCGCAAAAGCGAAATCGGCCACGGCTCACGCAGAGACTTGCTGCGCCGAGGGCAAATGAAGCATATGCTAGCTCTAGCACGCCGTCGATGCCGTTCAATATGCCGCGCAAACAACCAGTCATGAAAGCTGCGGCTGGAGTGCAAGGGCAGTCCACTGGGAACGCTGATGACGCTGGGCAGACTTCATCCGCCACAACGATATCGAAGGTCATGCGAATCCTGGTTGACGAATTAATGACAGATGAGTCCGAATTTGTTGACAATGCCCGCTTCGAGGACCTTGGTATTGAGTCCCTGCTGGCTTTGACCATCTCTGGCAAACTCAGTCAGCAGCTGGGCATTAGCATCGACCCCACGATCTTCACTACCTATCCTACAGTTGGCCATCTCAAAGCTTACATCGCCCAACTAGATGTGCCTCTTACATCGGGATCACAGAAGGACCATGTCAAGATGGATATTGATGAGCCACTTAATCTAGATATTGGGTCCGCGGACCAGATGTTCGAATTCTCCTCGACTTTGGCCGATCAACACGGCCCAGGTTTTGCAGATGACTTCAACTTTGACAGCTTCTTGAACGATGAGAGCACAGCACATATGTCGCCGGACGACATCAATCTCGGCGCATCAGATCCAGCATGTTCGTTTGCGCATGCGGTGGCACCTTCCTCATACACTGGCTCAGCACTTCAGCCCTACTCCGACTGGAAGTATCAGCCGTACCCATTTTCGCCAACGACATACGGGCCTTACAGTGTTCCTATCCCGCAGCCTGCACAGGTTACTGAGCTACCAAGCGTTCGGCCCATCATACTTGCTGAGCCATCAAGCGTCGGACCCCATGATGGACGTGACATGGCCTCCGTCTGGAACTCGAAGATCTCACAGGTCTGGGACTCGAAGATCTCACAGGTCGGGAACTCGAAGATCTCACAGATCCCTGACGCCACTATGACGAACCATCAGTCTCCCTCGCTCGACTCCCTGGTAGTGCGGGCTCACAAATGTCCCATCTCAACATGCGAATACCATGTCAAGGGCTTTGCTCGTATCTACGATCTTAACAGGCATACCTTGACCCATTTCAAAGGCGCCATCACCTGTGGCTTCTGTCCTATCGATGACACGAATGGCGCGAAGACTTTCAACCGCATCGATGTTCTGAAGCGGCACTTGACTTCCGTCCACGGCGTCCAGCAAATAGCGCTGAGCTCGGATCGTACCCGCAACGAAACATCGTCACCATCCAAGCAGGGAACAGCAGGGGCAGGAGCAACATGCTCACTATGCGCAAAGCCATTCACTTCCCCCCAAGCCTTCTACGACCACCTCGACAGCTGCGTCGTACGCGAGCTCGTTCCTAGCGTTGAGCCAACCAACACCTACCTAGCAGCCTTTCTATGCAATAAGCCGAACTGCACATCTTCCTTCCGGTTCGTCGCGGACTTGGAACGGCATCTTCGCGCGGTGCACGGCAGCGAAGAGCAGCTACGGAAATTCGAATGTCAAGTTCCTGGCTGTGATTATCGGGGCGAGAAGGCATTCCTGAGGAAAGATCACCTGATGAGACATCAGAGAGCGCGACATGGGTTGGAGTATCAGCATCGTGCCCCTCATCCCACTGACGCTGTTCATCGAGCTAACCGGGAGGCCATGGCTGGGCCAGCAGGGCGCTAGTCTGGCATGGGTGATAAGCGATCTAGTATAGAATAGCTACCGTGAAGTGTAAAGGTTTTGTACTTGATGGTGAGTGTAGGGTTCCGCTGCGATACTGTAAAGCTTTGAGGCTCTCGTAGGAAATGCTTTCTTTGCACTCAATCGACAAGCTACGTACTAAGCTCTCTAAAGCCCAGTCCAGCGATGCCAATCGGGTAGTCTATCATATTCTCATACTAGCAACATCATCCTCCCCGTGCATAAGCCGTGCACTCCAGAAGATTTTGCCATCGCCCGCTCGCTAGCATATGGGAATCGTGCTTTTCGCGCTACCGCAGTCCAGCCGTGGATATTCGCCATGTGAACGCCGTCGCCCAAATGACCGATTCTCTCTAATGTACTCTCACGAACCGCCAGAGCAGGTGACTTCGCCAGCTTCTCGGGTTGCGAAGCACTGACCCGCAGCAAGCTTACTCTCGCCTCTCCTTATCTGCCCCCAGTCCTTATGCTGCCAATAGAAAACTCTCTTGCCATGCACCAAGCTCTGTACCAGTTTTACCCATTCGTCCGGATCATGTCCTTTACATGCCAGGCCCGAATGGCTTGTTGTGGTATGTTGTGATCCAATGGCGCATTGCGTTGCGTAAGTGTTGTCATCATGGGAGCGTAAAGAGCGTTGCATGGGAGTGAAAGGTGATTCTTGATAATCCGTCTATTCCATTCTCAATCCAGCCGTGCAAGCATCTGCTCTCTTGGCATCGGCACCAGGTTGTCAATGTCAAGGCCTTTCGCTGCGAGGATTGGCTTCATGTGGGCGGGAACGAGTTGGTGATTGAGGTGAGGTGCGATAGATAGTTCTGTGATTGCTCATGTCAGTAAAAGCTCGAGAGTGCGCAGGTGGCCATGCAACGTACCATGATGCGTGAAGTCGAACAGCGTCGGTAGGTCCTTCGGTGGTGCATTGGGGTGACGCGAGTCGGCCAACTTCGTGCTCGGATCGCGCAGCTCGTCGAAGAAAGGATGCACCATGGCGTCGATCGCTGACAGGCGCTGCGTGGGTGTGTACTCGAGCAGCTTCGAAATGAGATCGATTGCGTTGGGATCCGCCTTACGGAAGACCTACTCGCGTGTCAGTCGCGAACTTCACTCCCTACCATCATAACGTAACACATACCTTGCCAAACGGGTGCGGCTTGATCTGCGGGAACTTATGCTCCATGTAATTCGGGTTCATCGTGCGAATTTGATCGCGTGTCGGCGTTCCAAGCACTTTGATGATCTCCACAAGTTGGTCGATGCCCGATTCTCCAGGGAACAAAGGTTGCCCGAGCATAAGCTCCGCCATTACACAGCCGGTTGACCAGACGTCTATTGAAAGTCAGCTCAAGGCCTCCAATACTCCGACAATCCGCACATACCAATCTTTGTAGTGTAGTTCGTGGCGCCAAAGATCAACTCTGGCGCCCGGTAATATCTCGAGCAGATGTACGACACATTCGGCTCATTCTCCACCAAAATCTTCGCACTCCCGAAATCGCACAACTTCAGTATCCCGCTCGCCGGATCCATTAGCAAGTTCTGCGGCTTGATGTCCCGATGGCAGATACCCTGCGAGTGGATGTACGCAAGTGAGCGGAACAGTTGGTAGATGTACAGCTTCACCTCGAGGATGGGCATGGTAGTTTTGAGTTTGTTGAAGTGCCTGCTCGCGCGGTAGACGGTCTCCGGCACAAACTCCAGCACCAGGTTCAGGTATACCTCGTCCTTCTGAGCGGCCATTAGAGCTGTTTGTACACCCATGAGGTTGTCTGTATCGCGTACCCGGTCTCCGTTGGAGTAGTAGAATGCTTTGAGCTCGACGATATTGGGATGTCGGACGATGCGCATGATTTGGAGTTCTCGGTTCTGCCATTGTTGTCAGCACGTGATTCGAGGATTGCGAAATGTGGCATTCACATACCTTGAAGCGCTTGTCCTGGAGCACTCGCTTGATGGCTGCATCCTCGCCTGATGGAGAGAGCTTGGTCTGGAAGACCACACCAAAGGAGCCATTTCCCACTATCTTGCACTGCGTGTACTGCATCTCCTTGGTCTCGCCCGTCAGACCGTCTTGCACCTTCTCGCGGATGACCTCTGCAAGTTGGGTCAGCATATATCGCAGCATGCATACTACTAAGATGACCACTCACCACCCATCCTCAAGCTCTGGAAGGCCGACGGCCGGCTTTGCGACATGGCGATGCGTAGGGCGTGGTGCTAGCTGAGCGCGGTAGGGTATGGCGGCGTATTTCGGCAGTCCGCGGTCGCAATAATGTCGTCCGTGGTGGGCGGATGGAGGGGTATGTCAGGTGATTTCGAGTGAGTTGCGCAGGTGTTGTAGGAGTTGCAGGCCTGGTGTAGTGCAAGCACAGCAGCGACTACGCCTCGAGGTAGGTGGAGTGCGGTGCGGCGGGTGGAGGAGGCTGAGAGCGGCTACAAACTGCAGGCAGGCGCGAACAACAGATTGGATCTGGTAAAGTAAATTTGGCGCACTTTCTCATTCACAAAGACAACAGTGATGATGGTGGTAGTTAGGATGTGGTATGGCACGGCAGGCAATGTTGATGTATCGTAACAGCAAGATGCAGCATGAACAGTAGTGTGCAGGCACGGCCAGAGATGAGGGGCTGTCCTCACGTGCTACTGTGCTGCTGTTGACGCTGCGTGCACTGACCAGAGAGACCTGTGACCACCACCAACCCAGGCCCATCCTCCCCTCGAGGAATCCACAATTCCACCCAGAAATGACAGCAACGTTAGGCTAGTGCCGGGAGGTAACGAACAACCGCAATATGACGTCCCTATGCTTGTCGTAGTCTAAGCTCACACACGCTCGTCTGTCAACAAATTCAATGCCCATGCACGCCGCGTGTGTTGCTGATGCGATGATGGCTGAGCATGCGAGCATTCACGTGCGCATCTCACACAACTCGCATCCAGATCCAAGGCAGTCTTCGATGCAGTGGCCTAGCTGCAGCAAGCACCAGCTGACGCATTGTGGGGCCTGCGGCGGACATTATTGGAAAAGGCTCAGGGCGAGGTCACCTGCGTGTCGAAAATACCAGTCCTTGGCGGATTGTCCGCAGCAGCAGGGTGAGATGAAACACGCACCACCTCAAACCACCAACACGCACTCCTCCTGCTGATCCTCCGCTGTAATCATGCACTCCTCGTACGCAGTACTGCCATTCCTCCAACACCCCGAGAAGTGAAGTCCGCAAACTCTTTCATCTATTTAATCCCTCATTGGCCCGCCTGTCGTTCATGTGCATATGCATGCTAGGCCGGTACCTCGTGACCGCCCGCATGTCCCTGCCCCACCGCCGCAAGCGCGCTCGTTCTGCGTACTCCTCCAAATTCTGCCCGCCTTGCCCTCAATCGCAATTTCAACCCCGCGATCCCCGCTGCCATTGGCCCACCTCACCCCCGTCGCGCACATCGAAGCTATGCCTCATATCCACGCTACGCCGCTTCGTCGGAGTGACTCGCACATGGGCATGACACACCAGCGCAGGCACATCTTGACGATCTGGCCCAGAGCAGTGGCGCCATCTAGGCGAACGCCTCTTGACGACTGCATGCTCGAGCTCTTGTCGCGCCCGGGTAGCAGAGCGAATGCCAGCGGCTCGTCGGTTTCATGCACGTAAAAGTCAAGCTCCGGCCCAACCGGCTTGCGGACCAGATCATGCACGCACTGCCAAAGCAGCCTGCTGCAGGTACCTCGCTCCAGGTGTTGACGGAATGGGCATGGTGGGATCTCTGAGACGAGCCCAATGGTGTGGTTGTTGGATGCTCGGGAATTTGAAATGTGCGTGCCGACATGAACAGCCACGCACTGGTTGAATTAGGAAGTAGTGCTACTGCTCTACATGCGATCCGCTATCATGATGATCTCCACTGGTGGGATCTGCCTTATGAGGGACACAAGATCGCCTTGGTATGTCGAACAGTACCCGTAAATTCCTCAACTGCCAAGACGCACAAACATGAGGCGAGACAGCGCCCGGTCTCATCCTCACCACTCCAGTGTCACGAAGAAGGCAAACGTTGAGGATCGCCATGCATGATCGACGCATTGAAGCGACTTCACTTCATCACGCGGTCATATGCGCTCCCGCCAGAATATAGGTAAAGTCGGATTTGAGTGTACGTGCGAACAAAGAAGTGCAGGCGCGACCATCAGCGTGAGATCCACCGCACCGAAGCCTGACCTCAACAGCATCAGCGGTGAAGATGAAGTGTACAACGCCTGCGACACGTGCACCATCGTATGAACATTTCTCGTGTACTGACAAGGCTGACGTCCAGACTCACGTGGGACATGGCGGATGCTTGTCTCTCAACCGCAGGTGAAACACTGTCACGACATGAAGCAAAGCCGTACAGTGTCAGCTTTGTGCCCCCAGACGTAGAGAGCCGCGACGTCTCACGAAAGGAGCATGATTTACCAGCGGTCAGCTTATACGCCTCATAGGTCCGGCGTGTGCGGATCAGTACATGTATTCGTACACTGTTCGTACATTATTCGTACACCATCCTGTGCAGCCCAACTCTATGCTTATGGTCATTATTGACCTTCCCGTACGCTTTTTGCAAGGCCATCCCAATGCATTCACACCGACCGGTAAGCCTTTAGGCCACTGTCAACCCTTGCCCGGTTCCCATACCTTCCACCGTCTCTTTCACCATCACCTCTTTCTCTCTTCTCCTTCCCATGCCCTTGACGTAAACAGCCACTCTTAACGCACCAGTCGGCGTGACACCCTCGACACGCCTAGCCATGCCCACGCTCTCAGGCTTGACCCGCTCAAGTGCTCGCTTCTCCTCGAAACTCAGCCCACTGATACTTTCATAGTCGAGATCACCGGGCAGCTTCAACTCCTCGTCTCGTGCCATCGAAGCTGCAGTGGTTGTCTGTTGCGTGATATAGGGCGCGTATGTGCCTTCAATGTCCATACGAGCCAGTAGATCAGGAGGATACGAGGCTAGTGCAGGGATGAGGGGCAGCAGAGTGGATGTGGTGATCAAGGACGAGGCCAGAAGATCGAAGGCTGAGCGGCGGTGGGTGTCATTCCGAACCGGGAGACCTTTCGCAATCCAGGTTTGTGAGCCACTAGAGTGAGACTCGAGAAGCTCACGCAGTGCGTCCAGCTGAGCTTTCGTATCACTGAAGTGCCGCCATCGCGTCGGCGAGATCACTCCAGCAGCATGGCCCTTTGCCGTGAGGCGGAGATCGGCGTTATCAGCGCGTGCAGACATACGATACTCGGATCTCGAAGTGAACATCCTGTACGGCTCGCTCACGCCTTTGGTGACTAGGTCATCGACCATGATGCCTATGTAGCTGTCTGCTCGAGTCATCGTGAAAGGTTCACGACCTACAGCAGCATTGCCGGCGTTGATCCCTGCGAGAATCCCCTGAGCGGCAGCTTCTTCGTAGCCTGTCGTGCCGTTGATCTGGCCTGCCAAAAAGAGCCCTGAAATGGCTTTTGTCTCGAATGTCGACTTGAGCCCGCGAGGGTCAATGTAGTCGTATTCCACACCGTACCCTGGCTGTACCAGCACAGCATTCTCCAGACCTTCCATTGCACGAACGGCAGCTTCTTGCGCAGCTGGCGGTACGGTCATGGAGATTCCATTCGGGTAAACAAGGTCTGAGTCGAAGCCTTCTGGCTCCAGCCAAACGAGGTGCTGCGTCTTGGTGTGGAAGCGTATCACTTTACTCTCCAGCGAAGGGCAATACCGTGGTCCTTTGACGGTCTCGCGGATATGTATGCTTTGATCGAGGTTCTCGCGGATGATGTCGTGCACTGCTGGGTTCGTGTGCGTGCTGTAGCAATCCAGCTGCTTCTCCACAGCTACGCGGTCATTGAGGTAAGAGAAGGGCGTTGGTGGGTCGTCACCTGGTTGAACTTGGAGTTTGGAGTAGTCTATGGTCTTCTTGTCTATTCGAGGGGGTGTGCCGGTCTTGAGGCGGCCGAGCTGAAAGCCTGCTTCCCGAAGAGACTTGGAGAGTCCGAAGGTGGCGGCTTCGCCCATGCGGCCTGAGGGGAAGACTTCAAGACCTATGTGGATCTCGCCGCCGAGGAAGGTGCCTGTCGTGATGACTACACTGTTCGCCTTGATCACTTCGCCGGATTCTAACCTCACTCCGGTAATCTTGCCATGTCTGCCTTCAACAGTGGACTCTGGAGAGCGGTCGACTACGATGTCTGCCACTTTTCCCTCCTTGACGGTGAGATTGGAATATGCCAGTATCTCCTCTGACATATGCTTCTTGTAAAGCTTGCGATCAATCTGTGCTCGGGGTCCCCACACTGCAGGTCCTTTCTTGCGATTGAGCATCCTGAACTGTACGCCAGCCTTGTCTGTAATCTTTCCCACAAGCCCATCCAGCGCATCGATCTCTCGCATCATCGTCCCCTTGCCGATGCCGCCCAACGAAGGGTTACAGCTGCACACTCCAAGGTTCTCGGTGGAGGGCGTGATGAGCGTTGTTCGCGCGCCTGCTCGCGCAGCGGCAGCAGAGGCTTCGCAACCAGCATGACCGCCACCGATGACTATCACATCCACTGGAGGGCTTCGGGAACGTGTCAGTGCCTTTGCCCTTTGACTCGAAAGAGAGAGCCTACCGAGCATCTATTGGGAGGTCTGTCACAGTCGCAAAGGTGCGCCTGAGCACTGCGGCCGACCTCACACGGGGCGCATGGCCCCAGAGAGCATGTGCTCGAATGGCAAACATTGCCGCGAGAGCATACGCATATGGGTATTACGAACGGAGAACATGGATCTGCCTTACCATTCGCCTTCGATATGCGATTCAAGACGCTCGGGCCAGGCGTTCGTTGAAGTTCACTTCCGGCATCCGACAGGTTGCAATGTCGACCGTCTCACATATGGACATGTTTCATTAATTTGCTTCCTCTTCTGCGAGATCTTGTTGAAGTATTAAGATCAGGCTTCTCCCTCTACCGCAGTTTTCCGGTGTCTCGAGAAGCGTCGGTCACACCACAACTTCATCCTTGATTGTGGCTGGATCGACCATGCCGCGAAGATATGCCCAGGCCGTTGCGATCTCGGCTCCTGAGTCTCCTGCTGCTACTACTTGTCACGTCCGCTCATGGCGATGACGAAACGACTGCGATCATATTAGCAAAGAACGCGACTGCTACGTCCTTCTCTTCGATAGCGAGTCCTTTTTGGATTGGGAACGCCACTTGCCCCAGCCGGACGGCCAACTACATCACCCATACTTTACCACAGCAATGCCTACGGACCGATCGTGTCTCGACCTACAACACTACTCTTCCTTTGAGCGCGTTAAGTGGAGTGACTTCGTCAAGTAACGTGGCAAGCTCGCTGTCTATCACCTCGGCATCGAGTGTCGCAGATGGCAGCAGCTCGATACCGACTGCTCTGACTACAGAGACACCGACAAGCTCGACTTTGGATGGCTCCATATCAGTCAGCACTCCGAGCACATTGAAGGCTGGGACTGCGACTACCTCAGCAGCTGAATATATTGAAACCGACTCACCACTCGATACCGCCCACTTCCTTTCTTTCGACGAATGGAAGAAGCAGAACCTCGAGAAAGTCGGTCAATCGCCAGAGAACCTAGCAGGTCGCGTGCAGTCAATCGACCCAAATCGCCGACGGCCAGTGATCAACAATGCACTTGACACTCTTGGCGAGGAGAGCGAAATCGAGCTCGACTTTTCCGGCTTTGGCGGCGGGCATGCTCCGAATCAAGATAGCGTCGGCTCGTCGAAACATGCAAGTCGAGACGATGCTCCTGCAGCCCCTACGTCTCAAGCACAGCCAGCACTGCGTTCAAAAGACGCTGGTACAACGTGCAAGGAACGCACGAACTATGCCTCGTTCGACTGTGCCGCAACGATGCTCAAAAACAACCCCGAAGCCAAGTCAGGATCATCCATACTCGTCGAAAACAAGGACAGCTACCTACTCAACAAGTGTGCCGCCAAGAACAAATTCATCATCGTGGAGCTTTGCAATGACATTCTGATCGACACAGTGGTGTTGGCAAACTATGAGTTCTTCAGCTCCATTTTCCGTCATTTCCGCATCTCGGTGTCTGATAAGTACCCGGTCAAGATTGACAAGTGGAAAGATCTGGGTACATTCGAAGCACGTAACACCCGCGAGGTACAGGCATTCCTGATCGAGAATCCGCTCATCTGGGCACGATATCTTAGGATCGAGTTCTTGACGCATTATGGCAGCGAGTATTACTGTCCTGTGAGTCTCCTGCGAGTACATGGCACAACGATGATGGATGAGTTCCGACATCAAGAGGAACTTGCTAGGGGCGAGTCGCAAGACGACGACGAGACCCTAGAGCCAGAAGTAACTCCCCAGGTCACAGTGGCACAAGAAGCACTACTCGCATCGGTTCAGGTAGACGTGGCAACTGCGCAGGCAATACCAACCGTGGATCCCAATACGAAATCGGCTTCAGACGTCGTAGTCGCGAGCTCGGATCCGGTCACATCCTCATCGGTCACGACAGCAGCTGCTCAAGCTGGAACCACAACATCTTCGACGGTGTCAATGGAAGTTTCTGTTGATGACTCGCTACTTGACGATGCTGCCACTTGCGCTCCCCGAAGCACTTCAACGAAGAATATGGCGCAACCAGACTCGACCGCCGAGGCTGAGGTCGAGACGGCGTCACCAAGTTCTGAAGTCATACCAATTTCCCTCTCGGCCCCGAATAGCACAACGTCATCCTCGCTGCGGGACATCGCCAGCAGCTTCTCGACCACATCGATCGAGGTGATGCCAACAACAACCCTTGACAGCATCGACCTAGCCACCACGAGCATGGCGTCTGCGAACGCCAGCACCAACGGGGACTCATTACCGAGCAGCTCTTCGAGCCCAGACGCTGTGAATGTCCAATTATCATCCGCGGCCGCTCCACAGAACTCAACGACCCCAACGCCCTCGCCAAAAGCTGCCAATGCTACTACAAACACCACTCGCGCATCTGTGCCGGTCTCCTCATCTGCTCCCGCACAGCCTGCCACGCAAGAGTCCTTCTTCAAGTCTGTGTCCAAGCGCCTCGCTCAACTCGAAGCCAATTCGACCCTGTCGTTGCAATACATCGAGGCGCAGAGTCTTATCCTTCGTGATGCATTCAGCAAAGTCGAGAAACGACAGATCAGTACTACCACGACATTCCTCAAACATGTCAACGATACCATCATGACTGAACTGCATGGCTTCAGACAGGCGTACGATCAGTTGTGGCAGAGTACGGTACTGGAGCTTGATGGTCAGCGCGAACAATCACAGCGCGAAGTACTGGCATTGTCCTCGAGACTGACGCTTGTGGCTGATGAGCTAGTGTGGCAAAAGCGAATGGGCATTGTGCAGTCGACACTCCTGCTCATGTGCCTCGCTCTGATCCTGTTCAATCGTGGGGCTGTTGGTACTAGTGGGCCGTACTCTGCGTTGGAGATCCCACTACTACAGCATATGCTGTTGAAGACGCGATCAGGCATGGAGAGCGATCCGGAGAGCCCTGCGGATGCAAAGAGCCGAAGTCCCATCAGTCTGTTCCGACGCAAGGTGCTAAAGAGGAGCGCTGGAGACATGATGGGCAATGGAGACGTGACAGATGACAGTCGTCCCGCAAGTAGTGCCGGGCCTGGACTTGCCGCAGGTGTGGGAATAGACACGCCGACCGATGGAGTCACGACTGGGCATGAAGGGCGGAATGGGCATGTGGAGGACACTGGTGCATATCTCAATCCGGAGACGGCCGAGAATGTAGCACGACTGGACAGTCCGCAGCAAATACCACTCACCAGCCTCGTGACTAGCGAGCGCTTGACTCCATAGCCAATGTACAAAAGATTGGTCGCATGTAATCCGTTGCTGTTCATTCATTGGTCGAGCCAGCCGGGCGCTAGCGGCTGTACACAATCCACGAGTTTATTGGACCGCATGAACCACGCATGCTACCAACTTGTCCACGACGAATTCGCTGACCAAGGAGGTGAAGTAACATTCATACGTTCCAGCAGATTTTCAAGTGAAATCCACGTCATCTTGTGATACACACCTGATCGCAATAGTGTCTGCCTAATCCTTCCAATTCGTAAAGAACACGTTTCCATTCACAGCCTTGCCAGTCAACTTTGCCACTGGTCACTGGACTAGAATGATCGTTCCATTCACGATCAGGGCTGCATCTTGAAATTTGGACTCAGCTCAAACAAATCACCGTCACAATGCGAGCCCTCAAGCTCCTTACCGCTCTCCTCTCCGCCACCCCTGTCCTCGGTGCGAAACGACCCAAAGAAGCCATCCTCCTCTCCACAGTCAAATCCCTCACTCTCCACGCCAACAGCCTCACGACCTCCCGCCGCCTCGCTCCAGTCCCCCAACTGACATGCGTCGGCGGCTCCGCTTCGAAATTCGCCGATGTCGTCGAGGTAATGCGGTGCACGAACTCCGGCCGCGGCTACGGCAAGGAGGACATTGAGTGGACTTGCCAAGCTGAGCTACCCGAGGAGTTCAAGCTGGGGAGCACGCAGGTGGTCTGTGAGGGGTATGAGGGGCCGGAGGACGAGTATGTGTTAAGGGGAAGTTGCGGGGTGGAGTTTAGGTTGGTTTTGACGGGAAAGGGGGAGGAGAGGTATGGGAGGGAGCCGAGTGGATTGTTTGGGAAGGGGAGTGGTTGGGGAGGGAGGGGAAAGGGGTCGGGGGAGAGGCTCTTCCAATTGGTGTTTTGGGGGTTGTTTATTGGTAGGTGCTTGCTCACTGTGAAGGGAGGCGATCTGAGACTGACAAAGGCATAGGAATCATTGGTCTGATTGTTTACTCTGTCTACACTAATAACGGCAATGCAGGAGAAAACGCTGGACGCAGACGACCTGGCGGCGGCTGGGGTGGCGGAGGTTGGGGAGGCGGTGACGACAATGATCCACCTCCACCCTATGAGCCTCGCTCTCAGCCTCGCAATAAGCAAAGTTGGTCGTCCCAGCCATCATCCTCCACTGCGCAGGGCTGGCGTCCAGGTTTTTGGTCTGGCGCTGCTGCTGGTGCAGCAGGAGCGTCGTATCTAGGGAATCGCAACAGAACAGCACCGGCTCAAGCAGGGCCTTCAAATTGGTTCGGTAACGGTGGTGGCAGAGCCGCGCCGAGCTATCGTGGTGGTGGGGGAGGTAGTTCTTCAAGTCCACCAAGTTCGAGTCGATACGAAAGCACTGGATTTGGTGGTACCAGTCGCAGATAGAAATCCTACCAGCGGCTCTCGCCGATGGAGTATAAGGCTCCTCCGCATCTATGTGCTTAGCCATAAGTGCGTGAGGTAACTCTCTTGGTGTCTTCGAGAGACACAAGATGCCCTGGAATGTCGCAATGTCAAGCATGTGACTCTCTCAATGACGCTAATGTATGCACGTTTCTGCTCCTGCTCGGTCGACAGCAGCATGGCCATGTGAAGAAGAGAAGCTCAGTGACGGCGAGCCTCCTCGAGCGCATGTGTGTCTTCGATGACATCGTGCATGAAACCCCGAATGGTAGGTGGTGCATCGACGATCGCGATGCGAAGAATGTAGGCGATTGCGGTAGCGGTATGCACAGCCAATTTGAGGAGACCCTTCATGATGATAATGGAAGCAAATCCGGCAAATGAAGCCGCCTGTTTAGTGAGGCGTAGCAGTGCGATGGCCATGATGAGCTGTCCGCACAACGACGTGGCGCAAGTGACGGTCGAGGTCTTGATGAAGCGCTTGAGCGAAGTCTTGCATATTCTGCCGCTCAGAGCTGATGCCTTGGCTGTGATGGAGCCAGCCACGAACGCGGAGCGGCTCACCCTTGAAGCCATC
Organism: Cryoendolithus antarcticus; assembly: GCA_002077065.1. Classification (NCBI taxonomy): domain Eukaryota; kingdom Fungi; phylum Ascomycota; class Dothideomycetes; order Cladosporiales; family Cladosporiaceae; genus Cryoendolithus; species Cryoendolithus antarcticus. The sequence continues at coordinate 707,838 of NAJO01000024.1, forward strand.
CGCTTAGTGGCATCATTGACTACCGTGCAGCCTTGCTTGAGCTTGACAGTGATGTAGGCGCAGTCGTACGAGCCTTCGCGCCGCCCTTACTGATGAACGCAAGCTGCCGAGTACGCGCTTTGCTCAATGGCAACAACAGGAGATGACGACGGAAGAGAGTGGAGTGGAAACCCCAAGATGATGTTGTGTCCGTGTTGGGGGAATTCTCGACGGTAGCGGGGGTACATGTAGTGAATGTGTTCTTGTTACCCTGGGAGACCCCTCAGGCTCCCTCAGGCAAAATCTTCAGCGGGAGCACCCGCCCACGGACCACCGCGCTGTTTACAAAAGCCCACCTCCTTTTCCCTCTCCCCCACTCCCACTCAATAATGTTGTGCTCGTTGATGAAGTCGGCTGGCCCAAGTGGTGAAAAACGAGTACCCACGTAAGCCAGTCGGGATGGCGCGCTGCAAGAGGGAAACCACAAGTTGGAACCACCGGAACCGCGTTGTCCCAGCACTGCTGTGATCTTGCAAGTCTTGTGGTTGTACAGGGTGCGCGGGTTGCGGCAGTGATGGGACTCCAAACTGCGCTTGATCTGTTCACGTGGGTGACCTGCGTGAACATAAGATTGGGTAGCACTAGGCCAGATTCAACGAGCGGGGATTGCGAGCGGGAAGATGGGCACCCAGACACACCCTGGAACCCATTCGAGGTCATTGACGATGCCGGTGGGCCCGAGTGGCCAGATCTGCGATTCCATGCAAGCCCTACGCCGGAGTCCCTTGAACTCATTCGAAGTCATTGACGAAGCCGATGCGCCCGAGTGGCCAGATCTGCGATTCCAAGCAAGCCCTAGGACACAGTCAGTGGGCGGGGATGACTGTCAAACACGATGGGCGGCCAGATGGACCCTGGACCCATCACTGAAGGTAAGTATACCACCCCCGCTCCTCTGACAGACACCTACCAATGGCTTCTTGCGCATGCTGCGCTTGGAGAGCTAATCCGCCTACACTCCGGTGAAAGGGACTTTCGCAGTCTGCTACCATGATTTACTGTTGTACTGCTTCACCCAAAGAGCATGCTTGCATGCCTCGGGCTTGCTTGACTTGTCCATGGAGCGACTGGCGCTTTTCTTTTCATCGGTCATCCAGCTTCAAGCAGGATACCGGAGAGGATATGACCTTACCTTGCTCACCATTTTGCACATCTCGCGTCAGGCGCGATACTATGGCCTGCGCACAGCTGTACTTATCAGCTGTACATACATCCTCGGACAGAGTGCGGGACTTTCTTCATGCTCCTAGCATATGAAGAGGCGGGCAGATTGAACCGTCCGCGATGAATCAGCGAGTCTCGCTCCCCACGAGTGGAAGAGCTCGCTGGACGACTATGGTGGGATCACCAGAATGGAATATTGTAACCAGCTTATGATCCAGCAGCGACAGGAGATGGCAGGAAGTGAAGTGAGAAGAAAGCCCGGCATGCCGCATTGGGATAGAGCGCATAACAACGCCAAGCGCTATGGTCTGGACTGTGTGTAACATTATGTATGGCAGCCGGGTTTCGATATCTGAGGTGCACTGGAGAATACTGTGTATTGAACATATCCGTTATCGCCTGTAACGGAACCTAGTGCTATGCCATACTGCCTCGCAATATCTCGCAGTCCGACCAACATGCAAGATCGCTGCTTCTCCATATGTGCCTGATCCTAGCAGAGCCGATATTGAAGTGGATGCTGCCACGAAGAGCAACTTGCCACATCTTCGAGATGCTCGAGCCAGTGGCCCCGAACATGTGCAGGATCTACGATCTCTCTCCGAAGCGTTGCCTTGCAGCACTGCGCTCTGAGTAGCTTTACACGAGCATAGAAGCGTTCAAATATCCCACGAGAGATAGCCAACTTAGACTGTGCTCGCGCGTCCCAGCGTTTCCAATCTGAAACCAAGTGCGTCCATACCAGCCGCATCAAGTACGTTCCTGCCGTCGAACAGCATCTTAGGCTGCCTGACCAATGTCGCCACTCTGCTCCAGTCGATTGCCTCTTGCCGCTGTTTCGAGCTCGTGCTCTTCCTGACTAGTGAGCATTCCTCGCACCCCGTCTCGCAGTCCGCTTGGGGCTGAAGCCTAGCGATGATCTCTTCTGGCAGTGTGCCGACTGCTACCGTGTCTTTGACAATCGTAGGCGGCTTCTCCTTAGATCTTTGCGGAAGATGAAGGAGGTCCGCTGGCGTTGACGGCGAAAAGCTCGCAATCACAGGCGAATCCACCGGCTGCGCTTTCACTGGAGCCGAGCGAGGCTGCATTTTGAACATGTCCCAGTCCGTCAACACAAGCACAGCACTACTATCTTCACACGCCTCGTACGGGTCTGCGCAGACCTTCACAACGTCTTGCGCATCAGCAGCAGGTAGCGCAGACAGCTCGTATCGGATATCGGCCTCACTGCACAGCGGATCAAAGATGGCGATACTCTTGGGTCCTTCTTCGAGCAGCATCCGGATGACATCTAGCGCTGGCGACTCTCGAGCGTCGCCTGTGTCTTTCTTGAAGGCGTAGCCGAGGATTGTGATCTTTTTGCCCCGGAGCGAGTTGTTCAGCTTCGCTATGACGTTGAGCGCGAAGCGATCTCGTTGGTAGTTGTTCATCGTGAGCACCTGCGTAAAGCCATCAGTCAAGCGTCCCAATGCGCAGATCCGATGTCGACCAACTCACCTGTTCCCAGTACGCAGCCACCTCTGGCAACCCAAGCGACTCCGCCAAGTATGTCAGGCTCGCAATATCTTTCCTGAAACACGATCCGCCGAAGCCGAGCCCAGCTTTGAGAAATTGCGGTCCTATCCGCCGATCCAGTCCTATGCTCTTCGCAATCTCACCCACATCCGCTCCCGTTCGCTCGCATATTGCAGAGATAGAATTGATGCTGCTGATACGTTGTGCCAGCATGGCGTTCGCCGTCAGCTTGCAGAGCTCCGCCGACCAAATGTTGTTCGTCACTATACGCTCTTGTGGCACCCAACTCGCGTACAGATCTGCCAGCGCCTCTGCTGCAGCGATGCCAGATGGCGTGGATTCGCATCCTATGATCACACGATCTGGCCGCATGAGGTCCTTGATCGCTGTGCCTTCTGATAAAAACTCGGGATTCGAGAGGATTGGGAAATCTAGCTCTGGCCGGTGTTGTTGTGTCTGCGGAGTGAGTAAGTCTCAGACCAAGTTACGAGGATCATAGCCACCTTACGATATTCTTAATGAGCTGGCCTGTCTTGCAGGGCACTGTGCTCTTTTCCACTATAATGCAGCCCCTCCTCGAGTGGGTAGCAACGTCCCGCGTCGCTCCCTCGAACGCCGTCATGTCTGTCGCACGGCCGGCACCTTGCCCTTGACGCTTTGTAGGAGTGTTCACACTGATCATGACAACATCGGCTTCTGCAATGGTCTCCGCGCAAGCAGTCGAGAAGAAGAGATTCGGCGCCCGCGTCGTGGTCTCCTCGATCGATGCATCAAAGTGTCCAGTGCCATCGACGCCCGGCCGAAGACCGTCTCTTGCAGCACGCACCACATCGCTGAGACCAGGCTCGTGTATGGGGAGATGCCGACTGTTCCATGCACGAATGCGCTTCTCGTCCCTATCGACAACTGTAACGCGGATGTGCGGGTTGTGCAGAGCGATCATTGCTGCTGTCGGTCCACCTGCCCGAGCTTATTAGGACATGGAATCAACGCACTCCTCATGTTTACAACAACCTACCGACGTAGCCTGCTCCTATACAGCATACGTTGCGGATCTGCCGTCGCACTCTTCTATGGCTGATACGCCCTTCTCGCGCGCCGCCGAGAGGCAAGTCTGCCCTCATCACCGGCTGAAGAGCAATTTCGTCCATGGGAATCGAATAATGCTCTCCCACCACATTAGGTGACCAGTTCGCTGGAGTGTCGGGCACCGAGCAATTTGAGCTCGAATCGGTGCAGTCTTCCGACCCCGTGAGCGAGGGCGTGCGATCCATCTGGACGGCCATATATTGCAAGTCACCGTATTGCAGATGCTTCACTGTGCTTGTCTTCGTCGTTATAGATCTCTTGATATGCGCTTTGGGTAGGCTGTAAGGTGGTGTCGGAATTGAAAACGAGGAAGAGAGGAAAGTCGAGAAGGTCAAGAGAGCAACACGCCACGGCCTCCACGTGCATGCGAACAAGGCGATACATGCAAAGGGAGATTACCTGCAGGCCAATCCACCAGACTTCGCGGGAAATGACAGGACAAACAACCGATACTCGCCGCCTCCGCCGAGGTCAACGCACCAAAGCCATCACTTACCGCGACAACGTCACCTACCGCCTCGTTGAGCGCCTGTCAACACGACAGTCCCTCCGCGATAGACCCCTCCAACCTCACCCATACCTGAAGTCGGAGATCCGAATCCAGCCAATCAGCATCGAGTACGCGCGCATGGGCGAATCCTGTGGTCTGTAAGGAATGTTGCGCACATCTCGTCGCCAGGCCTCGTGCTCGCAACGACACGCGCTGGATGCTTCCTTGGAGGGGCACTATCGCGATGTAGTCCGGCGATTGTTGTGGTGGGGTTGTGATATGCTTCGAGGCGCCCTTGTCATGGGAGGGTGAAGAGTTTTGTGCATGAGGGTTTGTTACATTATGTAACTTCGACTGCCGGGATCAGACCTTCGTTGCCATCGCGCAAACCTGAACGAGTCCGATAAGGAGGATGGAAGTACATTGACGGTAGAAACACTACCTCACAGCTCACGGCGTACAGAAGAACATGTCGTGAAGCAGACATGCGAACATCACCGCTCGGAGCCAGTTTCTCCGACTGCGGGCCCACTATGGCGACTTCACCAATGGCAGTCAACTCGGACTTCCCTTCTGAACTCGTTGGAAAGAAAGTGCTACTAGCAAGCGAATCTCTGGGACCGATCAACGGAGTGAGCAGAACGACGCAGAGTCTCATCGACTACCTACGAAAGAATGGCGTCAACGTCGCGACCGTTGCGCCGCAATACGCTGGCCAGCCCATCAATGCCAACGACACTAAGACTGAAGTCAAGCCCGAGAGAGTGCCCATAGTCAACAAGGACTGGGTTCGTTCGATCGAAGCTAAGTCATCGTCGCTCGGATCTCGAGCTCTTGGAGGGGCGTGGACTTGGCATCATGAACGAGATGCGTCCGACAAAGCTGCTCAACAGCCACTGCTGCAACCTACTAGCAGCACGAAGCGACCTCTCATGATCAACCGGAGCCGCAGCGAAGAGCCAAAGCGGAAGGTCGAGACCACCAATGGCCCGAGGGTGAACCCCGAGTACCGCCTTCATGGCTCCCCCCTCCCTTACAACCCCGATCTCTCAGTCGCCTACCCCTTCCGCCTCGGCGTCCTCTATGACCGCACTTTTAAGCCAGATCTGATCTACCTCGCCTCGCCAGCAAGTGTAGGCTTTCAATTCCTGGTCCAGCTCCGGCAACTCACTAATCCGATTCCGACGCTCCTGAACTTCCAGACAGATCTTTCGCACTACAGCACCATCCTCTTCGCGCCGCCGATGGACACTTATGCTGTGGTCATGTTGCAGCTCGTGCAAGGTTATCTCTTCCGCTCTCCGGCGGTGCACACAATCTTCTACCCATCGGCGTACATCAAGTCGTACATGATTGCTGCTGGTGCGCCAGGGGAGAGAATGCAGCAACTCGGTCGTGGCGTCGATACCACGCTCTTCCATCCTTCACGTCGCGATGACGCTTACCGGAAGGAGCTAGCACCCAATGGCGAGATCATCTTCGCCTGCATCTCCCGTCTGGCTCCCGAAAAGGGCTTCGAGTTCCTCGCTCGCGCTGCCATAGCACTCGCAGATTCTGGGCTGGACTTCAAGCTCTTGATCGTCGGCGGGAACAAGAATGCGGCTGTCGAAGCGGAAGTGCACAATTACTTCCGACCCATCGCTTCGCGTGTGATCTTCACAGGCATGCTGCGAGGCGTCGCTCTGGCACGGGCGTACGCGGTAGCAGATGTGTTCCTACACTGCAGCATCACCGAAACATTCGGCCTCGTAGTGCTTGAGAGCATGGCTTCCGGCGTTCCGGTCATTGCCAGAGACGAGGGTGGACCGAGCGAGACCGTAAAGCACGGTGAATCTGGTTTCCTGGTGCCGCCACAAGACCTAGACGGCTTCGTGGCGAAAGCACTGGAGCTTGCGAACGAGCCGGACTTACGGCTGAGAATGGCGGACAAGGCGAGACTGCAAGCTGAGGCGACTACATGGGACGAGATCAATCTGCAGGTTGCGCGCAAGATGGTCGAAGCGCTTGCTGATGTGCCGGAGAAGAGTGATGCGCAGAAGCTGAAAGAAGGGTACTACGGGAGCTGGACTGAGACTGTGAGAGTCTACTTCGCCGTTGGCATTGTTTGGATCTTCTGGATTATCGCGGTGATACCCCTATTCATCATGGGCTGGGTACACGGGATGGCGCATCGGTAGTCTTGGGTATGGATTCGGTGAGTGTGCGGATTGATGCTGGGAAAGACTGTAATGGTCGCATGAAGGCGAAGCTCAACGCTGCCTGGCTTTAGCGCCTAGTTTGCAAACGTGCAGGTATATTCTGACTGTGGCTGCTGGCTGTATGCTTTCATGTCATATATGTAGGTAAGCGTCACTTTCGTACCTGTCTCATCGCAAGAATTCTACTCCTTCGAGTTAATCCACGCAATCTTGAACACCTTGATCAACCGCTCCGCCTCCTCCCCATCCCGTAATCTCTGCGTTAAGAATTCCTGCAAATCCGTCCAGAACTCCCCTGTATTCAACGCTCCAGGCCCACTTGGTCCTTTCGCCTTCCCCTCAGACTCAGCCTTCGCCGTCTCACTGCCAGGTCCCGGTATCGCAGAAGGTGGGTCGTCGACGTCCATCTTGTCCTCTGCTGCTGCAGCAGGCACTGCAGGTACGGCAGGGGTAGTGTCGTTGATAGGATTGCCCTTCTCAACGGCAGCAGGTGTGACGGCCGCGCTGGCGCCTCCTAGGACCATGACGCCTAGCTCGACGGTGCTGCCTGTTACACCTAGCTCCTTAAGTGTCTTGAGATCGCCTGCTGGCTTCTTGTTGTACAGTAACTTGATCTTCTCCTGCGGCAGAGCCGTCTTCTCCGCATACTTCGTCTTCAAGTCATGCACGCTCGTGTCCAGCCCCACGCCCTCCAATGTCACCGGCCCCTCCCCTCCCCTCACAGGCGCCAACGTGACACTCACAGTCGCCTCCTTCTCACCTGCCTTCGCACCTACACCTACAGCCCGTCGCGGGAAGGGGTGTGTCTGTCTAGGCAGAGTGAATGGCGATTGATTCGGATACTGCCGCGGATCGGAAACATGGTCGGAGGGGAGTTTGATGGGTTTCTTGTCGAGCTGCGAGAGGAAGGACTTGGCGAAGGTGACTTCGGACATGATGGTGCGTTGGAAGCCTCCGTATAGCGTGTCGCCTTCGGTGAAGTAAGCCAGTGCTGCGGGTGTGAGATGTGGATTGGCTGGCGTTGATTGATGATATGGAGGGGAGGAGAGTTTGGTGGAGGTGCCTGGTTTGTGGAAGTATGCGTGAGGTCATCGGCTGGAGCTTGGGAAATGTTCTGGGTGGTGTCAATACTCACATATATCACATTGCAATGCGCGATCATAGCAGACTATAGAGAGCATCACCCACAGTCCCAAGGCACAAGACTGTCATGGCCTCCCTGTACAACCTCGAGCCTCAACCCACAGCCAAAGTCATCCTCCACACCACTACCGGCGACCTCCTCCTCGAGCTCTGGGGCGCCCAAGCCCCCCTCGCAACCCGCAACTTCCTCCAACATTGCCTAGACTCCTACTATATCAACACCATCTTCCACCGCCTGGTCCCAAACTTCATCCTCCAAGGCGGAGATCCCACAGGCACCGGCAGCGGCGGCATAAGCGCGATCAACAACGGCGATGGCTTCGACGATGAGCTGCACAGTCGGCTCAAGTTCAACCGACGAGGCCTGCTGGGGATGGCGAATGAGGGAAAGGGGAGCAATGGGAGTCAGTTCTTCTTGACACTTGGGGCGACGCCGGAGTTGCAGGGAAAGCATACGATGTTTGGGAGGGTGGAGGGGGAGACGATATATAATTTGATCAAGATGGGGGAGGCGGAGATGGGTGAGGGCGAGGGGAGCGAGAGGCCTATGTACCCTACACGGATCACGGGGACGGAGGTGTTGGTTAATCCTTTTGAGGATATGGCTCCGAGGGTTGTGGATGCGCCGAGGACGGTGCGGGAGAAGGAGGGAGTGAAGAAGAGGAAGAAGCCTGCTGGGAAGAATGTGCTGAGCTTCGGTGGGGATGAGGGGGAGGATGTGGGGAGTGCGCCGGTGCTGAAGAAGACGAAGGTCAATCCTAAGCTTGTACAGGTAGAGGAGGTTGCGTTAGCAGAAGATGAGGTGGTCACTGCAGAAAGAGCGTCAACACAGAAGAAGATCAAGCCAGCAGGAAAACGAAAGTCTCCCTCTCTAGAGCCTGAGATCAGGACTGCTCCGCCTGTCCGACAACCTGAGCCGCCCGAAGCAATTGACATTGACGATGATGAAGACGAGCCTGCAGACGAGGTCCGCAGCTCGAAAGCGCAGACTGCACTCGAGAAGACGAATGCAGAGATCGCAGCGATCAAGGCAAGTATGAAGCGAACGACCGACACAGCATCAGCATACCACGAGAAGCCAAGAAGCCTGCTAGAAGCGATGATACCCGCTACCAGCACCCGAGCTCGCAAACGAGGCAAACCCACCGACGACAAATCTTCATTTGACCTCTTCAACGCCTGGAAGAAACAGCTCGACGAAACGCCATCCTCCGAGCCCCCCATAGCTACCAACGGCACGCACAAAGTCTCCACTGATCCCTCAGCCAACTCAGCACCCACAGACACCGCTGACGACGACGAAGCCGCTCTGTGCGACCTCCACTTCATCGCCAACTGCCAGAGCTGCAAGTCCTGGGACGAGGGGCAGCCCGAACATGAAGCTGACGAAGACGGCGATGATGACCCGGGATGGATGTCGCATCGTCTAATCGCGGCGAAGGATAAGCTGGGTAAGGGTCTGGAGTGGAAAAAGAGGATGGCAGAGATCGAAGTTATCGACCCGAGAACAAAGGCGACGGAAATCAAGGAGGCTGGAAGGAGGGGGAAGGGAAAGGAGAGAAAGTAGCCAGGTAGGTCGGTCGGTCTTGGATAGCGAGGCTTGAAATGACAGTTACTTTTTACGCCGTGACGCGACTACCACGTAGCAGACGTGGAGTGTGAAGCGGAAGCTCCACGTGAGCAAGAAACGACACCCCTTCGGCTGCGTTCCTAGCATGGAGGACTTCTCCGATGTTGACGGCACAACGGCACTTTGGGTCTAGCCAAGAGCTGATCATGCCACAGTTTGCAAGGCCGGCTCTTCGACCTACCTCGAGGCTACGAGCAGTTCGAAAAGACAGCGCTGTCTCACACGACACGCGTTCGCGTGGTGTTTCGGCCCGACTATAAGGCGCCCTTCACTCACGTAGAAGTCTGGAGACCTCTCATGCGATCATCGACTGCAGGCCTGTTGTGTGAACGTAGAGATGAAGCACCATGGAGCGAGGATCACCCCCGACGCGTCTTCTGCTAGCGAGTCGGTGGTAAGTGTCTCTCGTAGATCTCTTCGCGGTGGCGAAAGCGTCGCGGCGCTGTCGACGGTAGCACGAGAGACCTCTAGCAGACATTTGTATCAGGGTTCGCCGCTCAGCGCTCGGGCGAGGCTCGATTGCTGCGAAGAGAAGATTGAAGTCGAAGCAACAGCCGTGGTAATGGGAGACCTGTCGCGTCGTCGCTTGAGTCCCTCGTTCGTTGCTGTGCGAGGTGCTGGCCTTGCACGCTCGTTGACCCTAAACATCTTGCTTTGCGGGCCGTCAGCCTTTCGATATGTTTCATGCCTAACGGTCTGGACTCTTCCTCGGCTATCGTTGAAGTCTCTGTCGAGCACCTGCAGTAGTCACGAAAGAGGATTGTATGTCGCGCATGGCCGCTAGCGTTTCCTTATTCTGATCAAGAGGCTACAAGACACGCCCCAGATCCCTGCATCACTGTCGCAGTCAGCCGATGGGCCCCTCTGACATACATTACTGTACGCGCAATTTACCTATGCCGCGACGCGAGCGCATCTATATTACTTCCTGCTGATGTCTGCCGAGATGAGGACTCGTACTCAAGTCAGCCGCCCCACTGCCCAGGCCAAGCTTCTGAACGAGTGCAATATATTCGACCGGTCAAGCCGGCTACATCGCGGTGCTTGAGCCGAGTAGCCGTGCTGTAGGGCACGTGGATCCATGCAAGTGTAGAGCAATTGTAGCGCCGCGTGACTCGAGTCGAGAGCCATGGCTATTCTGGGCAGCAACAAAAGAAGTTTCGCGGCCCAGTTTCGCGGCCCCACAGCCTTGCTGGCATGAGCCGCAGTTGCGGCGCATACCGAAGTGTCGTGGCTCCGTTGACCACGATGAGTGCGCAGCACATTGGAGCTGGTCCGCATGCTGGGAAGGACGACGACGAAGACGATGAGCCAACGACTGTTGGATCGGGCGCACCGATGTTAATCTATTCGAACTACAACTTCCTGGACGTAAAGCTGGAAATGCAAGTTAGACTGCCAAACGGCGAGCTCACGGAGAAGCTCATGCAATCAGATGTATCGCCACCCGGACTACGATTTCCGAACGGTGGTGTCATTGACAACCATTTCGTTGTGTCTGGGACATTCTTGACTGCATCGAAGCAGGAATACGCGCTTTGGGCACTGGACCTCCACACATTGTCGTGGAGTCGCATTGATGCAAGCGGCAGCATCTTTAGCCAAGGCAGCTGGAACAGGGGTATTCTCTGGAGTCGGAGGAACGCCTTTGTGATCCTAGGCAACCGAAAGCGAAGTCTTGTGGATGACTACAACAATAGACGGATCAACTTCTCAAACATCTGCCTTGTGGAGCTCGAGTCATTCGGGCTGTCTGACAATCCTAGAGGCACTGAGCCGACCTCAGGATACGTCTCTGCAAGCGCAGGTGCAGTACCTGCTGCCAGTGAATTGTGTCTCGGTGGGCGTCAGCTCACTCCAGCAGCAGAGTCACTTGGTGTCATGTCGATGACATGCCGCGAGCTCTGTGATGTAGACATACTAGCAAATGATGGCACACGAATACCGGTCAACTCACGGCTGATCTCGCGACGCTGGGGATCGTACTTCACCTGCCTGCTGCGAGACTCACATCCGAGCACCCACGACACAGACACAGCCACGCTGCGACCGAGTGCAGGCGGCCATCCCTCACGCAACTCTAGCATGACGATCACGGCATCACTGGCTTCAGCGGGGACGACTCTCACGAACAACACCATGTCCGAGATACCCGATGTACGGTCCCTGCCTCCAGCCTCCCGACCACGACTTCTCTACCTCCCTCACACAACACCTACGGTCCACGCTCTCCTCCACTACCTCTACACCGGCACGCTCCCGTCGCCACCCTCAAGCCTCGCAACGCCACAGATTTATTGCTCACTCCTCCAGCTCGCTCGTCCCTACAGAGTCGATGGTCTGCTCGAAGCCGTTGTCCAACGCCTCCACGAATCGCTAGACGGCCGGAATGCAGCTGCAATCTTCAACGCAGCCGCCATGGCCGCAGGTGGAGGTGAGAACGTTATCTTCGCTTCCGATAACGGGCGTGTAAAACGCGAAAGCGCATTCCCGCAGCGCAACACAAGTCTAGCCAACAACAGCGTCGACCTTGGACACGGCGCGAATGGCTTGACGCGCTCAGCTGCCAGTCTGCGGATTGACACCGACATGGCGAACGGCCGCAACACACGCAATACTCTCCGACCTGGCCAAGCGATGCCGTTGAATGAGGACACAGACGACGAGTCTGTGCCTGGCAGCGCTGCTACAGAGGGAAGCATGAGTGAGAGTGAGAGCGCGTTGAGCGCCAGGAGTCTGAGGGGCGAGGGGAGCAGGGAGATGTGGAATGGAGCGCTCAGTGCTGTCGTTGGGCTGCAGAAGCGAGGTTTGAGAGGTTTGATGGAAGGGAGAAGGATGAGAGAGCGAGGCAGAGGAGAGATGGAGGGGAGAGTGGGATTGGGAATTGCTTGATCAAAAGTCCAGCACGGGGATGATGATCATGATTGAGACGGGGAGAGGCATGGGTGCGTTCGCTGCGCTCGCTGCGCGCCTCGGCTTAGCTATCTCGGAGATACTCTACCAACTCATAGAAGTGACCCTGCGTCTCATACCGCGACGCAGCCTCCAACAGTCTCGAACATCATACACCTAGCGTGTGTACTTCTTCGGCCGTCCTCGTCTCCTCTTCTCTGGCGTCTCAACTGCAGCCTCGCTCTCCCCACTGCTGCCACTCGCACCCTGTGCCCCTCCCACCTCATCTCCCGAAGCATCGGGGTCGAAGTCTTCATCATCCTTTGCATCCTCTTCAGCTGCTGCATCCACGATCTTATCGTCAGAGGTGTAGTAGGCTGAGAGGCGGTGTCCAGGACTCGCTCGAGCGTCGAGCATTTCACCGTCGTCAGCTCCGGGCGCTGGCGAAGGTGCGACGAGTACGTCAGGCAGAGCGACGTCTGGCATGGCGGGTTTGCGACCAGCACCTGGTCGTGCTCCGCCTTGTGGCTTGCGCTTCGGCGTGGCTGTCTCAAAGTTGGGCGCTTTGCCCTTCGGTCGACGTGCGGATGCCGCCTTCCGCGCGATGACATTGCCCGCTGCGTCCTCAGTGTCTTCGACGTCGTAGAAGTTACTGACCAAGTTCTTGTTCCTGACATGAGGTGCTGAAGCAGCAACAGGATCCTTGTTGCCAACCTTCTCCTCACCCTTGAGACTCTTCTCTGGGAACTGAGGACCATAGTCAAAGAACAGCTCCTCTCCGGGCTTGATGGGACGTTGGCCGTATAGAGCGATGCGGTGCACGGTATTCACCAGCTTCACTCGTGGGTACACGTTCGCTGCATTCTTCGGGCGATGGTTCATGAAGCGCATCTCGTTGCCGTAGTAGGTAGCGTCGACTTCTTGTGTTTTGTTCAGGGAGAACAGGTAGGAGAGGAATTGGTGCTCGTACACGGCGCCACGACGCTCACCCTCGTTAGTGGTGATGACTTCGCCAACATACTCACCGATGAACTCGTCTGCTCGGATGGCCTCTCCAGCATAGAGACCCATGCCATGCACGCCGCTGTCGCCTAAGAGGACAAGCTTCGCGTTAGCACGCTGTATGTCCGAATTGCGGCAGCTCCCATCAATCTTTGTCCCTTGCTTATGTTCAGGTCTCAGCACACTGCTGATTCCACATGAGCCACAGAGATCGGCATCGCACTCGCGCCCAAGCTGGAAGCAACTGCAGCGGGAGTCTTCAAAACAGACAAGGCCTTTAGCGATTGTATTGCAGGCACAGCCGTGATACTTACGAGCGCAGTCGGAAGCACACCCGCAACTCTTCTCGCAGTGGACATGTTGTTGCGCACAAGTGCAGCGCGATGCCTCACAGGTCTTGCCGGGGTGATGGCATGGGTAAAATGGACTGCGCTCTTCCAACTTGGCAAAGGTGTTCGGATCCCAAGCTGTTTTCTTCTTCATAGGTGGGCGAACAGGCAGAGAGAGCTTCTTATCGCTATCAGGCGTTGGGAGGAACGACATTCGCTTCCGCCGATTGACCCTCTCGGGGTGCACCAGATCTGTAGCGACCGCTGGGTCCTCCTCCATACCAGGTTCAGCATCGTCAGTCTCTTCTTCCCGGTACTCTCCATGCATCGAACAGTTGAAGCGAAAGCACACTCGGCACGTCCTGTCCAGGATCGGCAGGGGCTGTGTTACGTGCGCTTCAAAGGCTTCCGACACGACTCTACTTTGCCTGGCCAGATGCCACAGTGGAATTTTGAACGAGCTTTGGAAGCAATCACAGAGCAGAGCCGCCTTGCCGAGAAACTCCGGCTTCGACTTTGAGGAGACGTATGAAAGCACGTATACCCACTTGTCTCCGTCCCCAGTCCTCGACGGAAAGTCTTCAGACCTGAATGTCGCAGCTTTGCTCACTGCTCGTTTCATGCTGTCGTGCAGGCCCGCAATACTGATCCAATTGCGATCCAGCAAAAAGTGAAGTACATCACTCCAAGTGATGCCTAGGTCCTCAAGAGCGCTGTTTGCATATTCTTCTGCTCGCTGAGTTTGCAACAGTCTCCGCAATTTCCTCTCCCGGTCCGCAGTATCCACGTGGTAGAGCTGCCCAAAGGTATCCTCTTTGACATATTCATCCCCGAAGTACGGCCAGACATTCATGTGGAGGACATTGGGCGCCAGTATGTTGCCCTCCAGGCTAACATAGTGAGTGTAGCCTGGCACATCCACAACCTCGCTGGTGTCGCAGATCGTCGGCTTCACCAGGTAGTGTGACTTAACGCTTGCTTTGCCGATACTGGTCTCCACATTCACCCTGACACTATCCGCAGGCGTCTTCGCGTTCGCACTGACAGCAAACAACGGCATCGCCGGCAGTCTGGCGAATATCGAGCTTGCAACGGCATTGTCCCCCGGTAAAAGATCTGTTGCAGAGCATGATGCGCTCGAGCGAGCCCGCTTTAGCATCGCCTTTGTTGTATAGCCTGTGTCCGCACGCATCTCGGCAGCATACTTCTCCAGTGTCTGCTCGACCTGCTGAAGGAGCGTGAGCTGTATCGTCACAGGCCGTCCCGTAATATGCACCGGCGTGGACATTGATGTTGTAGTCTCGATAGGCGCGGCAGTCGTAATGCTTGGCGCAGGTGTTGCATTCGATTCGCTGGATGCGTCAGGTATAGGCGTCATTACATGGAGCAATCCATTAGTATCTGGCACTGAGTTGGGCGGATCCCGCTTCGTACGTCTCGTGGACGGTGCAAGGGCAGACGTAGTGGCGGTCTCATGATCTTGCAAAGCATCCATTCCAGGCAGTGCGTGGATCGAGCTAGAAGCTTTCGCCTTGGGCGGTCCCATCAATGCGCTGAAGTTGGCTTTGAGAGTGCCTAAGAAACCTATTTTGGCACTCTCTTGCTTGTCGCCGTGACCCTTGTTAGTCTGAACCTCTGGCTGAGCTGCCTCCGGCTTCGCTCCTTGCAGGTAATCTGGCCCAGGTACGGCTTCATTGGTGGAAGGAGATTTTTGTAGAAGAATCGTGGGCGCTGAGACTTTCGGGTGCTTCCTTGGAGATGAACGCAGTTGCAAAGACTCATCGGAAGGCCTCTTCTCCCCTGGCGAAGGCGTGTTGGTCTTCAATGCACGATTTGGAGTCGATGTAACAGCCTTCGGATGTGCCACACATGTACGTCTCGGCTTCGTTGCAACGGGAGACGATGCAGCCGGTGCGCTCGACGCATCAGGCGACTCCGTAATCTTACGTGCGCTGTCTCTGTTTGTGATCGACTGCGGATCCGGCACTTTAGTCGTACGCTGCAGACTATCATTGGTGTTGCCCCTCACAACGGGCATCTGGCCTGCAAGTGCCTGCCTTACTCTCCTCGACTTCTCAATTTCAGCCTGAGCTTTCTGATTCGCAATATCTCTAGCAGTCCTGAATCCGGTGGAGGGCCTTGCATCCTTGCTCGTGAATGCTTTGGGGAGCTCGCTGCTGGGATCTCGTGCAATGCTCACAGCTTTCCTTGGAGTCTCTGTCGAGAACTTGGCGTCCGAACCTGCGCGACGTGCCCTCTTACTCGGTGGCGAAGACATTCGATCTTTCGCTTCATCGTCTCGAGCCCGCTTCCGGGTACTCTGATTGATCGACAGGATTGGAGCTGTTGGTGCGAATGCAGGGCGGGGCACTCTAGCGAGGTTCTTCTTAGTAGGCGCATCGTCATCAGATATGATGCAAAACTCGTTCGCGTTTGCCGTACGCACGTCATTCGATGGCCGAGCCGTCGCGGAGCGCTTGGCCAGAGATCCATCGATATCACTCTTGGCCTGTCGCTTGCTGGAATCGATTTGATGAGGTTTCCCAAGAACATTTCGCTTCTGCGCTGATTGCGATGTTTCCTCGGCGTCGCCAGTGAGGTCAATGACTTGCGCGGGCTTGTCAGAGCTTGCTTGCTTCGATCGACTGGCACGCCCAGGCTTACTGGGCGCCCGTGTCACGGATATCTTCTTCGCAGGGACGCTGCTGGTTTTTTCGTCTTCTTCACTGTCCATGCACAGGTCGATTCGAACCATCGATTTTTCGCTGGTCATTGCATCGCTCTAGTGAATGACAAACTCACGGATCTTTCGTCTCGGTGGACAACGAGATGTGAGTGGCAGATCTCAGCTCGTGTGTATATAGCCAGTTTCAGGTTCTGCTATCTGCAGATTAAAGAGGCGTGAGTTTGTTGGAACGCAGTCCTCATAATCGCGTTTGACGGACGTGATAGATGAGGTGCACGCGAGGTGCTGCTTGAATCTTGAACATCTGGGAACGCTGCAGAGGCTTCATCTACGCGTCCGAAGCCGAGACGCTTTCACTTGCAGGTTGATGAATATCGCTGTTAATGGTTGAGATGTTCGCAAATAGGCCACAACGCGCAATCGAAGTCGAAAGAACACCCAGAGATCCGACATTCAGGTAACATATATTTATGCATTGCAGTAGCGCGAACTAATCCCTGCTAGCGCGATCCGAGTGCTGCTTGCCTCCGATAGAAGTACTTCCAGGAGCAGTACAGTACCAAAGAAGCACACCACGACCTTACGTGCACGACGCGAGTCTTGCAAGTCCTTCATAATGGCACCTCAAAAGCAACAGGTAAAGCTCAACAAGCACACCGCTGTCTGTGCGAGGACTTATTCATGCTTCGTCGAAGGCAGTAAACATCGCACCAGCAAGCCTTCGTTGAAGCATTGACAGCAATTCATTTCGCTGACTCAGTTCGGCTTCTGAATGGGAACTGAGTCAGCAGAGTGGCTCGTTGTCGCCGACTTGTCAATAATTTGGCGGCATGCTGTGGCAACTTTCGTTGCCATTCTTGACTTGCAATGGCGAATGATGATACAACAAACGACTATTTGATCGACTGATGCCACGACCGTGGATGCAAGCCCTGGCCCTGTTCTTGGGCATACCTGGCCTGGAGTTCACCATCAGCTTAAGCATTTCAGTACGCGATGACCTTGACATTGACCCACGGCGCTGTGCTCGTAGGCCGATTCGAGGAATTGAGCAATGTGTCGAGTATGCTGCCCACGTGGTCAATTCGTTTATATGCGCCCTCGGCAGTATAATAACGATACGTCGAATGAGTTGATGGTCGCACTTCTTTGATCAATCGTCACAGAACGGTTCGCAGCGACAAAAAACTTCGAGTGTTGTATTGGAAGTCTGGACAGCCCACACTTAGACTTCCAAGATGAACCGCAAGAGGTACTTCAGGTGTTTGATATTTTCTCGTTGCTACTCTACAGCGCCGATGTGCAGCAGAGCAAATCCGAGCTTACCCTCGGCGTCGCCTTTCAGTGATCGACGTGTCCCGGTCTAACAGACTCATGCAGCGTACGATCCCAAGCAGACACTCCATACCCTTTCGCTTGATGATCTAGAACTTGTTGAACTGCTTGACCTGCTTGCCAGTACGAGGAAGCACGCGCAGAACGTTGAAGCGGACCTGAACACCGTTAGCTCCCCTGACCAACATATCTCTTCTGGCTTATACGTACAGTTTTGCTCAAAGGCCGGCACTGGCCCACAGTCACCTGGTCACCCTCCTCAACACGGAACGCTGGTGAGACATGTGCGGAGAGGTTCTTGTGGCGACGCTCGTAACGGGCGTATTTAGGGATGAAGTGGAGGTACTCGCGGCGAATGACCAGCGTGCGGTGCATTTTCGTGGACACGACGGTGCCTGTGAGGATACGGCCGCGGATGGAGACGAGGCCGGTGAAGGGGCACTTCTTGTCTGTAGTCGTTGTGTAAGTTGCCAGTCTTGCTCATGTGCCTTCCTGTCATGCCATCCCTCCGCTGTGCACCAGTTCTCCTTCCTCTTCTCAATGCCTCACTCACCGATATATGTGCCGTTGATCGCAGTCGCCGGTGTCCTGAAGCCTAGCCCGACATCCTTGAACCACCGCTTGCCTCCCTTTCCAGCCCTGCTGATACCTCCAGTGCGCTTCGAGTTGAGGAAGACGTGAGGCTGCTTCTGGAACGCGCGCTCGCTCTGAACGGTCAATTCGGTCGCCATGATTGCTGTGATGTGCTGCAATCGATGGTAGGCGACGTGGTCGTGAGTATTGGCGTTCGAGGTGCGGGTGATGTTTCGGTCTTTGGTCCCCGCGTGCATACGCAAAAGTTCGTGTGCGAGCGCCAAGATGGCGGAATCTCGGCAGAATCCGGCCGTGACAGAAGACATGAACCTCTGGAGTGCTACACATTTACTCTCAGCGTCCTGAACACAGTGTGCATCTTGTCACAATGAGCTGTATACTGCCATTATCATTCTGGACAGTGTGCTGAGAGATAGATGTTGTCTGGACATCTGTGTAGCGAGAACAACTCCGCGCCTGCCACTTCTGAGATCACACCACGCATTCTGTCACTCACGCTTGTGTTTACATCTCAGCTAAACACTGGCAACCACTTCACGCGTGAAGGCCAGCTGCATTCATTATCTCCTGCTTCGGCCATACCCTCGCGCAGATGTTCGAAGACATGGCGCTCGCTGCCGACAAGGAGAACGTCGCGCCCGCACCGGGTAGCGACCCGGCACAACGTAGCTCATCGCCGCGCAAAGGCGGGAAGAAGCCTCGCAGCAAAAGCATTGGACCTGGAGGACTCGAGGACGAAGACAGCAGCGTGAAGCAGAATGTCATGATGAATCGACGGAAGTCTGCATTCGTTCCAGCAGTCAAGGGCATTCTCCCCAGCCAGGCAGACGCAGATCGCAAAGCGGCGCGTCGCAAGTCCATGGCTAATAGACGCGTCTCGTTTGCACCGGAGGCGACATTACATACTTGGGATGTCATTGAGTACATGCGCGACCACACGACTTCGACCGAGTCTTCAGAATCGACGCGCCGGGCATCGAGCATCACGCGGCCAGCAGAAGCTAGCTCCTCGCCGAAATCGCCTGGTACGCACAATGGCAGTGGCGAGGAGCCCCCTTCAACGCCACCTGAGCAGGCATCGTCGCCTGAGAAGCTTCCACCATCACCTGCGCCTCAACGAGACTTACAC
Organism: Cryoendolithus antarcticus; assembly: GCA_002077065.1. NCBI lineage: Eukaryota > Fungi > Ascomycota > Dothideomycetes > Cladosporiales > Cladosporiaceae > Cryoendolithus > Cryoendolithus antarcticus. The sequence continues at coordinate 727,073 of NAJO01000024.1, forward strand.
CAAAAGAAGGTGCGTCGAGGCTCTGGTGTACCTCCGATGGACTTCAACAACCCCGAAGATCTGAGCTCGCCAAGCGTGCTAGAGGGCAGTAGTGATGTCTCCGATAGTGAAGGGGAGGGTGACGGCGAGGATGATGATGACTTGGAGGATGCCACAGGCACTGCTATGAGCCTCGATATGGGTGGCGACAATACTTTGCTGTCCACTACGGAAAGCGAGGGCTCCAGCACATCGTCTAGTGCGAGATTGGAGCGGAATCTTCGCGCTGCGGCACAGCAAGCCGGTACGAGAGGTATTGAATATGATGAGGCATATGAAGAGGAAGGCGAGCAGTCTATGGAGATGGCGGGTGACGAGATCACGAATGCGTTCGAGCAATGGGAGCAGCAGGAGATCATACAGCCGCATAGGTCTGCCGCGCTGGATCAGGAGAATGTTAATCCCTTTTCTCCTGCATTCAAAGCTGTGGTGACAGCGCCACTCATCTCTCACCCTGAGACTATCATCGAGGAAGAAGAAGAGGAGATGAGCATGGACGTCACTCGCGCCGTGGGTGGCATCACAAGGTCTAAGACGCCTGTCGAAGTAAGCTCTCCGGCCGACGATGGGACGATGGAATTCACTCGCGCTGTAGGCAAGGTGCACACTACGACCACGCATGTCACCACGAGCTCGAAGAAGCGACGCCTTTCGACCACTGATGCAGGATCGCCTGATGTAAAGACCACCACCTCGCGATCCAAGCGACGACGTTCCTCAATTGCGAGGTCGTCCCTAGGAGACGAGACGATGGACCTTACGATCGCTATGGGCGGTATTGAGGATACTGGACCTCCTGCGCGAGCAGAGCGAAGGCGCAGCGTCGCTAGGCGACGATCATCAGGCGTTGTATCCGAGCAGGGCGAAATGACTATGGACTTTACGCGACCGATGGGAGGTCTGCAAGCCTCGAAGCGTCAGTCTACTGATAGCTTCGACGAGAACGAAGAGCTGACCATGGAGTTGACCACGGTGTTGGGTGGCATCAAGGCTGCTCAACGACAAGCTGATGCGACACCATCCACGCCGCTAGACGAGGAGCCGCCCATGGAGCTGACTGCAGCTGTGAATACGACACCAAAAGATCAGGAGCGGTTTCGAGACGTGGAGGATACTGGACCAGTGAAGCTGCTTACACCGATCTTGGAAAAGCAAGCGAAGGGCGACAGACTATCGGCAAAAGCCAGGAGGGCTTCCTTCAGTTCAGAGGAGCCACCCAAGGAGCCAAAGACCGAAGAGAAGCTGCAGATGCGAGGTTTCTCGCCCTTCAAGCTTGGTCGTATGAGCCAGTACAAGAGCTTGCCTCTCAAGCAGGAAGTCTCGTATTCTGATATGCCGGCGCAATCGCAGCAGGTGCTCGCGGGCGAGTCAACGCCAGTGCCTGCAGTTGTCCGCCAAGCTGTCAGCAGTCTAGGAAGCGGGCTTAGGAATCAGGCGAATGCTCAGCTTGAGGCCGAAGCACAACTGTCGGAGGAGTTGCCACGCTTGCGGAGTAGTCCGCTGAAGGCCAGATCTCCACCTCGAAGGAGTTCAACGCCAGCGCAAAGTCCTTCTCCACGTAAAGGAACCACTCCAAAGACCGCATCGCCTGCGAAGGTAACGCCACAGAAAATCACCACTCCAAAGCCGGCTACTCCCAGCCCTGTCGCCAACAGGCATTCCTCGCCCGCTGTTCGCACTCCGTTGCGTAGCGCTACGCCGCGCACGACTACGCCTCAGCGTGCAAGCACTCCCGGGCAGACCGCTGCTAGGGCCAGTCCGCTGGAGTCTCGCAAGATGCTCGACTCGATCAAGCTAATGTCAACGCCACGCAAGGAGACACTCAAGTCGATGACTCCCAAGAAGCAGACTCCAGCGAAGCAAGCATCTCCTGTCAAGCGTCATACTCCAGCGACTCGAAGTGCGCCCAGAGCTCGACAAGTCATCCTGGCCTCGCCTGCCAAACAGCTCAGCGACGACCTTGTCAAACTTTCCTCGGATGACCAGCCTAAGCAGCCAGTCCACCTTCAAGAGTTTCTCGACGCCGCCGGTATCCGTTTCATGGACCTTACAACCACCAAACGACGCATGACAGTCATGCCCACGCCTTCCAAGAACCGTAAGTCCACAGACGTCCTCGAGCCCGAAGTCACCCTGGCGACCGCAGTCATAGCAGCAGCCTGCACCGAGCCCGAAAAGGAGCTCTTCTCCCACGCCTGCCACGAGTTGAGACGCTACATTCACGAGGGCAAAGGCGCGATCAAGGAGCTCGAAGCTGAAACTTTCCGCGAGACGCCACCTTTGCTGCAAGCGTATATGTCTGCTGGATCTCCCAGGAAGGCTGTGATTGATGCGCAACTGAGGGACATCAAGACGCATGCGAGGCTGAGGAGTAAGGAGATGTGGTATGGCTGGCGGGGCCAGCTCTTGGAGGAGCTGATGCATGTGTTGCATGGGATTGCTGAGGGGTTGCTGAGGGATGATGAGGTGTTGTTGGAGAAGGAGGAGATTATCGCTGAGGTTCTGCCGGCATTGTTGGAGCAGCGGGATGGACTTGAGATCGAGGCTGCGAGACTGCAGGAAGCTGCTAACGCTGTGTCGCCTGAAGAGAAGGAGGATCTGGACGCTGCTCGCAAACGGCTCGTCGAGATCGATGACGAGCTTGAGGCAAAGCGCCTACTACTCCAGAGCCTCGAAGAAGAGTCGCAGGCCCTCGCCATTACTGAAGAGACGCTCATCGACGCCAGGACAGAGTACACGGCTGCCATCGCCTCCGCTGACAAAGTCCGTGATTCCTGCCGGAGCATCTCTCTCGACGAGATCACGATTCTTCAAAGTGAGTCATTCCAGAGATACCTGCCCTTCCCTTCTCTACTAACAATTCTCTCAGACCATATCGAAACCCTTGAAGCTACCCACCATTGGTCCATCACCTCCGCCTCCTCCCATCCGACGACCCTCACAATGACCTACGCTTCCACACTCCAACTCTTCTTCCACCCCACTGCCTTCAACACACACTCCTCCTCCGCCCAGAACGCTCCCGTCGGACTCACGTACCTCGGCACCGCTGATCCTCTGCCGACGACACTGCGCTTCTTCCTCCAGCTGATCCGAGCAGCACTACAAGCGTTGCCGCAATCTGAGACGACTGTACCACAGTTGTTGAAGCTGGTCAGCTCGGGCTGGGAAGCTGCGCAGAAGATCGCCGAGTCCGAGAGGAGGCTAGGCATTGAAGGGTTGACTGCCACGAGGATCTTAGCAGACGACAAGCTGCAAGTATCGAGCTTCATCCTCTTGCCGAACGTCAGGACGAAAGTCAGGGTCGATTTCGAAGTTTCCGCGACCGTTGGAGAGACTGATGGTGAAGTCTGTGTTGGGACTGAAGTCGGGTGCAAGGTCGTATATGGTGAGCTATATAACGAGACAAAGATGAAGGACGCCATTGACGCAAAGAGTGGCGAGACGGGTGAAGGCTGGGCTGACGCGATGAGGGAACTGAGGGAGAAACTCCTTGTTCATGGCAAGAAGGTGGGGCGGAAGTGAGCTGTCCAACAGCGTTCTTGTATAGGTTGGGCTCTCATGAATGAATGACATTGTTTCTCTTTTTACGCCTACACAGCCTTGCCTGTTCCTAATGATTCGGATCCCGCATGCGACAACATCAGTCCGTCAGCCCAGCGATCTCCGGCTTCATCGTTAGCAGATTCGAGTTCGCCTCGATAGTGTGCTTCTTCGCTTTCAGCTCCTCGACATCCCAGTGCGCCCACAAAAACCTGCCTCTGACAAAGTCGGCCTCCGGACTCGCGAGCCAAACTACGAACTGTCCCGGCAAGTTTGCTGCACGCCCTGGAGTCAGCAACATTCTCACCGTGCAAACGTAACGTGGTACTCACGATCGTCCCACTCCAGATCGTCCTTCCCAAGCCCGAAGACATCAGCAGCCATCTGCGTGAAAGCCACAGCGGGATGAAATGTGAACGCTCGAACTCCTTGCGCTGTTCCAGCGTGTGGTAATGCTTCGATATGGATGTCAGACATCAGCTTCGACATGGCGAGCTTGCTTGCGCCGTAGCCTGCTGTGCCCATGCCGCTCATATAGCTGCGTGAAGTGTTAGATACTATACTCCAGGACACCTCAAGAAGTGAGGTACTGGACTTACGCGCCACCGGTCGAGATGTGGATGATCGTCCTTTCAGCCTTCGCCGGTCGGGCTAAGTAAGCGCTGATGAGCGACATGTTGGCTAGGACATTCAGCTCGAAGTCTGCGCGCAGCTCTTCGGGTGGGATGGCGGCGGTTGGGGCAATTGGCTGGGATCGCCCGGCTGAGAGGACCAGGATGTCGATATCGCCGGCTTCGTCGAGGACTCGGGCGATGTCCTGAGGAGAAGAGATGGAGCCCGTGTGGGCATGGATAATAGTTGGGGGGTAGAGAGCCTCGAGAGAGGCCTTGGTGGAAAGAAGAGGGCCTGCGGTACGGGCGAGGATGTGGATGTTAGAAGCGGAGGCTGTAGCGAGAGCAGTGGTGATTGCTAGGCCGATGCCGGTGGCTAGTGAGGTATCAGAGGTGTTCAGAAGGAGGTGAGGACGTGTTAGATCATACCACCCCCGGTGATGAGGATATTCTTGCCCTTGAGGCTTAGCTCAGGCCGGGTTGGAGATATGGCCGGGTAGGGCTTCGTGTGGTAGGTCGCAGTGGGACGGGGGAGTGTCTTGAGAAAGTCGATCATGCTAACGAACGATACGGACGGGTATTATTGGCTTTATGAAGAGGTATGCGAGAGACTAGGGAGTACTTGCGATGCTTGACCGACGATGCTGGAAGACGAAAGCTGAGAGTGTACTTATACCTTGCTGCTGAACGGAGTTTGCTACGCGGCGTGAGAAGGGCATGTCTCTTGATTGCAAAGCAGTGTCTCGAGATATGCCATTGGGGAGACGATCGCTGTCCGAGTTGGAGCGAAGTCATGGAGGGGCAGTGGAAGCATCGTAATTTTGGTGGCGAGAGCGTCAGCTCCCTCAGGTCCGATCACGTGCTCGGACTTGAACTGGGAGCCATGCACTAATCCGACTTCGGAAGCTACGATCAGTACCTCTTCACAGCTGGTATGCATTCCTGCACCGTTGCCATTGTTTGGACAGCACTGGAAATCGGCTGACATTGCCGATGACTGGGGTGATCTTCCATGGTATTGGCTCATCACACAACGTATGCTAGTCGTATCAATCAGCGCAGAATGATGGAAAGAATGACAGACCCTAGCAAAGTTATCTTGTCGATGACGAAGAACGCTATGCCCAATCGAGCTGACAAGCACCGTGATGGTTGGACCGTGGTGGCCATGCGAATTCGCTGACCATTGGAAGACGTGATATATAATGATCGTACAACAACCACATCAACGCCGACACAAATACAACTAGCCGGGCTGAACGTTGTTACCCGACAAAGGCACATCAACACGATGTCCGAATGCGTGGGCAACAACTATGACGGTCGTATGGGCACACGGATCAGCGCCATCTTCGTGATCTTGGTGGGGAGCTTTCTGGGTACATGGTTTCCTGTGTTCGCTGCACGACACAAGGGCGTCGGAGTACCCAGCTGGGCGTTCTTCATCGCGAAGTACTTCGGCTCGGGAGTCATATTAGCGACAGCTTTCATACACGTCAGTAAAGCCTTCTTGCACCCAAGCGGCAGCAATCTGACATTGTTCCAGCTCTTAGCACCGGCGAATGAAGCACTCAGTAATCCATGCCTTACTGGACCGATAACGGATTACTCATGGGTGGAGGGCATCGCGTTGATGACAGTGTTCGCACTGTTCTTCGTTGAGCTCATGACGATGCGCTATGCGCGCTTCGGCCATGAACACGAGCATGATGTTGAGCATGGTGATGGGTGAGCACAGCTGAGAAGATTATGCAACCTTTTGACTAATAAAACGTCCGCAGACACAGTCACGCCGGAACATCCAGCCCGACTTACTCTGACGAGCCGGTGGCACTAAAGAGTGCGGCAGATACCGGTCTTGACGTGCCATTGGAGGACACATCAAAGGCACCCGGCCACAAAGATTCATCATGCGCTGGACCACACATGCCCGGAGATGACCATCTTTCGCACGCTCGCGAGCATCCAGTGAATGCGAACAATGGTGAGCTAGCCCGTTGATACTTCTGCTCAAGTGACAATGACTGATTCTTCTCAGCTCAAGTGAGCGCCCATACTCACGGCGACTCCCGGAAGACGTTCGACCCAGAGTCCTACAGCGCTCAGCTCACCGCAGTCTTCATCCTGGAGTTCGGCGTCATCTTCCACTCGATCTTCATCGGTCTGACGCTTGCGGTCGCGGGTGAGGAGTTTGCGACTCTGTATGTTGTCCTGGTTTTCCATCAGACATTCGAAGGCCTTGCACTCGGCAGTCGACTAGCCTCGATTGAATGGCCGAAGACCAAGCGATGGACCCCTTACATACTCGGGTGCGGCTACGCGATCTCAACGCCCATCGCCATCGCCATCGGTCTTGGAGTGAGAGAGTCCTTCTCGCCCGGCAGTCAAACAACTTTGATCGCCAACGGGGTGTTCGACTCGATATCGGCTGGCATACTGATCTACACTGCGCTCGTGGAGCTGATGGCACATGAGTTCATGTTTAGCGGGTACATGCAACGCGCGCCGATTAAGGTCGTTCTGGCGGCTGTCGGGACGATGGCCTTGGGTGCTGCGCTCATGGCTCTGCTCGGCAAGTGGGCGTAGGAGCCTACTTGACAATGACACGCTCAGGTGGTTTTTCTGTTGGCGTTCAAGCGTGTACTATGTCATAGACCAGGCGCGATGATAGAGGTTATATCCGCAATGAAAGCCAGAACATGACATGAATGTTCCAGTCTGTGCAGCTATCGCCACCGCGTCATTGCATTACAGCCACCCAGGTACCTGCACATCACACCTCCTTCACCCTTCGAATCTTCTTCATCCGATATGCGCAACTGCGTACTTGCACACGGAAGATCACGATGATTCATGACCATTTGAATTCATAGTCTGTTGGCGCCAAAACGCTTGATCATCCTAGCCGGCGCCTGTGCAGTAAGCGCTAAGCAACGAGGCATCTTCCTGAACGATTGGATGGGTAGCTCTAGGGCATACGCATGTCGGTGGTGTTGAGGACTTCCTGTACACGCACTTTCTTCACATGCACAAGCAGCTTTGGATTGATATCGAAGCTTCGTCGTGCACCTCTTGTCGCACGGGGACCAAAGTCGACACCTCATCTGTTGTTCAGCGCGAAGGTAAGCCAGGTTTCTCACGCTGGTGATGAAGACCCATATCCTTCATCTCCTGGGCTGCACCTTGGAGATAGAACTAGCGTTGACTGATGAATGCACTCTAGCGCCTGCCTTTACCGCTTCGCCAGGGAACTAGGCATAATGGACGAAGTCATCAAACAACAAATCAGCATCATCAACAACAAGATCAAGACCGACGTCCCCTGGGAGCAAGACGAATCCTGCCCCCAGCCCTTCCACCTCTACGACTCAAGCGCCTCGCAATGGTTCGCTCACACCTCCACCGCACGTCAACTCCCCACGAGCGCCGAGATAACCCACCTCGAGCTCTTCAGCTGGAACATAGACTTCATGCTGCCCTTCGGCGACTCTCGAATGGGTGCCGCTCTCGCCCACCTTCAAAGTCTCATCAGCAAACTCCCAGAGTCCACAGCCCCCGTGATCTTCCTCCAAGAATGCACACCCTCCGACCTCCGCCTCCTCGCCTCGACGCCCTGGATTCAGCAAAGCTTCGCCGTTACGGATCTGGAAAACAGTATGTGGGCGAACGGTCACTACGGCACCACAACGCTGATTTCCCGCAAATGCCCAGTCCAGCAAGTCTTCCGCGTGCACTTCTCGGCCACGAATCAGGAGCGGGACGGCCTGTTTGCGGATTTGCTGCTGAACGATCAACAGATTTTCCGGCTTTGTAATGCTCATCTGGAGTCGCTTGCTCTGAAGCCGCCGCTACGGCCGAAGCAGATGGAACTTATAGCTGCGCATCTGCACTCTCCTTCGATACCTTTCGCCCTCGTGGCAGGCGATTTCAACGCTATTGAACCGTTCGACCGCTCTTTGCACACCGACACAAAGCTTACCGACGCCTTCCTCTCTCTTGGCGGAGTCGAAGACACTGAGGAAGGGTATACGTGGGGCCAGCAAGCTGCTACGCATTTACGGGAGCAATTTGGCTGTTCTCGTATGGATAAGATTTTCTTCCGGGGTGATGGGGCAAGGTGTGTGGGGTTTGAGAGCTTTGGGCAGGGGGTAGAGTTGCAGGATCCGACGGAAGGGGAGCGGATCACAGGATTGGGATTCGACAAGGCGTGGATTACTGATCACTTGGGGGTGAGGGCGAGGTTTGAGGTGATCGCAGCAGGTAACGGGCAGGTGGAGGGCGGTAGAGGGAGGCTGTGATGTTTATGATTTGACGAAGCTATGTATGAAGGGAGTACGCGATCTGGGTATCAATTAAATACAAATGTTGTCCAATAATTTCTCGCACATGACTGATGATGCACGCTACCACGTCAGAACCCATCTCCCAGCACTCCAAACCCCTCCCAAGATCTTTCTTACGACATTTATCAACACCACAACGCCCCAGATCCCCCACATGAGTCCCAGCACCATCCACTCCAACACCTTGAACCCCGTCCGCTTGGCCCATCGCCACTGCCTCCTCCGCAGCCTTAACATAGCATCGACCGCGTCGTCGACCTGCTGGATCCGCAGCGTCTGCTCGGTAGTAAGCCGTACAGTGAAAGCATCTGCTTCGTCGGAGGAGTTGTGCACGAGGTGGGTGAGGTGATCCGAAGCGAGAGACTTGAGGTCCGAGAGTCTGGTGTGAAGTTGAGGCAGAGATGTGGAGGCAAAGTTCTGGGACAAAGTGGTGAAGGACTCGAGCGTGAGGGCGAGGTGGTTCGAAAGCAGCGTCGCGGCAGCCATGTGGGAGTCTCGCAATGCTATCCCGCTTGGCGAGGGCTTGGAGGCTGTAGCAGCAGCTTTTGCGAGGAAGCTAGGTGGCGGATCTCGAGGCGCATTGGCACGATGGATAATAGCTTGTGCCTTGATGCCAGACGCCAGTATCAAAGTTCGAGCTCGTGCAAGATCTCGAGGCGTAGCGTGATAGTCCTTTGCAGGACTACGCGATCGCTGTGCCTGGTCTGAGATACTCCAGTGCCGTCGCCGAGCATCGGACTGCACCTTCGTAAGACCTGTCATAGGCATCTTTCCACCGCCGCGACCCATAGTGCCGGGTTCGTGGATTGAGATTTTGGAGCTCATTGCAGAGCCGCGGCCGTTGTTGATGCCAAGGAAGCCGTAGCTCTTGCGACGCTCGTCGTCCAGGGGCGAGCCTAGTGTTGGCTTGTCGGTGGAGTAGTCATCGTCTTCTGCGGATACATCGATGCGAGGAGGTGCCAGTTTGGCAAAGCGCTCGGAGCGACTTGTCTGACGCTGCAGCGCGGCTTGACGAGTGACTGGATCGTCCATGCCCGTTGAGCCTTTCGAAAGCCCAGAAGGCGCAGCGAGCTTGTCTCTGGCCCCAACAGGTCTGAAAGTGGGAAGCTTAGGGCCATTGCGTCGCGTCCGATCGATAGATGTGCGCGGAGAAGCCTCGCTGTCATTCGCCGATGTAAGACCAGGTGCCTCACTGCCTGATCCCTCGCTATCAGAACCATACGACAACACCGCAGAGTTCGCATCGGACGCCATGTCGTCGTGCTCACGGCCACGCAGCCGTCCACTGAAGCGAGAGCCCTCACCGCGCACAAGCTCGCCAAGTCGGCCGCCACGAAAGAAGCGGCCGACGGCAGACTCGGGCTCTTTGGTCGACCCATCGGATGTGACAGTCTTGTGAAGCCCGTTGCGCTTAGTGACCGAATGTATACTTTCATTCGTGCGGTGTCTGCGGAAATGTGAAGGTCTCGCAGATTCTATGCTGAGTCTCGATGGATCGATGGTGTTGCCGCTCGGCTCCCGAGATCGGTCGTCCTCAGACGGGAAGGCGAAGTCCCTGTTTTCTGTGGTGTTGCGATCTTTGCTCTTGGAGCGAAAATGCGGCAGGAAACGGCTGCTCCTTGTCTTGTGTACTGAGGGCGGTGAGCTGTCAGTCGCGGGAGAGACATCAAGAGTCAACGAAGGTACTGCAGTCGTCACCGCAGGTGTTAGAGGCGGTGTGGAGTCAATTGAGGACCGTGCCTGCTCGTTGGCAAGCTGCTCGACTCGACCGTCGGCAGCTTTGCTCTTCAATGGCGCTGGCGGTACGTTGATAGACAGGGCACCATTCGGACTGGGCTTCGATTTCTTGTCCACGCCACTAATTGCTCGACTCCTCAGGTTTGGAAATGCAGTGTGCTGAGAGTCCCAATGGTCCGGTGAGACGAGATCTGGCGACTTCAGCTCACCACGCTCCTCCTTTGCGATCATCTCCTCCATGTGACGCTGCAGCGGACCGGTGTTCAGATAGTCTAGCTGTGGTGAACTGCCAAGCGGCGTCACCTTGTCTCCCTCACCACTAGACACCGAAGACACACTGGCTGATCGCTTGAAATGCGCAAGTCTATTGCGGCGAATGCGATCAGCTTTGTGCAACGAGAGGAACGGCCGATGCTTTTTGTGGGTCGACCCTTCGTCATTCGGAGACTGCTTCATTGCAGCATCGTCGACGTGCTCATCGCTTTCGTCGCCCAAGTCCTGCTTCGGAGGTTCAAGTTTCTGGGTCGTACGAGGTGAGAAGATCCGCTGAAGTCTTCTGTTCTCAATCAGGGTCTTGTTATCTCCCTTCTCCGTCCAGTACAAATCTGCCAGTAGCTCCGCAGGCTCGACACTCCAGTTCTTCTCTGCCCTATATGTTGCAGTGGCCGCAGTTCCAGAGCGTCTGTGAGCTCGTGATGTCTCACCCTCGGCGTCCACCACGTTCGGTGCATATGCATAGTAAGTAGGTAGATCCACCACATCATCTGTCGTCCTGTAGTGTGGCCGCTGCGCTGCTGCTTCAACCGCATCCACCCAGCTCTGCACCTCCTGCGTGTCTTGAAACATCTCAGGCTGGATTGCAAGAGGTCTCCTCTCTCGAGTCCGAAGCTTCCTGTTCCGCAGCGCTTGTAACGGGTTGTACTGCCTGCCCAGTTCATGCTTCGTCGAGGTAGGTGAACGAACACGCTGTATTTCAGCCGCCGCATATCCAGGACTGCTCGTTGTACGGTACACAAAGTTGCCAGCGGCTTTCGCATCAGGCTTGAGCGGAGGCAGGACCTGCAGCACTCTCCGGTGTTCATTGGCGAGCTCGAAGAACCTCCTTGCCTTTTCTGCTCGAGCGAGCGTGCCAGCGGTAAAGTCATGAGAGACCTTACCGTCATCGACCTCGCTGACATCGATGGGCGTCTGCTCTCTCGTAGCGCTGGCGTGTCTCGGACTGGGCGTATTGCGCGATAGACTGGCTCGGTAGGAAGCTGATGCAGGCGATCGCACACTGCCGTAGATACCGCTGCCTCCAGACACGACCCTACTGTGCGGTGCTGAGAGCTGTAGTGGTACAGGCAGGGTGTTGCTCGGATGTCTCTTCCGACTCTCGCTCAAGCTCAGTGCCATCTGCACCAGCTGCGCCGGATCCAGTGTGGTCGGTCGTGTTCTGCTCTGCTCTCTGATATCGTTGGCGGCATCCTGTGAGCCCGAGACTTGTCGTGATAGTGGCGAGCTGCCGTACGTGGAGTCGACTGAAAGACGATCGTCGACACGCCGACTCTTTGCCACGGTCAAGCGATCACCCATTACTTTCCTTTTCCCTTCCCTCTTGCTACTGCCCTCGCCACTACTGCGCGGCGTCTCATCATCGAGTGCGCCATGCTTCAGGAGGCCCCCAGATTTCCTGGAGTCTTGACTTCGACGAGCCTCGTCTTTCTTGTCACTTGACCCATCCCTCGTCGGCGTTAAGAATTTGTCCCTCAGCTTCCCACCACGCTCACTCGACGCCTCTCGACTGCCTCTACTTTCTGCATGTGGAGTACTCTCTGCATCGCGGTGCGCTGTGAATGAGACATCCGCGGCAGGAGAAGCCCGCGCTTGGCTCTGCCGTTCGCCGTCGTTGGACATGGTCCGGTCGCGATGCTAGGAGACATGCCGGTGCATTCTGTTGCCTCGATGGACTCGCACTCGCGAATACTATGGCATCAGTGCACGCGATTTCAAACATTTAATGAGCCCCATTAGGAGACGAGTCCGCCTAAGGGACCCTGCATGACGCCAGGCAGTGACATGCATGTGAGTGCCAAGCGATGCTGATGGTAAAGTTTGGACGGCAGAAGGTCATGAAGTCTGTTCGTGTTTCGTCGGGTACATGTATGCTTCACGTTTTGACCGCGAGTGTATCTCTCTACATGTACGTGCATGCCTTCCACCGCGAGCACAAACCGCTGTCAGATGGTCTAGAGCTTGGCAGAGCCACGGTCCAACGAGAGCTGCCATCAGTGATCCCCATCATCTACTCTCCTTCAACGATCGGCAACTCATCCGCCGTCTGGAAAAATGCTGAGAACAGATCCCTCCCTTCCTCATCGCCCAGTCCCATCGTCTCTACCATGTGCCGCAACTCGCTGATGGTAGCCGCATATTCCTCCCTCCGACGCTGACTTTCCCACTGGTCCAGATTATCATCCAGGTCCAGAACCAACCAGTCGATACGTTCAAGGATCAGTGATAGGGCGCTGATTTGGCGAATCAAGCTGTCCTCTGGATGTTCCAGAACAAGGGTCTCCATTGAACGGGTGAAGTAGTCGCGAGTCGTTGCGCCTCTCAAATGAACACGCACCTCGCCTTTGTGGACGGGAGGAGTCGTGAAGGTGCGGAGCATGCGTGGCACTTCAGATGGGAACAACCGCCTGATGTCGCGTTCCATTGCGTGCCGTATGCGAACAATTGGTTGTAACAAGGCCCTGGATTCGATGACCGCAGGGTTGTCGTCGAAGTGTTGATCCGGAGGGATTCCGCTATCGGCTCGCGATGCTCTGCTCTGCTCCAGACTGTCGTTACCGACGGCCTGCTCTGTCGCCCGAGAAGGTCCATGGCTCTCGTGCTGTGTGCGTCCATTCCAATTGATTCCACAGAAGAAGCACAACCCCTCCCCACACGTGCAGATAACGAAGCCGCAGCCTCCCGTCTCCATCTGTATCAGTCGCAGACAGAGCTCATCCCGACAAAGCTGACAGTCCTGACCGCGGACCAAGCCGGTGGCAGCAAGGGCCAGCTCCTCGCTCGCGACGGTTCGCCGAGAGTTCATGTCGCACGCATGGCCAGTTTCGAAATTTGCGCTGCAAATGAGACAAGCAGGACGATCGCATTCCGAGCAAGTGCTCTGTTTCGACAGCCTTGCCTGAACATCTGCTGCGTCCCGGACTAGCGATGCCGGTACCAAAGCGTCAACAAAGGCATTGCATTTCTCTTGCGATTGTGCATCGTCCCCGACCGGCTAGGTGCAGTAGACACGCATGATAGGCGGACAGTCGTATTCGATCTCCTTCTTCGCATATGCCACCCAGAACTCGGGCTCGAGGACATGGTGGCAGTCTGAGAAGGAGAGCTGGACCGTTCCCAACTGTGCACATGTCAGTGAGCTGCCGAGTGTATGCTGCCTATGCCTAGAGTGAGGCTCGTACCCTTGTAGGGTAGTCGTTTTCGATTCGGAGTGCTGCCCTGAACTGTTTGCTGATGCAGGTGTGGCAGACCAGGCTGTCATTCACGTGCTCGACCCTCTCCTGTTGTATTTCATCTTCGTAGCAAACAGCACACTCATACATTGCTTGAGTGGACATGATGTTGTTGCGGAATTCGAGATCTGAATTCGGTCTGTCACGAATGATCGTCGTAAATGATTGCTGTCGTCTGCAATTGTGATGATGTGGCGATGTCTGCGTTCTTTAGCGATGTCTCAGTTGAGAGGGTAATGTCGCTGATGATGAAGATGTAAAGGAATGAGATTCGATTGTGCTCGAAGGTGAGCATCGGAAGACGTCAAAATCAGCAGGTGCACGGTAGGCTGCTTCGCTCTTACCAGTCTTGATAAATTCAACGGGACCGCACCTCATCACTTACGTTGCACCTCATCTCAACACGATATACCGCTCTCAGTCCGCTTGCTCTACTTGGCCCGCCTCAATATGGCAACACCTGGCGAGAGGCTCAATGCTCAATTCGCAGCTTCATATAACGACCTCTTGCAGCTATACGACGCTGACGGAGTGAAAAATCTACTGACATGCATCAGTGGAGCCCGGAAGCTACTCGGAGAACCCGTCATCCACTCTATCATGAGATGAAGACACTCCTACTTTTCGCCGCCACTGTCGCGGACCCGGATGAAGCGTGGCTTTTCTACCAACAAGCTCTGATCAAGTGGCAAGTGATCCGCTCCTGTAGCCCGAAGGGTCATGACGATCGCATCAACGAGCCCATGAGTGAACTCGAGGAGTCGATGGAGGAAGTGAAAGGAGTCTTGGTCGCCGAGCTTGCAGACTTGTACGATGTCCCTGGTGACGATTTCGAAGCCGAAGAGGACGAGATTATCAATGCGGCCCTCGAGAGACAAGCTGAACAGTCTCGTGAGGCTAAGCTGGATGCAGAGGCACTGTTGCAGGCGTGCGAAGTCAGAGAGGAAAATGACGGCTGGTGGTGCCAGAAATACGGCACCGGTGAAGCGTGTTGGCGGTGTCGCAAGTCTGGTCGCCATGTTCGATAAGCCGACTAAGGAGAACAAGCCGCCAACTGTCTTGCCGCAGTATCGCAGCGAGAGGCTGGATGAGCCACACGGAGGGAGTGAGAAGAAGGACGATGGCGGAGATGCGAGGAAGGAGAAAAGTGAGGGTGGGCACCGTAATTCTGTCAGGCTATCCGATTGATAAGCTGCACTTGGATGGAGAGCGGTTGACAGATCCCAAAAATGTTACATAGACATGTTGGAATGGTATAGATTCTCGCCTTCGTTGCCTTCGTCACCTTCGTCGTCTTCGTCCACTTTCGTCGCCTTCGTCCACCTTCGTCCCCTTCGACGGATGTCTTGATATGGCGTTCTGCATCCTCTTATGTAGTGCACGGCGGGATGTGATTCTCACCAATAGCTCTCGCGTTCATGCAAGCTTGTGCAAGTATCCTGCCCATCGATGGCATCGTCTGCAAAGTTTTTTGATACGTCGCCACAGACTGTTGTACAAGCTCTTGCGCGCTTCAATCTCTTCAAGTTCGCTCTGGATGCTTGGCAGGTTCCGGAACGAGCCGAACCTCTCAACTTCACTCTGTCGCACCCGATGAGCAGTCCCCGTCGAGCATACACAACGCCCGCATTCGGCCTGGAACATGCGCGTGAAAGTCGTGTTCATTCGCGGCCTACAATAACATGGCAGACGTTTTGGTCGAGCTTCTGGAGCTAGCGCATGCGTGGTCGCGGTACTTCTAGGAGCTTGAATCCTGACTATGGTGGGGTGCACAAGCTCCACGAATCGTCCGCACAGCTATCTATTGGTCATCCTGGACCTGCAGCCCCACGTTGACGGCAGAAGGGAGTCCGCAGTGTCCCGCCTCTTCGAAGCCTGGAGCGCCAAAAGACGCCGTATGCGTGGGCGGAACAGTAGTCGCAATTTTGGGGTGCTAGATTGGCCTTCCCTCTTCGTCGCTTGGCACTGGTTCACTCCCTTTCCGGCCAGCACTTATGAATACCTGGAGCATTTTCTGGCGGTCCGCGCACCTCCGAATGCGAGGGTATATAATTGGAAAATCTCTAAGATTAGTCAGCGGTTCCATGGTGTAAGTGAACGTCCGAACTCGTAATGTTCGACCCCTTCTAACCAATCGCAGCCAGTGGTTAAGACGCATGCCTTACATAAGCAGCTAGCGGCGTAGTGGTAATGCCCTCGTCGTTGCTCATGCGAGCGCATTAGGTCCCGGGTTCGACCCCCGGTGGAACCTCTTCTATTTTACCACTTGTGGCGCCATACGCATGTCTCTTTTTGGCGTTGTTACCATTTATTCGTATGCTCTCGCCCCTTCCACACGCATAGCTCATTGACTCCACAGACGGCTCTGTGACCAGAGCCCCCCGAGTCATGCTGACAACAGCCCAAGGCACCGTCAAGCAACATGAGCATTCTCGCGGCTGTACTCCGATCGAAGCGAGCAATCTACAGAACGCTGCTCAACTGGATCGATCAACGTATTGTAGCTCCCCATACAATGTCACTGTCATGACATAACGCAGAGCCATGAACACGTATGAACAGGTAGGCACTGCTTCCGACTTTCGCAGTCATCTTGCATCTCCTACAGTATTCACACAGACACGAAGGAAGACAGTGAAGCGAAAAGCTTCGACATCCGTGATGTGGGCGTCACAGGTGTCTTGAGAGTGTGATAGTGCATGTCTACGATTTAAGTGCTACTACAAGCGTTGTACCGTACCAGCCGAGTGATGGTCTACATTGGCTGCGCAACGACACTCACGCTCGAACAATCAGCACTCGTCTGCGACGGCGTATAGAGATACAGAAATCCATCGCAAAACATCAGCACATCCGCCCCCACAGCAGGATTTTGCGGCCAAAGCTGAGAGAAACCCCTCAAACAGAATTGCACAGGCTGATGTCCACTCGCCGTCGCACTCGCAGCAGAGTCGAAGTATATCGGCTCCTGACCGGCACCACCCGTATCTTGATCAGAGTACAACGTCAATCCAGTACTGGGATCGACGAAGCTGACCTGCCCGTTTGGCTGTGCAGTGAAGCGCGTGGCAGCTGTGGAGCCCCCCGTCACGGTCAGCAAGGTGCGGCCGCTGGTGTTGATCTGGCCGCTGTTCGTTGCACCGGTGGAGCTGTTGGTCGTAAGGTAGAGGCGGCCGAAGTTGCGGACTGCGATGGCGAAGGTGCCGGCGTAGACGCTGCATTGGGCATCTGGGACAACGCTGGCGGCGTTGCCTTGAGTGGTTGTCTGTGTTACTGTTCGGACGGCGTTGCTGATTGTAGCTGCTGTTGCGGTGGCGGTCACTAAGACTGATATCAGCATAGAACTTCATCGCCGTGTGGAACGAGACATCGCACCCGTTTGGACAGAGACGTAGCTTGACACGACGGTACTTGTCGCTGCCTGAGCCGTCGTCGTTGATATCATAGTTGTCGTCGCCGCTTGAGCCGTCGATGTCGAGATCACAGTACTCGTTGATGCTGACGCTGTTGTGGTCAGGACCACAGTGCAAGCTATCGCCTGTACTGTGGTCGTCGATATGGTACTTGACACCACGGTCTGGGTCAATGTACTTTGCGCCAGGGTATCCGTGACATATACGATGCTGCCGCTGAGCGCTGTCGTCGACGTCGCTGTCACGATTTGCGTCTGTGTCAAGTACACGGGGTACGAGCTCGCCGAGATGAATTGCGTGGTAGTGGAGGGGGTGCAGCTACCGATCCATAGGGTCGAGCTGCCACTTGTATAGGCCAGACTCGTCGGCAAGGTTGAACAGGTGGAGATGGTCGTCGTCGTCAAGACCGAAGATTCGACTGCAGATGCTCCAATCGCGAGCCCAAGCAGAGCCGAACACGCAACGCGTATCACATTAGCTGGTGAAGCCATGAGGGTCAACCACAGTCGTGCTCATGCCCGATACTCGGACCCAAGACCGTGAAGAAGCCAAGTGATATGAGATGCTTGTCACTGTTGGCGGGACGTTCTTCGCGAGATTGCAAAGGCATGAACGGAATGTGGAACTACACCTATACTCAGCCAGCTCGTCTGTATAACATTACCAGACTACAAGATCGAACGTGCCTCCTGTAATGAGTCCATGAGACCGAAGCTGCCTTGGCTGCCTCGAGATGATGAGCAAGGAAAGCAGCGCTGTGGAGAACCCTCAGAACTAATAGCCGCCAGCATTATCCTCCTGGGCGGTGTACGGTGGTAAGGTTCATCGGTACGATACCTGCTCGACGCGGTCGGAGCTGTATCGTCACGCATGTCAAGTATCGCGGATCGCAACCACGGTCGAAGCTGTAAGATATTGAGTTATCGACGCTGCTGTGGTACGTTCGGCATGATGAGTCTGGACGTCTGAGCAGCCATCGCCCAGCCCTATGATCCTCAACGGACTGGATCTCGCACAGAGCTGCGTCTCCAGGTCGTCAAGCCACACCTTTGCTGACGTGAATGCTGCGGATCACGTAGTCAACTTAGTCGAGTTATTTCGGTCCATCCCAATGTCAGCATGTGATGGTTTCGGCTTGGCAGTTTGCCAACCAGACGCCTCCTCGCGTGGCTGAGCACAAAGCAAACGTCTCCCGCGGCCGCAGGGCAACGCGCATACACACGAAACACCGCCCAGTCTTCGATTGTGGACAGGGCAAGGCTGAAGGTAAGCCTCGTTGATCCACCTGATCTCTGTATATCTACGTCTCCTGTCTCTCTTTCGCATCGGCTGAAGCCATTGGACTCCACCACTGTCGCTCTCACTCCGCGTCAACACACCACAGCAACACCGCAACGATGGGCAAAGCCGGCCGCATAGCATGTATCCTCACGCCCATGCTGCTCACAGCAGCTTCCCTCATAGCGATGATCTTCCTCAACATCGCGGGCTGGAACACAAGCTCTTCGTCCATCAATTCCCTCTACCTTATGCGCGCCGACTTCTCGAATCTCTCCGTCTCAGACACAAGCTTATTCGAAAATGACGACCTCACAGCTGCGTTGACGGTGGCGAAAGCAGGAGACTTGCTGGAGAAGACGTACGAAGTACACCTCTGGAATTACTGCACAGCCAACAAGACTTCAGGGGACATCGACTGGTGTAGTCCCAGACGGAGAGGCTTTGTCTTTGATCCGGTAGAGATCTGGGCTTTGAATAGCACCGATGCTGCGGGGACTGGTAGCAGCGGTGGCAATGCGATCACGAGTGCGATTAACAACGCAAAGAACCAGACCGAGGAGTTCACGGACAAGGTGCTTGGGAAAACCGCAGCAGGTGCCCTGAATGCGTATAAGAAGGTTGCGCATATCAATGGTGTGATCTTTGAAATTGCCTTCTGGACTACTCTGGCGACGATCGTGGTGGGCATTCTGGCGATCTTCAGCCGCTGGGGTAGTTTATTGACTTGGATCTTGAGCTTCGTAAGTTGTTCACTGTCCCAATCGACCTTTCTCCACTAACATCATTCCAGGCCTCCACAATCCTCACCTTCGCCGCCTCCCTCATGACAACAGTCGTCTTCTCGACCCTCACAGGCGCTCTAGCCGGCATCCTAAAACCCTACGACGTCTCCATCTCCCTCGGCACCCGCGCCCTCGCACTCTCCTGGATCGCCACACTGCTCTCAATCTTCGCTACGAGTTTCTGGCTGATGAGCATATGCTGCTGCAGCGGTCGCTCGAATCCGCACCACAAGTCGAACAAAGGCGGGTTGTGGAATGCTGAGCCGAAGGGACAAGGCTATGGGTTTAACGGTGGGGGGAGGGGGAGGGGTTTGACTGTTGAGAAAACTGGGGGTGGGTATGAGAGGGTGAGCAGTCCGTTTCTGGGTGGGGAGGGGCATGGGGATAGGGTGCCGTTGCAGCAGTATCCTGCTACGCCGGGCCAGGGGCACGGCGGGTACGGTCAACAGCAGGGAGGGGCATTTGAGCCATTCAGAGGGCAGACCCGGTATTGACACGTCAGAGGGAATTATCTACAATCGGGCATAGCGCAGGCGTTGCATTGCAGGAAGATCAACATCAGGTTACGAGTTTATGAAGTACGTATACTATGTACGTGATCGGATTCCATGTACATTCCACTGGACTCACACTGCCCCCCTCCCCTTCCCACTCCCCACACTCCGTGCACTAGCACTACTGCCCCGCCTGCGTCCTCGTCTCCCAAGTCCCAAACCCCTAAGACTAAACCCGAAACCAGGGCCCTCTTTGTCCTTCCTATCCACTTCAGCCTTCCCGCTCGAAGGACTCACAGACCGTACAGACACACTCTCGTTGCCCGGTAGGGAGTAGAAAGCGTGCTCGTGATGCGGTTCTGGCACGCCGATCGCGGAGCTCAGACGAATAGTGGGAGGCGCTTTGGAGCGATCTCGCCGCGACGGCAGGGTAAGGGAAGGCGGTGGAGCAGGGCGAGAGCGCAGCGGGGTGTTAGGCGTGATTTGGGCGAGCGTGGGAGTCGAGCTCGAGGAGTGAAACCGTGCTTTGTAGCGTCGCTCTGGCGAGGATATCGCTGCGCGCGGCGAGGTGGCGGTCGAAGCTGGTGGCGTCGCGGGACGTTGAGTGTTCGCGATGGCTGGCAGGGTTGATGTGATTGTGGTGGGTGAGAGCACGGCGGGCGTGGGTGTCATTGTCAGGGAGTGTCGTTCTAGGACTGGGCTACCTGGGTAGGAAGGTGTGTAGACGAACGCGCTGGAAGCTAGACTCGGCGAGGCGGGTTGGGAAGCGAAGCAACGCCAGTATGCCGGCCTGTTATAGGATTTCGTCTCCACTTCGTCCGACGCGGCGGATGTATCGCGATCTAGGGTCGTGCCTGAGGGTTCCAAGGAACAAGATACCGATGATCCTGAGACTGAGCCGTCGTCGCCGAGTTCCGCTGAACCTGCGGGCGCGGCTTCGATAGCATAGCGATTGAAGCCTCCGATGCGCGCTCGCTCCACTTGAGAGCCACTGCGTACTCTTCCGTCGCCTCGTAGAGATCTTCTGCGTCTACGCTGCCGGGCAGCTGCAGACGGCATGTTCATCTTCCGCTGTCTCAGCTCGACTTGGCTGCTGCTGAACGCCACACTTTCGTGCGTTCGTCGTATAGCCCGATCCATGGCCAGCTCGATCGCCATACGGGAGCGGATACGTTCAACGTATGGCCATGTTGCCCGCTCCCCGGCTTTCATGGCCTTCATCATGAATTCAGGCGTCGGGTTCTTAAGCACTTTATGTAGGTACTCGCCTTGCATTGCTGGGAAGATTGTGATGTCGCCGGTGTAGGTCTGGCCGAGAATGGAATTCAAGTGGCCGGCGGTGCTACTTATGGTCCGAAGTATTGGGTTGGCCACATCGGCAAAGCAGTCTTCGGTCTGGCGGAGGAAATTGTGAACCTCTTGGACAGCGGAGGTTGCTGCTGTGGTCGCTGCTGTAGTCGCTACCGCGCTTGCGATTCCACCGAGTGTCTGGAGCCATGTCCTTGACGCGGGAACATCATGCTGCCCATATAGCAGCTTCTCCTTGATCAGAAACGGCACAATGTGAGGATTCACTTGTGAGACGATGAAGTGATCGACAGCATGTACCTCCTGGAGTCGTTTGCGTGGAAGATCGTGCGCAACGGAGCCGTCGATATATTGCTCTGTCCCCGAGCCATATACGCTTATAGCGCCTGTGGTGGGGTCCTTCATTCTCAGCGACGCGGGCGCATAGATGTTCGGAATGGAGCAAGAAGCTGCCACGGCGGAAGTGATGATGACGTGGGGTGTGCTCTTGTAGTCGCAAAGCATCTCTGTGCCGCGACGAGTCTCGACGTGAGACAGTGCAATCGCTAGGATGCGGTGGGTCTGGTTGTACGCTTCCAAGAACGTCATGTCTCCAAGGTGAATCTGCATGACGAATTCAAGATGCCGAATGTCCAGGAAGTTGCCATCGTTGACAAGGGACATGACCCGGCGCCAGGTACTGAGATCCTCTGGCTCCTTTCCGAAGACTCTTAGTTCGCCTTCACAGAAGTCTCGTAGCACGCCAGGAACTTGTTCGTCAGTGCGGGTACCGAGCACAGCCGCGACAATGCTTCCTGCCGAAGTGCCAGAGATGACTTGAGGCAGTACACCTGCCTGATACATGGCTTTGCAGACACCAATATGCTGCATGCCGTACGTTCCACCACCAGATAGGCAAAGGGCAGTCCGGCCATACGCGCTCCTCCGATCCAGCATGTTGAGGTGAATCTCCTTCGCTATGTGGCTGGAAGTGCCTCCTCCAGTAGCGATCCTTACAGCACTCGCCAAGGTGTCCACGACCGTCTCGTTATACCGCTCGATCAGCACCTTCGTGCCGATGCGACTTCGCGAGTATAGTATGCCCTTGTTGATACCTGCGAAGTTGCGGTTGAAGTCTTTGAAACATTGCAACATGTGTTGAAGACTTTCGTTCTCCCGTGCAGACTCCAGCTCCGCAATGGCAATCTGTAACTTGAAGACATCGTAGTCATCGCTAGACTCTTCGTACCTCCAGACATCGTTGCCGTCGAGGACGTCCAGAGTTCGCGCAGCCTGTGTCCACTCATCGAGCGTCTGCGCGGTAGCGATCCTCGCTTCCTGTATGAGCCGCTCGCGTTGGCATGCCTCTTGCAACTCTTTGACCGCTGGGTCGCCTGTGTGCAAAGCTCTCAAGCCCTCGGTCAAGTCTTGCACAGTCTCGACGGCTCCCCTAACTCCCCAGACCAACGGCTTAATCAGCGCAAGCGGCCTGCTTGGAGGACTGAGTCTCAAACGCTTCGTAGGCTTCTCGTACTCCTCCCAACCTGAGTCGCGGTGGTCCTGCCATGTAGGAACGGTGATCAACTCCATTGCGTTCGTGACTCTAGGCTCCAAGAAAAGGAAACAACCCAATGACAAAGTGTTCAGCTGCCACTAAAGTCGCGTGGCGTTCATCCTACCGATTGACCCAACACATGAAGACGCAAAAGAGAGATACCCACAACATTGACTGACTGCATATTGACTGTCAATCGAGCCATCATCATTAACGTTGTCTGCCTAGCGCTTTCCTGTCACAGACCGCCGCCAGGACCCGGAGTCAGGTGCGCGCTTGTTTGCAAAACGAACAGAATTGGCGTGACAATCGTGCATCGTCATGCACGTAATCTCGACGGGGAACCGGCCGCAGCGCCATGAGTGGGCCTCCTAATTGCTTATTTCCGATTCACTCGCATGGGAAATGGTGTTGTGCCGCGGTTGTTGCGAGGTACGGCTATCTCGCTGAAGGGGCAGACAGAGATTCACCAGTCCCTAAGCGGACGAACTGCTTCTACGGCCGCAGACACAGACGATCATCTACCGTCCACAGATGATTGCAAGCACGTCTGCGACTGGACAGCCGGGGAGGTGGTCCGAGAGACACGCATCTCTTCTGCAAGCCGAGTCTCGCCAGCTCACCGTCTCGACTCACCATCTGCCGTCAAGCTCAACCGCAAGCTTCACCATCAACGTTCATCCAAACACACGCCACCATGCCCACGCCGAGACACCCCGTCTCACTGCGCTGTACCACTGAATTTCATGGGAAGCACCAGTCTTCACATGTCAGGACACGGCGGGTGACGCGTGAAGTCCCATGCAGGCACAGCATGTGATCATCCGCCCGCGTGGTAGCGGATTCGTGGATTGGCTCGCGTGACTGCATGCGGCACGCGGTAGTTGGGAGTTTCGAGTGTACATGTACAGGTACTCTGTAGCCGTGGACAGCTCGTCTATGTACCTAGCCGGGAGGTACAAGATGACTTATAGTACCCTGTTGCGCGAGATGAGAGCAGGTGATATAGGACGAAGAAACACGCAGGGTTACCACGAACAAGTTGCATGACTGTACTTTCACCGTCTAAATCGCCTGTGAATGCTCCCGACCAGCACGTATGCATCCGCTACTCCATGCCCAAACGCCGATGCCAGTTCTCTCGCTTCGCCTACTCCCTAGCCTGTACGACCAATAAGCTAGCTTTCACTCCAGCATCCAGTAGTCTCCCAGCTGCACCGCCCAAGCAAGCAGTGCCAAAAGCGCTGCCACTCATGTCCGTCTTGCCCCTACCCAGCACAATAAGATCTCCTCCATTTCTCGGGTTCTGCCCAACTTCCTCCTGGATCCTTCCAAGCGCCGCAAGCAGGGGCGAGTTGCCTGCTATTGAGTCAAAGACGACCCGTTGTGCAAGCTCTGGCGCCAGGCTCTTCTGCACCGTGGAGAAGTATGTGTGGTCTGCATGCGCCGGGTCTTGTGCCTCCTTCGCGTTGCCGTGCAACGAGAAGCGTTCGGTGATGTTGTCACTACCGCTGCCGCTTTCCGACACGCGAGCTGATGTCGTGAAGTGCACGATCGTAGCCGTAACTTCGGGGTTCTCGGCGATCTGCAAGACTAATCGCAGCGCTGCGCGAGAGTCGCCGCCACCGAAGAAGGGCATGTAGATGTGGTGACTGCGATCTAAAGCCGGCTGAGTAGGGTAGTCACTGTGCCTTCGCATGCTGATGTTGCTCATCGAGCGGCTCAGGGTCGACGGCCGGGGTTTGAGAGTGCCACTGAAGCCTTTATTGATGAAGACTGCGGTTGTAGTTACTGCTTGATCAAGAGTGCGAGCAACGAATTGCGTGTATGCCGTGCTTGCTAGCTTATTCTGCACGCTCTCGTTGGAGATAGTCTGGGCTTCGACCATGCTCCCCGTCTCGCTCCAAGGAAGAAGCAGCAGGTCCGATGCTTCGTCTGCAGCTTTGTGTATGAGTATGTCGGAGTAGGATGCTATAGGTGAGACTGTGACTTCACCTGAGACTGCTAGGTTGTACAGCTGCCCAAGCACCCGAAATGCGTTCAGTACCGGATCAAAGGCGGTATACTCGTCCACTTCCGAGACCTTCATGACTGAAGAGCCTCGCTCATCGAGCTCGACGAAGCGGACGCCGTGGACCTGAGTCGGCTTCTTGTTGCGGTTGATCTCTGTCGATTTTGATCTCTCACTCTCTCCTTGCGTTGCCTTTTCAAGGGAGGGATGCAATTTCGTCGTCGATGCGACCTGCTTGCCACCGAGTAGCGAGACGAAGGCCAGCAAAGTCGGCATATTGTCGAGTCGCAGGTAGACCAAGACGCTTTTCACCTTCGTGGACTCGAGTCTCGCGATGACGTTGGCCGAGTCACTATCGCTGCCATCGATTGGCTTGCCAGTAGCCCAGTCAATCTCACCACGCTTCCACGCCTCCAGCTTGCGTTGATACCAAGGTGGGTAGAGTGCTGCCGTGAGCGGTGTCGTGGCGAATGTAGTGATCAGAGCCATCACAACGAAGATCGTGAAAGTCCGAGTACTCAGAATCTTGGCCGACAGACCGATATTGAGCACGATCAATTCTACGAGTCCCTTACATGACATAAGTGCGCCAATCGTAAAAGACTCCCGCCAGACCATGCCGTTGAGTCTTGCTGCTAGCGAACCTCCAGTGAACTTTGCAACGAAGGCAGTAGCTGTGACGCCGATAACATAGGCCCAGGTAATGCCAGTGTCGAGTAATCCAAGATTAGTCGATAGACCCGACAGCGCGAAGTAAAGCGGGAGGAATAGTGCAGTCACTAGATCCTCAATTTTCTCGGTGACCTTGATTGCAAATCCTCCCTCGTGCGGGCAGATCAATCCAGCCAGGAAGGCGCCGAAAATGGGGTGCACGCCGATAACGCCCGTGAAGAATGCAGAGCCCAGCGCGATGAGCAGAGTCAACACGATGATACCCTGAGAGGGTCCATCGGTGAGAGCGTGGTTGCGTCGCAAGAACCAGATGAAGGCCGGTCGGACGGCAAAGACCAGGAAGAAGACGTAGCCGACACACGTCAAGAGTACCCACAGCGCAGTAAGTCCACTTCCGGCATTGACCAAGGCGACGCACAGAGCGAGCAGGACCCAGCCGACGACATCGTTACTGACCCCTGCAGAGAGCACTATCACGCCTACTGGCGTCGAAAGCAGCTTTAGCTCGGTCAAGATACGACATAGCACTGGGAAAGCCTGGTCTTGTCAGCGTGTCTCTCGACGTATACTGCTAAAGCAAAGGCTTACCGTGATAGCCATAGCCACACCAATGAACAGCATGTACGTCCCAAAGCTAATGGGCACAGTACCCGGCTCGTCCTTGAACTCATTAAACAGCCCATATGCAATCGCACATCCCAGGCCAAAAGGCAACGCCATACCCAGCGCACCAACACTGACAGCCGGCCGCCAATTGCTGACAAGATATCGCAGATCGACTTCCAGACCGACCAAGAACAAGAAGAGGACCAGCCCCAGGTTTGCCACCAGATTGAGATTCGGTAACGAAGCCGTCGGGAAGATTGCATTGGTGAAGCCAGGAATCCTGCCCATGACCGATGGACCCAAAAGGATGCCTCCTATGACTTCGGCGATGACGCGAGGTTGTCGGATGAGCGAGAGAGGGTAGTGGAGGAGTCGACAGAAGAGGATGATGATGCCAGCCTAAGCATGATGAGTAAAGTGGTCGTCAGAACTTTGCCATCGAAACTACGCACCTGTATAATAAACAGTATTATCGGGTTTTTGCTATCATAGTGCGATGGATTGCTACCTTCCAGAATGCCGCCCTGTGGTGCCGCTCTTATCGTGGCAGAAGCAGATGCTGAAGCAGCCAGTGTCTTCGTGAGCGTAACACTCACGAATTCTGTGACTGTCGACATAGTTACAGTAGATCGAGGCCAGCTCTATCAAGGAGTAGTCGTTCGAATTGTAGAACTATAGCATCGAGAAGCCACGCATAGTCGAAGTCTGCCGCTGAGATGTTCGATTACTACTCCGGAATGCAGTCGTGTCGTCTAGTCGTCCTCCCACAGTAGCAATCAGCTCTCGAGCTTCTCATGGCAGAACAGCGTAAGAAAGCAAATATGATAAAGCAGCCATGTGTGCGCAGTCTACCGCTCATGTGCCACCACAAAACATGATCCCAGATGATCTAGCTGACAGTCCGTCCGTTGGACTCCGCCCCACCGCATGAACCCAAGAGTCTGGGCGGGAAGCGTGGCGACTGGGGTGAGATCTCAGATTCCGACGCTTTGACCAGACGACGACAATAGAGCACAAGTTTTTGGTCATCAACGCGTTACGTTTCTGTCATCAACTTCGTATGAAGCAACTTCGCTACATACGCGCACCTAAGTTCTCTGCTTTGATGGGTCGATGAAACCGTCCATGGCGTGGTGTCACGACCATCCACGCCCATGACCCTCTGCCACGTCTCACCGCTCAGACGCACATCCACCATCACGCTGTCCTCCAGCGGCTGATGAGGCATACCTAGTCGCTGACTTCCTTCACGATTCGTATCACGGATGTCCGATCAGGTGCAACACCCGCATGCTCAACTGCAACCAATCAACTCACCACATTCTGAGTATTGTGCATGAGACATCCCACGCCGCAGCCGAGATGCATATGAGGCTTCCTGGAGGATGCAGATCATCGAGAATAGCATGTCGCGGGTGGTGAAGCGATATGAGTTGCTTACGGGCAAGGCTACCTGATGAGGTGCTGTGTGCGACTGGGTCTTGTTCGAACATAACGCCTATGTATATCACATTGTCCTGACTTGGCCAGCTCATAGCTAGCATGACTGCGGCAATGCCCACATTCTCTGCTCCCTCCCCGATACAAACTCCAACATCGCCCCCGTAAGGAACACATCCTCCCACTCTGCCCTTGGCCCATAGCGACTCCTCCTGATCCCCGCCAACTTCAGTGATTACTAGCGTCTCAATCCCTCCGAGATTGATATTCATCCTCGAAGAACTAGCTCTGACCCGTTGTAGTATACATTCCGATCACATTCTACGAAATCTAAGTCTGCATTGCGCCTGCGACACAGAAATATTCCGCCGTTCTCGAGAGTCCGTGGACTGTGGGCTCCTCTCGTATGATGTGCAGAGGAGAGCTGTGTCGCTGCTCGGGAGAAGATCGTTCTGATATATGCTCAGCAGTCGGCCGTGATCTTGCCCAGTTTAGAGGCACTCGGACGATCTTCAGATAAGGCATGCGAGCCTGTACATGACATGGCAAGCTCGGCGAGGTAGATGCACCGCCTGGCTAACAAAGTAGGTGGGCAGGTACGCGTGCTGCGCCAACAAAACGCCACCCCGACCAACAGTAGCAATACTATCGGTGTGATCCAGCTTGCCTTGCTGCCATGGTCAGAGCGAGGATGCGAAACCTCATAAATTCGAACGAGTTCTTCTGTTATGCCGGTGATGTATCCCCCGATCGTGATCCAGAGCATCGATGATACGAGATAACCCGACAGTCGACCAAGTCGTTCGGTAAGCTGGACGTCTCGCATTTCGAACCAGGCACAGTAAAGCTGAACAACTTCCGCATTTCCGCTCGCGCGTTGATATGCTGCCCAGGTGATGTAGGCGATCACGTAGTTGAATGTAGTACTCATGGAAGGGAATATGATGTGCGTGTAGTCGAAGTGCGAGATTCGGACTCGGAATGTGCCAGGTGGTGAGTCAAGGCTAAGCAGCATGCAAAAGTGAACGTCGACACATATTAACTAGCTATATGTATCCTAGGAGACTACCTAGAATTTAATGTGTAGTATTCCATGTTTCTCACTACTACGATACGCTCATCAAAGCCATGGGGTGTGACATTATCCGACCCTGGGACCTGTTGCGTTCCGGGTAAGGATTGTCCGCCGGTCATAAGTGCGTTCACCTCTTTCGCGATTCTGCTGTCTACCCACACCTAGCTAGCAGGACTCGGCGGTAACTCCCCAGTCGCCCATCTCGTCTGCTCAGCTCCCAACACGAACTCCAGCGTTCCTCCATTCGCAAATACATCCTCCCACTCCACCCAAGCCTTAGCCCACTCACATCCATTAACCTTCAGACTTTGCACATAGATCGCATCCTCCTGATTCCCACCACAACTAGTAATCACCAGCGTCTTGTCCCCTCCAAGATCAACACTCATCCTCTCAAACCACGGACTGCCCACGAAGAACCAACTCTGCCCCGTCATGGGATACAAGCCGATCATATTCCACAGAATCCAAGTCTGCATCGCGCCAGCGTCAGAGTTACCGGGTATGCCAGCCGGCCCGGCGTTGTAGAAGGACTTCGCTGCATGGCGGGAGTACTTCACGCTCAGATCCTGGCGACCGACAAAGTTGAAGAGGTAGGGTGTTGTGAAAGCAGGCTCGTTGCCGGGATTGAAGATCGTGTTGCCGTACGCTGCGTTGCCGGCAGTGTAGACGCCGGGTTTGAAGAAGGTTTCGAGGCGGGAGGTGAAGGATAGGGTACCGCCAGAGAGGGCGATGAGGTGGTAGATGTCGTGGTGGGCGTTTAGGGTGTAGGTGTAGGCTAGGTCTTGGTAGTATGGGTCTGCGATATTGCATTAGCGGCGAGTATGGCCAATCTGAGAACTGCAGGAGAACTGACCCGGCCAGTAGCAGCCACCGCACGAAAGAGGGTCGTATGGGTATTCGAAACTGCCGTTCGCGTAACGCGGTACGAGGAAGCCAGTGAAGTTCAGAGCGGCCTGCTGCGGGTTCCAATGGTTTCGCCAGTTGCGAGAGCGATTCAGGTACTTCTCCGCATCATCAGTGAGGTCAAGCCCGGTAGCAACTTGGTGCAATCCGAAGTCATTGGCTGAGTACTCGACAGCTCTCGACACGGCTCGTGAGAAGCGAGGCGTGATGTATCCGTACTCCTTCCAGTCTGGCAGCGCGCCACGGCCTTCCTTAGTCGAGGAGTCGTTCGCAATTTTGTCGAAATTGTTGATCGGTACGACCTCAGCATCTGTCTTCATCGCAGCGTAGGCGTCCGTCCACTTGACCGAGCCTCTGACCCCCTTGACCCACGCGTCTGCGAGGACATTGTCGGCGTTACTTCCGCCCTGTGTTCTGCCGTTGAAGTTCGATGATCGCCCATCAGGGAGCCAGCCTTCGTGTCGCCAAATGTCGATGATAGAGCGTAGTTGCTCTTCATAGGATTGCGGTTGCAGGACCTGAACGAGCGCTGTTGAGCAGCGGAAAAGGTCCCAGAACGTGAAGATGTCATCGTAGCTGGGCTCAGTGGAGTTCCACAGAGGATTCTCGCCTGTGCGATTGGAAGGCAGAAGGTGCATGCCGTACAAGTATGAGTACAGCTGCGTCAGGACTGTGGTATTGGTCTCCGACACAGTGACTTTGCTGAAGACGTCGTCGGTCCATCGAGACTGCGCTTGGGTGACGAGAGAGCTGAGCGTGGTGTTTGCGGGAATCTGAAAAGCGACATTGGAACAGGCTTGCGTAGTCGAGATGAACGAGATGCCAACTCGAGAGGTCACTGTTGACGAGTCGAACGTAAAAACTCCGCCTTGCCTGTAAATCCCAGCAGTGGCATTCGCAGCACCGTATGAGAATAAGTTTGTTGCGTTGCCCGTGTCATTGCCTGTGAACGTCTTCGCGACGAAGGGTTGATCGAAGTGGCCACAGAAGTAAATCGTCCAATTTGGCGCGAGGTTCCAGCCGTTATTGTAGATACCGTGTCCAGTGTAGCCATCAGCAGTCCGTGCAAAGCTGCCTCCTGCGTATCCCTGACCCCAGCCGAAGCCGCGGAATGAATTTAAGACATGCGACACGTCCACTACGATCGACTTCTCCCCGGCAGCAGGAAAGGTGTACTGGTAGAACCCAGCACGCTCGGTCCCAGCCAGCTCGACAGTGACATTGCTATCCAGCTCGCTTCGATAGTAGCCCACGGTAGCAACATCAGGTGTCGTTCGGTTTCTTCCAAGATCGAGGAGAGGATTTGGCACACCTCCCACAGCTGGCATCTGACTGACGACACCGTACTTTGGCGCTCCTCCAGTACCACTCTCGTGCATCATCGAGAACCCGAAGATCTGACCTTCCGGCAAGTAGCCACTGTAGGCGTCCGTAGTCTTGTTGACGACATCGGGACCCAGCTTGACCATGCTGAACGGCGCCGGGACGACGCCCGGAAACATATTGCCGCCATTGGTGGTACCGAGGAAGTTGTTAATGTATCTCGAGTAATCTAGAGTCATGCCATTGGTGCTATCCTGCGCGGTTGCTACGGCTGCGAATTTGATCACTGTGAGAAGTAGCCTGCACAAGGAGAATCTGCTGGCTGTCATTGCAACTGACATTTTGGAGGTTTGACTGGAATAGGAAAACAGAAGAGATCTGGAAGGGGAGACATGAAGACCACTTTCCTACCCGGTCCTCTCAACATGCGCTCCAATGCGCTCATTGCACATCAGGAACAGAAGACAAGCCTTTTCAGAGCCGAAAAGCGCAACACGTGGGCGTCGATCTGCTGAGGGGAGCACAGGCTCGACCTGGTTCACGCAACGGCGTCCGACAGCCAGCTCACCCCAGCGAGCTTGCAGATTACGCCAGTCGATAACGGTCCTCCAGCCGTGCGAAAGTATCATCCCAACAGCGCCGGCATCTTGCTCGATGGTCGATGGTATCGAGACATGGTGTGAGTCGCGTGGGCAAGGAACGATGTTGTCTTCGGAGGCGATGCCCGTCGAGCTTGAGCACAGACGATGACTTCATCGCCAGAAAATCGCCGTTGAGACTCGAGGTCGTCGAAGCGCGAGTCGCGCGTTTATGTTCATTGATTCAGGAGCATCTACACCCATCTCTCGACAAGTTCATGGGCTCCGCTACTTCCAAAGCCTCCCGCGCAGCAGCCGGCACAGCAGCCCGCCAATACCCCAAGCGCGCCCCAAACACATCCCCTCCATCCTCCGGTCCCACCGCCCGTCCTCCCCCCTCCGCAAGCACATCCCGCTCCCCAGCCATCAACAGCGACGCCTCAGACCCCCACTTCTCCACCCCACCAACGCAAAATCTCGAAACCTCCGATCCCTCCTTCGCCCGCCAGCTCCGCTCCCTAGGCGCCGTGCAGCCGAACCCAACACTCTCCGAATCCTCGACCTTCAACCCGCAATTCCCCTCTTCGTCTTCCGCTCCGTCGACCTCTCAGCCCCCTCGCGCCACGAACCCCGCGCTTTTGGTGCTGGAAGCACGCGCACGGTTGCAAGCAGAAGCAGATCGGGAGTTCCTAGAAGCCGGAAGAGGGAAGGCGGGGAGACAGTTTCTGGATGCCTACACGATTAGACAGATACTCGTCATGAGAGATGGGCAAGGGAAGAGTGGAGCGGAGATCGAGAAGAAGATGGGGTTGAAAGCTGGGGTTGTGGGGAGGCTTGGGAAGAGAGGTGTGGTGAGCGTGGTGACTGAGGTTGGGAGGGGAGCGAGGGGGGTAGAGATGGTATGAGACGTGCGCCATGGCCAGAACGAAGTCGAATGAGAGCGGTCGTCGATGAAGTACGCTTGAAGGGACAGATGGCAGGCCAGGATGCGGCCAATGGCCTCTGCGGCGACGCTAACGAACGCGGTACCGGTGAAACGCGAATGAAGTGGTAGGGATCACAAGCGCGTGGTGCCTTGAACGCGGCGGTAGCACACAAGACCGTGCGTGAGGGGTGCGAAGGGAGCGGTGATGACAGTCCGAAGGCGAAAGAGGACCTTGTGCGAAAGGATCGTGTATATAAGTGTATTTCATGATCACACGAAGTCGATATGGTCACCTAGTAGAACATCAGTGCGATGTATGTACATGCTCGCTACCTAGTCACGCGGAAAGTCCGCCTGCAGCGTAATTAGTGCCTGAGAGGAGGTCCGCGCTCACAAGTCACAGCCGCTCAGCTCGAGACCTGTTGATCGTCGTCCACCTCGATAACTCTGACTTTCCATTTCCCCATCCGCACGACTATCAGTCCGTCCTGCAAAAAGCTTGCGATGTCCTCCAGCCTCGAGTCGACGCTCACAGGCGCGAATGTCAGGCCTTCCTCGTTAGCCGTCTCTACCTCGTTCATGGACGTCGAGGAACTTTGCGACGACGCGACGTAGACGCCTCCACTCTTGATCGCTCTCGTAGCTGCGGATACGCTGGGTGCGAGACCAGCTTGATACAAGATCTTGGCCAACGAAGCGTTCTCGATTTGGGAGCGAGCGAGCTTGATGGTCTCCTGTTGCGTCTCTGTAGTGCTCGTGGTGATACCGGGATCCTCGCCTGGTGTGACAGATTTGCTAACAAGAGACGCGAGACTCGGTCGTCGCATCACCTCGTGCTTAGCTCGCGTTTCGGCCGCAACCTCCGGGCCATGCACGAGCTGAAGGACTTCTGTAGCGAGTGCATGGTGCGCGAGTCGTTTGCCTGGACTCTTGGAGTGTTCCTCAAGTAGTGATTCGATAGCCGCGACGGGCAGGAACGTGAAGAGATTCAGATGACGAGGCACATCTTCGTCAGTCGTGCGCAGCAGGAACTGGAAGGCTGTCAGTAGGCACTTGAGGGCAGGAATGGGGAACGGGCATCACGGGGACGTACACCGTATAGGTCGAAAGGTGATGTCAAAGACGCGTCCAGCCATACTGCGTTCCCGGCGCTTTTTCCAAACTTCTCGCCTTTCGACGTTGTGAGGAGTGGGACCGTAATGCCCATTGGCGCTGATGAGTCGTCGAGTTTGACACTTCTCTCATCGCCATTCTGAGTGATATGCTTGATCGCATCGATGCCCGCAACGATGTTGCCGTACTGGTCACTTCCGCCGATCTGTAGCTGGACTCCGTGATTGGAGAACATATGCCACCAATCCCAGGCTTGGAGTAGTGGGTAGGAGAACTCCGCGAAGGACATACCATCGCCCTTCTCGAGCTTATTCTTCACACTGTGCGATCATGAGTACGCAGTGGGGGCAGTATTGCTGAGTCACAAGCGGACTTACGTACGTGTCCCGTCCGAGCATCGTGCCTATACGCATGCCACTTCCCAGCAACTGCAAGAAGCTCACGATATCGACCTTGCCGAGCCAGTCTGCATTATCGAGCAGTTTTCGTCGCCACTCGGGCTTCTGCTCATGACCATGCTTCTGGCCTGAAGCTATAGCATTTTGCCATAGCGTTTCTACCTGCACATGCAAGGATTGGGCGTTCGATGCATGCACTGAGCTTGCCATCCGCTCTCGTGACTTGAGCCGCCCACTTGGGTCCCCTACACGTGCTGTGGCGCCGCCGATGAGCGAGACAGCATGATGGCCATGCAGGTAGACCCAGAACAGCACCATCAAGGGAAGGAGGTGGCCCAAGTGGAGGGAAGGTGCTGTCGGGTCGATGCCTGCATAGACACCGACTTGCTTCTTGCGGAGGAGGTTGGAGAGCACATTGCGGTCGCTGCACTGCCGTCAGCGTTGAAGTCCAGTCATTGCAGTGTGAACACTCACCCTGCTATGTTCTTGATATACCCACGAGCTTCCAACAGCTCTAGTACACCTGCTCTCTCAGCAGTACCATTGCTCCTTCTCACTTGCCCACCTGTGAATTGCCTGGACGTCCTCAACCCTCTCAGTCCGTTTCGCAGGCATGTCGCACATACGTATGGCCTCACTTGCCCGATGCGATGCACCGTAGGCCGAGACATGGACTCAGCAAGGCCTCCTCTCACGCTTGAGCATTTGATAGACCTCAATCTATTTGCTTAGTCATGACCATCAACGCGCCAACTTCACGCGTCTTGCCTTGGTCCCCGCATAGAAGTCTCGGACAGTCCGTGCACGCAGACAACGCGTGCACGCTCTTCACGACAACAACGCGCTCTCTTTATTACGCGATAACTCAACAACCGCCACAGCATGGAGGCTGCCCTTGAAGAACTAGCATCTTCAGGTGGTGGCAATATTGCTGCTACAGCCAGGAAGCATGGCGTGCACAGGAGCACCCTTAGCAAGCGGTTCAATGGAAAAACTAGCTCGCTGGCTGAGGGCATTGAATCAAACAGATTTCTCAACAACGAGCAAGAAGAGACGCTTATCAAATGGATAGCAGGGCAATGTCACCTGTGTCTTCCACCAACAACAGCTCTTGTCAATAGCATGGCAGCACAGCTCGCAGGACGGCAGCCTTCAGCTCGCTGGACTTCAAGATTTGTTGCAAGATATAGACATATCCTTGACAGTCGATTTCTCAACACTCTTGATCTCTCACGCCACAAGGCTGACTCAAGGGCTTCCTATAAGCATTACTTTGCTACTATCAAAGGCAAGATGGAGGAGTATGAGATCCAGGCCGAGAATATCTACAATATGGACGAAAAGGGCTTTATGATAGGCCAGCTACAGAAGAGTCGAAGGATCTTCACAAAGTCGTCAGATGAGCACAAGAAGGTCATCATGGCAGGCCAGGATGGCTCACGAGAATGGATCAGCACCATTGTCACAATTTGCGCAGACGGGAGCGTTCTATCGCCAGCAGTGATCTATAAGGCTGCATCTGGTGAG